>OZ022266.1:91542964-91765464 GCA_963978885.1 Nemotelus pantherinus | reverse complement strand
TTTCCAGTGAAATCTTATTAAAAGCTAAATGTTGCAAAATTCTGCCACAGCCATAGGATAAGCTGCATATTTGTGAACATTTTACCAGACCTAGTTACTATACATCGGTACACTTTGTGGATTTCATGTTATAATCAGACCCTCGTAAATACAAAACTAGAGTGTTAAATACAGAAGATTGAATGTTAACTAACCAGTTTTGTGTGCTAAGAAATTTAGAAAAGTTATGTATGGTAGGGTAAAATGAATGAAATTTACTTATCGTATGGGCTCTTCGCAAAAGCCAAAAAAATCGGAAAATTCGATTGTTTTAAGGATTTCATTTAGGAGCTTGCCCTAGCTACAGAATTATTAGTATAGTAATTCATCATTAACCATCATGCAGGACTATATTGTTCAACCTACAATGCGTCTTGTAACTTTTGTGACGATTAGATTACCTTATCGAAAGTTACTGCAAATCGAAAATTCAAAATAATTCACTACTTTCTTTTTCCGAATGGTAACCCAAAATTTGTTTGTAACTCTTTAACGCCCAATGCAGTCATCGGATCAATGCGAAATTCGCAGAATAAGTTGACTAAAACGTGAGGCAGATGTTATATATTTCTGGCTTCAGTTCTTGCAAAGGGTTGCCAGCAAGAATTTTTTGTTAATTTTGTACCAATAAATGAAATAAACATTAAGTATTCATATGGTGAACATTTGCAATGAAAATAGGAGAAGTAGCTAGTTAAAATAGAAGTAGCTAGTGATGTCGATCTAAAGTAGCTTATGGTAGAATACACACTCGAAATCTGCTCAAATCATCTACTGTTCTTCAAACATTACTGTTTCTAGCGGTTCTGATGCGCTAGGGTTTTCTTTTTCATCATAGAATGCTTATCATATGCAACATTTGGCTGAAAATGACACTTGCGAAAATGACTACCAGTGACAAATATTTTAGCCTCGATTCGCGTTAAGACCAATTTGCCTTGTAAATTTTATTTTGATGCAGTGGCTAGAATGGAGGCTGCAGCGACAGAAATTTTATGTGGTTGACGGTTACCAATCGCAAAAAAAAAAAGTTCCAAAAATTTTAACTGCTGTCACTATTCAAACTTCATATGTTGATGTTGTAAATTTATTTGCTTTAATGTTTTGGTTTTCCAGTGAAATCTTATTAAAAGCTAAATGTTGCAAAATTCTGCCACAGCCATAGGATAAGCTGCATATTTGTGAACATTTTACCAGACCTAGTTACTATACATCGGTACCTCTTTGTGGATTTCATGTTATAATCAGACCCTCGTAAATACAAAACTAGAGTGTTAAATACAGAAGATTGAATGTTAACTAACCAGTTTTGTGTGCTAAGAAATTTAGAAAAATTATGTATGGTAGGGTAAAATGAATGAAATTTACTTATCGTATGGGCTCTTCGCAAAAGCCAAAAAAATCGGAAAATTCGATTGTTTTAAGGATTTCATTTAGGAGCTTGCCCTAGCTACAGAATTATTAGTATAGTAATTCATCATTAACCATCATGCAGGACTATATTGTTCAGCCTACAATGCGTCTTGTAACTTTTGTGACGATTAGATTACCTTATCGAAAGTTACTGCAAATCGAAAATTCAAAATAATTCACTACTTTCTTTTAGGCTCTTGGCAACCACATAGCATTTACAGCTATCCAAAAACATACTTTAACTAAATTTTCAACGGGACTGGTTTTCATTTTATGCACATGTTTATCTAGATATCCGTTATTCTAAATATCTATTTGCAACAACAAAAAAAAAAGATGGTATGGGCGCCACTAAAGAGCTAATTATTTATTACTTAGGTACATACTCATACTAAAAATTACTTAGGTACATACTCATACTTCATAACATATATATCAACAATTGCTGAACATTTAAGTCCAATCGCATAAAGTTATTCTCCGTTAATCTTTCTTTATGTATGTTCAACACAACGAACCAATTTTCTTTCCTCAATAACTGTTTTGGGCTTGACTTAGTTATTTATAGGGTATTTATGATTATTTCATAAATAAAAAAAAATCATAAGACTTGTATACCCCTAAATCAACTTCTTCAAATATCTGATTCAAAATCAATAAGATAGATCAATGAATTCACATTTTTCGTTCATAGCATAATTAGCATTGACGATTGCATATCGTTTGTTGAAAACTATTTGGGTTGTGCTTTACAATGCAAGCAAAGGTCATAATCTGCCGAAATATCAGTGTTAATTAATAAATATATTTGATCATACCTTAAGACAAATAACGCACGCAATATGAAACTTTTAATTACCGATATCTTGGTTTTTCAATTGTATAAAATAATTTTTGAAATCGATTTTTCATCTGAAAAGCCGACAATAGTGAATATGTCTACCTTGCCCAAAAATAAATCTAAATTTGCTAGGCGAATGAAATATAGAAGTAATATCTATTAATGGCATATTGCATGGTCCACCTTGAATGAAAGCGGTCTCAGTGATAATTACGTAACATACCGACTACAGATATTCACGCGATATCTCAAGAGGAATAACTAAACAAACCACGTAATCAAAAAAATATTAAATATACATTTAATTTCAGTGATTACTAGCGAGCAGCTTGTCTAAATCCTTGTAGCTACTTGCAACAGTCGAATGTTTTCGGATATCTGTTTTTGAGCGTGACGAACCAGTTTTTACTTGATACACGCTTGCCAAACAACGGAATGCAGAAAACTAGTTATTGTGCATGTAGGCTTTTCGGATTCTTTCGCCATTATCTTGAAGTTTTAGCTAAAAGTATATTTAAAAGCTTGCCCCCGAGTCTTGTAAATTTGACTCGTTTTACGGGTAATACAAACATCCACACTTGCTGGATACGTCTACAATTGACAATTCATAGAGGTAAGTACGTATACGCTACAATCACTTTCTCTTTAACGCGAATCAGAAGGCTGATATTAAATTTAAAAAAATTGAATCATATATCTTGAAACATGCAACAGAAAAGTATTTAATATTTATTACAAAAATATATCAAAGATAATATATTATAAAAATATATCAAAGAAAAACTTACTTAACACAAAGCACAAACTGAATGGTCTTCGGAGAATCCAAACCATGATGATTATGGTCAGCAAGAGATGTTGATAGCAACTAAGAGTATTTTGCCTGCTGTCGTATTTTAAAGGTTTTTCCACATTCCACCTTTCTTAGCCAATGGTATTGTTACCTCAATACTTGTCTGACGAGCAGTGTTGCCGCATCCCAATAAAGCGAAGTATCAATTTGATGCCAGAAAACGAATGCAACTGTCAAAAAAGGGAACCACAATTTTCAAATAAATATATGCTAGTTATTATGGCAATTTTTTTAGAATAATAAGTATATAAATATAAGATTAAAATAAAACAGCGTGAAAAAATTAAATAGAAAAAATTAATTAAAATTTTTCAGTCATTCAGAGAAATATTCTGCAAGCTTTATGATCTGTGAATATGAAAAAAATAACTGTAGCGCATCAGAACCGCTAAAAAAGTGACTTTGGAAGAAATTGTCTTTTAGTAACTAAAAAGTGACTATTGAACGTCATGTATGGCTTTGATCCGATGTTTGCATCAAAACTCAAAAAGGTAGAAAGGCTTTAAATCACTTCTATCAGACTTGGTCCTAGTTAGTACCAACTTGTTCGGTAAATTTCATAGTGATCAGATTATCCAGTCGTCAGTTCTCATGAACAGAAATTTCGAGTGCTGAAAATAGAAGTAGTTTGGAGATGAGTTGCCGTTCTTGTGCAAAGCCGAATTTTGAAAATTTCAAATGGACATGGTGGACAAGGATTAAAATTTACCAATAATTTGAATTTCTTTTCAAGAAGCAAAATATTTTCATGAGGGTCTTTGATTTAAAGAATTATTTTTTGCGTGCCTGCCGTAGCGATTGCACAGACAATATCAAATGTCTATGTGTGTATAGTTTTAGTCAACATCAACATGCTCTGCCAACTCCACGCTGATCCAATGTTTATGTCAGAAGTTATGACAAATAGTATTTTGAAAAAAATCCTAGTACCCACATAGGGTTCATAATTTGTAATACTTTATCATGAACAAGCATATAACATAACTAGTTTTTATTTTTATTATTTCTTTTTAACAAAAATTCATTTGGATAGAAATATGGTGGTACCTGAAAATTCACTACCTGAAAATTCACCGCTATAGGATTAAAGATATCTGAATTTAAATTAGAAAATGCACTAGTCTTCACATACATCTATGTCTTCTGAAAATTCCAGTTCAATCAAATCATACATTCCAAAGATTGGCTCTCTTAATCTTTTTTTTGATGTTCAAATAAATGATGAAAGAAGAAAACTTCGGCAAAATGATTTTAATTCTAGTTTTATTCGAAAATCAGTAACAAGCACAGGAGATTCCAAAAACAGAACGTATGGGTGCTGCACGAGTTGTTTAGGTACTTCGTGATGATTGTTCGAATGGATTCTTGTGCAAATTATATATAGGGGATAAAAATTTGTGGAATTAAACATTCCAAGCATATAAACTATGCTAAGCTTGAACACTATGTGTAAAATATGTGTGCAATATATGTAAATATATTTTACTTTTCCAGCAAAGGTCAGTTAATATAATCAAACCAGTGAAGTGGAGATGACATCGACGGTATAGCTTTCCACCATTACCCCTTCGATTCTCTCGCGCACAAAGTATGTTCAAGTAGCAATTCCGTTCATTGTCAAATTGGAGGGGAACTACTTGGATTTGACCAGATTGGACAATGAACGGAAAAAATGTACTACCATCCCCTTCAATGTAAATCATATGGCATTCCTATTACCTCACTAGATCAAACCCTATACCGCACTTGAAGTAAAAGACTTCCTTCTTACTTCACCTTCGGTGTCTTAATAGATAAAATAAACACTGATACTAAATAAAATTTATAGATTTAATGAACACTGATACTAAATTTTTAGATTAAATAAACACTGATACTAAAGCAAAACGTATTACTGCTTTATTGATAAAAAAACTAAATGTAACATAAAAAAGACACTAAATATTGCGAGCGCGCTCCGGCGCAACCGCGTCGGTCGGCCGCTGAAGATGAAGAGGCAGAGTCAATTCTGCGTACTGACGATGGCGACGCGGTGGGCAACTTTGTGGACCCCATATATATATATTGCTAGCAAAAAACCAGATACATGGATCGCCTGCTCAAAGATCCGAATGATGTCTTTCCACCTCGACGAGTTAAAGCAGACAAAAGGCAAAACAGCAGACAACAGGCCTCTAGATGAAAACGATTGTTGAATAGCTCGTTCAAAAGCCGTACTGCCTGTCAACAAGATCGCCAGCTGATCTGACTACTGAAAAAAACCAAGAGTCTAAGTAATTCTTGGAGAAACTTCACTTCAGTGCCCAACATTAACAGTAAGCGATAGGCTCATCAGGTATCCGGTGTTTAATATCGTACCAAAAGACAGTCACTGAGCTGAATACATATATTGTAACAAATAAGAAACTAAATTGTTAATTACTAGACACATGTCACTCGGTGGCTGACGCAAGAGTGAGCATTCATTCTTATCACAGAATCAAATGTGCTGACTGTGCACACCCGATCGTCTTGCCAGCTCCACTTGTGCGACGATCGTATGTGCAATATCAGCACATTCAACTCGTCAGCAAAGCAATGGGAATATGCTTAGTATATATATTCTATGCATTACGTTGATATAAAATGGGTAAAATGAAAACCGAGCAAGACGCAAAATAAGCAAAAAATATTTGGATCAGATTTCACTGATTTGAATTTTCAACATCATGCCCCTGGAAAAGAGGACGGTGGACTCTTTAGTAGTGTTGCGTAGGCCTTGTAAGAGCCAGTACATTTGTCCCGTACAAAATCGAAAATTGTCATGGTGGCTCAAAATGCGTATGTCAAAAAGTGCCTTTTTTGCTCTTAAGCCGGTCGGTTTTGACAGTTGTTTATGTTCCCAGGCTTCTGTCTGGTTAGAGCTAGAGAATTTTATTTATTTATTTTTATATTTTTATTAGCCAAACAAGGCATAAATACATATATATACATATAATATGAAATATCAAACTATTTAAAAAAAAAGTGTAAGGTACAAATAAATAACACATAAATAAATAACTAATTGAGTAAACAAATAAGTTTCAAATAGACAAGAAGTAATATAACAATGAAATAAAAGAATAACAATTAAAAACGATGATTAAACAAGAGCTTAAAAATTATGGTGTACAAATGGCTTGGATAAGGGAAGATTTGAAGGATAGTTTGGAAATCGTTGGGGAATAAAGGTTGCTTAAGCCATTGAAGACCCTGCAGCATCTTTTCACCGGCTCATTATCTGCATATATGGTAGAATGTGGATATTCCTTTAGTAAACGATTGGACCTGGTGTTTCTAACGCCTCGTCCACATTGGCCATGGGAGATGGCATGACGTTCGACTTGCCATGGAAATGGAAAATGTAGACAGTAAATGGCATGACATATTAATGGCATGCCATAAATATCAAGTCAAATGGCAAGATATTTGCATGGCCATGAGCATGGCCATATTCTGACAGTTTTTCATTTTCAAAATGGCGATGTCGAGGGATATAGTGTTACGAATCCTAAACGAATACTAATAAAAGATTGCTTATAAAATTATATGTTCACCTCTTCCTCAATTTACGTCTTTCCTCACATCCCGCTTCCTCTAACCTTTGCAGTGCTTTCAAACACCGGATAGCGCGCACATGTTCACTGCTGAGCGACATTTTCAAAATGATATGGCATGACATGCCGTTGCCCAGGCACCAGATGACATGCCATAAACTGACATTCGTTGCCATCACATATGGCAGAGCTCATGGCCAATGTAGACTCTAGGTTAAGGGGATATTTATCACAAATTTACTATTTAGGAATTCAACTCTAATAACGCCTTTAATTACGTCAAATGTGAAGCAGGCCGATATCATTCTTCTGGATGTAAGTGAAGTTAAGTTTAAATGACCCAGTCTAAACTCATATGGGGGTAAATTTTCGAAGTCGTAAGGGTTGTACAGATCTCTTAGCGCGAAAAGTAAAAATTGTTTTTGAATAGACTCGAGTCTGTTATTGTAGATCTCAAAGGCTGGGTTCCAAATAATACAGGCATATTCAAGAAAAGGGCGTACAAATGCAGTGTATAATTATCTAGTGGCCCACAAGTTTTTAAACTCCTTGGCACGTTGTTTGATAAAGCCGAGTTGCTTATTTGCACGGGCAAGAATTTTGTCGTATTGCAAGGTGAAACGAAGTTTCACATCCATCACATCACCGAGATCAAGAACACTATCAACACGATTTAATAAGCTGTTGCCGAGAAAGAAGTTGTTCTGCGTAACCGTGCATTTACGGCTAAAACTTTTAATTTGGCACTTATCAGTATTCAGCGAGATCTTGTTTATATTGCACCACTGAACAAGGGAATCAAGCTTAGATTGAAGGAAAAGTGCATCAGATTTAGATTCAATGGTGTGGTACAGTTTGGGATCGTCTGCATAAAGTAGGTGAGGTATATTTGACAGGACGTCAGACAGATCCGAGATGAATATGTTAAAGAGAAGTGAGTAAAAATAACTGACTACCTTGTGGAACACCAGAGGTAGTAAATAAATTTTTTGGTAAAATTTCTTGAAATTTAAGGAGTTGGATTCGGTTGTGGAGTTAGGAACTGAGCCAGCTTAGTAAAGATCCAGTAAAACCGAATGTGTGCAGCTTAAGGATCAATATAAAATGGTCAACTCTGTCAAAAGCTTTGCTAAAGTCAGTGTAGACTGCGTCAATTTGATAGCCTTTCTCCATTTTACACAAAACGTCCGAAACTAGGATTGTCAAGTTTGTGATAGTTGAGCGACCTTTTCTAAAGCCATGCTGTTGCTCATTCAGGCGGGAGTCAACTAGTGGGGAAATTATATTCTATACAACCTTTTCAAAAAGATAAAATAGCAATGCCTCTGTAATTTTCGACACAGCGTCTATCGCCATTTTTTGAAAATTGGTGTCACATATGAAAGTTTCCAACAGGATAGGAAAACACCAGACGAAAGTTACCTGTCAAAGAAAATATGCAGGGGTGTTATTAGCTGCTCTACACACCTACGCAGGAAGGTTAGCGAAAGGAGATTAGGACCAGGGCCTTTGTTGCAATCGAGCTCCAAGGTAGATTTACGTATTTCTTCGCATATATAGAATTTGGCTTAGAAAAGTGGTTGGTGCTGAATTAGGAGGAGAAACATTTGAGTTAGATGGGTCTGATATATTGAAAATTCTCTGGAAATTATCTGGGAATAAATCGCAGATATCTTTAGGAGAAGCAGCGGTGATATTTTTATAGGACATTGACAATGGATAACCGGTGACTTTCCGCAAAATCAAAGAATTTTTTTAGGTCGTGGATTATACTTTCACTGGTTTTATTAATATATTTGGCATAAGCATCGCGAGACTTTATCACAAATTCCTTAGCTACTTCATTACAAGCTTCCTGAATAGTAAGATTAACATCAATATTTTCCGTTATTCGCTTATAAAGTTTGTTCCTGAGATTTCGCAAATGCCTAAGTTCCCTATTAAGCCATGGTTCAGACAATTTTTTTTGCATCTTAGGCACATATCTTTCAACGGCGTTAAATATTTGATCGTAATAAGTGGAAATGGCTTCCTCAAGATCAAGCGTTGAAAGAGTATTCGTCCAATCTATAGAGTCAAGTATATGATGAATACTTTCGTAGTCAGCATTAAGAAAGTCATATACAATTGAACTATTGTACGTTTTAACTAATGTTCGAAGAACATTAGTCTTAAACTAGTTTCGCCGAAAATTAATATTTCTTTATACATTGTTATGGAACAGCTGTGAACAGCCGCCACCACCCCAGAAATTTTAGCCTGGCCTGCTACCCTCGCGTGACTATTGGTGCCGGCTAGTCACCGGTGTCGTGGGTAATTGCGGGGCAGGCCAAGCCCTAGTTGTATCACGCATATACAAATAACAAAATAAAAACACAGCAAAGGAAAACCCTACAGAAAAAGGGGGGGGGGGGGGAAATAAGGAACCCACACATGGCTCCACTGAACCTATATCGGTTGGATTTAATGATCCATTTCTACTGCGGAAGCTGCCACAATACAATGAAAATAAAAACCCAAGATTTACAAAAATAAATAAAATAATAAATATATTATACCGAAAAAAAACAACCCAGAAAAAGAAATTATAGTTTTAAATTAGAACATGTCAATAACGATAAATCATAATTTATTAACTAAAAATGTGAAAAACAACTGAATTAAAGTATGCGCATTAAAATTCAAATCATATAAATGCAAAACAACATAAAATAAAAATTTTTAAATAAAAGTATCTCACTTACCAGTGATCCCGGATAACGGCGCCGTGATGCGGGATCCACTGTAAAGCTTCATAATATTACTAAAGTGAGTTAACAATCTTTTTTGTAAGATGATGTTATCATAAAAATGGATGATAAACTCAGAAGTAATTTGTATCTTAATTTTTACTATAGATATAAATCAGTAGGCCGTCATGTTCATTGTTTCAACGATGTATGATTCGTCCACTGCATTTGCTGTATGTACATTAATACCGATTACTGCGAGTTCTCCCATACAATCGATTTCGTTGCCCTTTCCAAAATAAACCAATTCGTGCTCGATTGCAAAAATTCGACACAATCAAAAACAATTCGTCCCCAAAATGCGAAAATAGAATTGCTTTCTCTGAAGCTGGTAGCAGATCGTCCGTCTGCACAACAAATCAGGCAGAAAATATAAAACTCCGATCGGCTTACTCGTAACGGATAAACAGAAGCAACATTCGTCTAATCTGCTATCATTCATAACTTCCACTAAACTTCGTGCATAAGAATCAAGAGGAGACTTGATTAGCCCTCACAAGCTACACCACAAAGTAATTTCATTATGTTGCCACTGTCCAATCTTTCCTAATCACTTTGAAATTTCTTTTTCCAAGGTATTGATGCAATTTCACGTTTTTATTATTAAGTTTATGTTTCAAACCAAAACTGTATCGCCTTGCCGACTACCCGTATGAAAATCGACGGCAATTGAATGATATAAAACCGTTATTTTTCTTTTCCTAGCGATTCTATTCATTTGCACTCTCTTTGTTTGTTAAGAACTTGAGAAAAAGGTCACTTGTCAAACAATCCATTTAATTATTCCACAACTAAATAATTATACACATATTCACGAATAAAATTCTTTCGATCGCCATAACTTCCATTCAAACTTATTGTGTAGTCCCGGTTGAAATCACGATAAATTTGTTTGATACGCTAGCAGCACTATCTTGAAATGTCCGGTTTAAGTAAGGATTCCCCTCTACACATTTGACCACACGTACTCTCTTAAACTCTTAAACCTCCAAAACCTCCAAAATCTTATTCCCAAAAAAATAACGATCCGGCACTTCCAGACCTCATCCACAAAAAAAAACTCTCACATCTCAAAACCCAGTTCGCTTGCTTCTCCACCAACTCCTGAAATTCCTCCTCCTAGTTCAAAATCAAAATCCTACCCGTTCCAGCGCCACAACCCAACTTCTCGATCCAGCCCAACGAAAAAAAACCTCCTCCACCAAACGCAACTCCCACCAACCAGTCCGCTCCGTTTTTACAGCTGATCATACCGTTACCGCCAACTCCCGCAACAGCTTATCTATCAAGCAAGCATCACCCGAACATCAAGTAATGCAGTTCAAATGCACTCAGGTGTTGATTGCATTTGAACTGCACCGCTTCATTGTTGTTGCTTTTTTTTCAGTGTTTAGGTGATGCTTGCAGAGCAACAACCGCCCGTTTTGTTTTATACAGGCAATGCAATTCGAATGCCATTAGATTCCAATAACACTAATTGAGTGCAATGACATCCGAACTGCACTGCATGACTGTTTTGTTTTGTTGTTTTTTTTTTTTTGTTTTATTGCTGTGAGTAGCGGCAAACAGCTGTCCGTAACAGCGTGGGGATGACTCACCCCAGGAGAAAGGTCTCAACGCCGGGCCACAACTAGTCGCAGAGAAAGAGGCCTCATGAATCCTATCGGATATCGTTGCCGTGGTAGACATCCATCGAGTTTCCCTTCTCGTCCTCAAGCTCATATGCCACATGACCTCGTGGATGACGAACCCGAGCACGAACAAACTTCGGGGCAAGCTAGGCCGCGAAACGATCCGCCGCACTACTGAGGGCGTGATTTCGAACGAAAACCTCCTGCCCTGGAACGAAGGTTTTAAACTGGCTGCGCAAATTATACCTTTGTGCGCCCTTTGCGTAGGCCTGCGTTAATTTCCCCTTCAGTCGATCACAATGGGTGCTCAGTTTCACCTCCTCATCTTCAAACGCGTTCAACTGTCGCAATAGAGCGTAATCAGAGCCATGTTGCATAGGGTGGTAACAAATTTCAGGAAATGGGGGGAACACTCAGTGGCCTCATGTACAACATTTCAAAAGGCTGCACATGATTCCACTAAATGCTCATCCCAACTCCGGTGATCGTCCCCTATATAGGGTCGGATTGCTTTGAGGATGCTTCGGTTTGCTCGGTCTGAAACATTAGCTTGAGGGGAATACAAGGGAGTGAATATCTGCTCGACCCCATATTCTCCCAAGAATTTAGCCAATGCTTTTGCAGTAAACTGAGCCCCATTGTCAGAGTGAAGGAATTCAGGCACTCCAAAGGTCAGGAAGATCTCGTTCAAATATTTAATCACGACCTCAGCAGTAGCTTTTGGCAAGACCTTGAGCCACACAAACTTTGTGTAGTGGTCGAGCACCACGAGTAGCTGCACATTCCCATGTTTTGACCGTAGGTATGGGCCCATGAAATCCACAAACAATCGCTGTAACGGTCGATCCGTGTCTCGAGATGAGCCTATTGGTGGTGGCATCACGGCATTCGGAGGCTTAATTTGCTTGCATGTTTTACAAGCTTTGACATGCTCTGCAACGTCTTGCCTTAAACGAGGCCAATAATAATAGCGTTGCAGAAGCTCAATCGTTTTCCGAATGCCGAAATGAGAGCCCAATGGATCATCATGAGCACGGAGAATCAGCTCTTGCTTGTGACTTTCCGGTATCCATAATTTGGTTGTGGGAATGTCCGTGGTCAACGCTCCTGTCGTGTTGGTGGTAATGTAAACTCGCCCATCCCGAACATAAACGTTCATGAAACGGTCAGTCTGTTTTATGATTTGATTTACCAACTCGACATATTTTGGGTCCTGGAACGCTGACTCGGGAATTATTGCAGCCACACGATGGTGCTCCGGCAAACATCCAGTAATGGCCATCACCTCCTCGCCGCATCCGTGTGCCCTTGACAACGCATCGGGTACGATGTTCTGTGACCCTTTGCGATGCTCAATGACAAAATCAAAGCCCTGCAGCTTCAAACTCCAACGGGCAAGTCTTCCAGAGAGGTCCTGTTGGCTCATGAGCCATTTAAGGTTAGCATGATCAGTGATGATGGTAAAAGGCAGCCCCTTGATATATGCCCGAAATTTCTTGACGCTGTGCACCGCAGCCAGGCATTCTAGCTCTGTGATGCTATAGTTGCGCTGCGCAGCATTTAATTTCGTGGTAAATATAAGCGATGGGATGCTCTCCACCATCGTCATCCTTCTGAAACAGAACGCTCCCGATACCCGTAGTGCTGGCGTCACACTGAATATAAAAGTGTTTGGTGAAGTCAGGATTCACCAGCACTGGAGCAGAAACTAGCAGTTCTTTAACCCTATCGAAAGCCACTCCCACTCCTTCAGTCCACTGGGAAGCCTTTTTGCTTTTCAACAAGTCTGTCAATGGTGCTGTCACGGAAGCGAAATTAGGAACAAAACGGCGATACCAGCCCGCCATTCCCATGAACCTTCCCACGTCTTTCGCACTTTTCGGTACTGGGTAAGAGACGATGCCAGACACTTTCTCGGGGTCTGTCTTCAGGATACCGTCACTGACCACATAGCCAAGGTATTTGATTTCCCTTTGAACGAACTTACTCTTTTCGACATTGATGGTGAGTTTAGCTGCATGTAACAGCTGTGCAACTTATTACCACGCTAATTCGAGCAACGTGCCTCCGCCTCGCGATGGAGGGCGAAGGGGACAGTTCCGGTTGGCTAACTCCCGTGGAAACGGGTGTGGGTCGTTTACAGGCGCCACTCGCTTTACAAATTGTAACCGGAACCGTCTCTTATACCACCGTCTCTAAGCGAGAAATCGACGGCGGGTACTTATTTTTAAGATTTTAAATTTTCGCGGTAGCCACTTGATAATCAACGATTCGTCCTGCCAGAGGGGCACAAGGTAACACCAGCACTTGACAATGTTAACAACGTTTTATTGATCGCAAATTACTTCCAAGTCTATACCTATCGACGGCGCCGCGTTACCTACTCTACTTCCTCTTAATATAATCACAGTAAGGAAACTTAGCCTACCTTGAATCTTATACGCTCTAACTCGCTCGTACACTCTCCGCCAAATGGGTGCTTCCCCGAAGCGTCGCTCTACTGCTGCCGTGAGTTACGTTTATCTGCGATATCGATTCCAATCACACCGGTGCTTCCCCGAATGACAAATATGGCTGTCGATGTTGGCCCAATGGTATTCGTTGCGGTTCCAGTTGCTGTTGCTCGCCGTCGCTCGCTTGCTGTGAGCCGTGTTCCTTTAGGCGCTCCGCCCCACTTGATTATTGTCGAAGCTTTTCCCCGTGCTATTTTTTCCTCAATAATCCTTGGAGTTTTCGCACCACTCGCTGTCGACCAATAGCTCAGGATAAATCCTTGTTCCTCGTCACGTCCAGACGGATTCCAAACCGAAAAGAAGAAAATCGGTTACAAAAGAAGGAGCTTGCGCCAACGCGTGCGTGTCTCACCTTGGTTGCCAGAAGAAGAGAGCTCCCAAGCCCTGTCGACTCGCCACGAAACCTTTCCCTAGAGGGATTTCCAACCGCTTCTGCGGTATCTGCGAATTCCGTTGTCCACCAAGTGCTATTGGGATTGGTAATATGCTGGCGGGTGCATTGGCCCCTTGCACGCGCATTCGCAAGTTCATTTTCTTGCAGTTCTCGTTGTCGGAGCGCACCCTTTCCAATTGCCGCTTGGTGGCGGTTCGATCGCTGTTTGACATTTGTCAAGTTTGTCTTTCATCTTGCGACTAATGTTTTTCCTGAGCGGTGCCGTGTCATTTATCAATAATCGCACATTCTCCAACTGATGAGATTCGTCGTCATCATTTCGTACGCTGGGACGACGACTTGTATCTACCTAGGTCTGGATAATATACTCCTTGTATTTGTGGCTGTTTTTAATTACAGATGGAAGATGATCGTGATTGTTTACGTTTTTCTTTCCCGTAGAATTTCGAAGGGGATCCGCGTCATCGATTTCGCGATTCATTGAAGATCGTCCTGATGGTAAGGAATTAGAACTATTCGAAGTAGATTTGACTAAAATTGATTTGTCCTTTTCCGTGGCATTTAAATCGTCTATATCGGTGTTAATCCTAGCAGCATCATCATCATAATCACTGATTCGATCATCACAGCCATTAACTAGTGAAGATGGCGTTTTCACTACGCTGTCTTCGTCATTAAGATTCGTATGCGATGAAACTGAAATTGATCCTGAATCATTCGAAGCAACAGTGTCCCATCTTTCTATGTACTTTTTCCTGTCTAGATCAAACACATCGCCCTTGCAATTTGTCGCAATTGTGGCGTTAACGAAACTGTCATTATGTATCGTTCCGGATGTCCCGACTTCATTCGACTTTTTATCAAGCTTTTGCTGATCGGGTTGTGTATTCTTTTGCTTGTTTTCTATATGATTTGGCATTGTTGACTGGTAAACGTCATTACGGTTAGAATTGGTACAAATATTACTATTGGTGTGATCTCCATTCGTCGTTGGAGACTGAAAATTATTGATACTAACAGCATTATCCACGATAACGTTACTACTATTGGGTCGATTGATATCCATTCCGATAAGTCGCGACTAAATTGACGCCTAAATGAATTCAAAAGTGAGGCTATCATACGGAATACCTCAGAATGGAAATTTTTATAAATTTTATGTTTATTGTCGGGCACTGTGAAGAGTGGCGATGGTTGTTGTGGTCGTCGCTTCAAAGTCTCCGTTTCACCCGATGGAATTAGTCGATTGGGAATGGCTTTCGGCTGCCGCGATGGTCTTTTCCGCTTGGCTCCTTAGCTACGTTATGGGTTGCTCGCTTCTGGGTCAAGTGATCGTCGATCGTCGTATGTAAATCGTCGGCGATGGCTTGGCTTGGCGGGGAGTGCTCGATTTCATCACCGGGGAGTCCAAGTTCGCCGCGACACCATCACACTTATAATTATAATTTTTCTACAATTTAATTTCAATATCATTCAATTCATCTATCTAGTTACATTCAATTATCGTTACCAGTTCTATTACCTTACTAACTTAAATTCTACTTTATTTTTTTTCCTTTTTTATTTTTAAATACATACAATCTGATTTGCCCTACGCACTGGCGTAACATTTCCCCCCTCCCCAGAGAATTACGTAGTGATTCTCATTATAACTACTAATGTAAGACCCGCTTATTATTCGGACTTGCTCCGGACCGCTCCGCGACATATTTTTGGTTCTACCTTCGACTTAACCAGTTTACTAAAAATTCCACCACCTTCATATACTCGTAGTTAATTCCATTCCTTCTATTTTAGGTTACAATGGTAACGAAAATACGACTAAATGCGCATAGGATAAAAAAGAAATAATAAAAATAAAAAAAAAACAACGGACAACCCGTCACCAAAACAAAACAATTAATCTCAACCACGGAAGGATGAAAACAATACGGAGGCAACGCGGCAACAATGGTAACCTTTTCTCTTAATTCATTCCTATTATATAACTACTTGATTTCACTTTTAGCCCGTTGCTCACGTTAACTTTTCTTAGCCTAGTTTCAATCACCACCACCTCTTACTCTACGTAACTTACTACTAATTCACTAGCTACTTAGTTCTCTTCTCTTCTTCCTTCCATTACTTAATCGAGCTATGCATCCTGTACTTATAATTAAAACCATCACCATTATCCCCTTATTTATCGTTACCCCACTCATACACATGGCCACAACTAATTCAACGTCAATATCATGCTTTAATGCGATTGATAATTCCTCCGGTTTTATTCATGCAACATATCTCTTTAGGTCTTTAGAGTGCCATATCCCCACACTTTTCCCATTAGAGTCTTCCAACTCATAGGTCCAACCAGACACTTGCTTTCGCACCGTAAAAGGTCCCACATATTCCGGTGCTAATTTGGCTGAAAAAAATTTCGCTGCATCAGATAAAACGAAATTACGCCGCCACACCAGATCTCTTGGTAGGAATTTCTCGTCTCGCCGGCGGAGATCGTACCTTGACTTCGCTTTAGCCGCCGCTTTCCTCAATCGTTCTCGCACCTCTTCCAGGACCACCCGCAGCCTTTCTGCCTTCTGAGCCCCATTTACATCCGTGTCCCCTTTACCGTGTGCCTCCGGCTTGCTTAGAGTTCCCGGATGAATCACCATTTCTTTCCCAAAGTTCAAGAAGTATGGCGTGGCTTTCATGTCTTCATGGGTGCATGTTCTGAGAGCGCAGCCGATTTGTGGAATCACTTTATCCCAATCTCTGTGGTTTTCGGATACGTATGACCGTAACAGTTGCTTGATGTTTTGATTCACCCTTTCCGCGGGATTCGCCTGTGGATGGTAGAATGCCGTGAATCGCAGCGTCATCCCGTGAGTCTCGGCCATCCTTGAGAATTCCTTTGAGCGGAATTGAACTCCATTGTCGCACACCAGCACCCGTGGGACTCCAAACACAAACAGCACATGCTCCTCAAGAATACGCCTTACAGTGGCTCCCGTTGCCTTCCTCACAGGAAATATTAGCGGAAATTTCGTAGCATAATCTACCACCGTCAAAATATACATGTATCCGTGCGATGACCGGGGTAGCGGACCTACTAGATCCACACAGATCATCTCCCAGGGCGATGTTATTTCCCCAACCCTCGATACCATATGTCCAGTTGGTTGCTTTCGCTCCACTTTCACCGACTGGCAAACCTTGCAACGCCTGACATACTTTTGTACATCCGCAGCCATCTTCGGCCAGTAGTAACTCTGGCCCAGTCGGTCTAATGTCTTTCGTACCCCCAAATGACCTGCTGTGGGCGCGTCATGGCACTGAAACAAAGCTGTAGAGCGTTCCGTGGACGGAACTACCCTCTTCCAGGCAACGTCGGACTGGAGTTCTGGGTATCGCCCTTCCACATGTTTCCATAGATGGCCATTACTGATCCGCCAATTTGGGAACCGATCTGGATCCTCTTCTACTTCCTTCTTCATTTTCTCATACCAACGATCGTTCTTGATTTCGCCTCCTCGCACCTCCGCCACCTCGATGGACCGTGAGAGAGCATCTGGGACCAGATGCTCCTTACCTTTGCGATGGACGACATCGTAATCGTACTGCTGCAACCTCACCGCCCACCGAGCTAGACGGCCACTGGGGTCTTTTAGATTGTGGAGCCAGACCAGAGAGTGATGATCGGTGACTACCCTGAACTTAGTACCCTCCACGTATGGCCTCAACTTTTCAATGGCCCATACGACCGCGAGACATTCTCGTTCTGTGGCGGAGTACTTCTGTTCGGCACTAGTCAGGGCGCGACTGAGGTAGCAGATCACTTTTTCGCCCTCGGGGTGCTCCTGTGTCAATACCGCTCCCACTCCGCTACCTGAGGCGTCTGTCTGGACGGTAAATGGCAGAGTGTAGTCCGGACAAGTTAGTATTGGTGCCGTCGCCAGCTTTGTCTTCGCTCGGCTGAACGTCTCTTCGCATTCTTCAGTCCATAGAAATTTCCGGTTCTTCTTGAGGAGGTTCGTGATTGGCGACATCAACGTCGCAAAATCCGGAATAAATCTCCGATACCACGATACCATCCCCAAGAATTGCCGTACCTCCTTTACTCCCTTTGGACGAGGAATGTCCATCACCGCCTTTACCTTATCTGGGTCTACACTCAGCCCGTTCTCGTCCACAACATAACCCAGATAACGAAGACGAGTGCGGCAGAACTCGCACTTCTCCCGAGAGACCCTCAATCCAGCCTGGCGCAATCTATTGAGGACTTCTTTCAGGATCCCCAGGTGTTTCGCGAAGTCCTGGGTGACCACCACAATGTCATCCAGGTACGTGAACACAAATGGCTCCAAATCGGGTCCCAAAACCTTGTCAATGAGTCGTTGCCAAGTTGCTGGGGCATTTTGTAACCCAAAAGGCATTCGACGGAATTGGAACAGCCCTCTGTGGGGGACAGTGAAGGCGGTGAGCTCCTTGGAGTTTTCCGCCATCGGCACTTGCCAATACGCGGATTTAATGTCCAGGGAAGATAAATATTTCGCATCTCTTAATTTATCCAGAGTTGCCGTGACGAAGGGCAGAGGATAGGCATCTCTTTCCGACACCTTGTTGAGCTTCCGGTAGTCCACACAAAACCGGAACGACCCATCCTTCTTCTTAATCAAAACAATCGGCGAAGCCCACGGACTGCTGGAAGGCTCCACTATCCCTGCCTCAAGCATTTCATTTAGTTCGGCGTCAATATGCTTTTGTACTGCCGGTGAGACGGGATAGTAGCGCTGTTTGATCGGATTGGAATCGGTTCGTATGACGTGTTCTACCCTATCGGTGCAACCAATTCCTTCCCCCATCATCCGGAACTCTTCTTCGAGCATTGCCTCCAACTCCACTTCCTCCCCCTGTGTCAATCGGCTCCTGCCGATCAGTTGCTCGGACTTGAGCCCCTCCAACGACGCGACCATCTCCCACTGCTCCTTCGCCACATTCAACACAATTCCGAATAGCCGCAGGAAATCTACTCCCAGTATGAGATGCGGAATCGCAGGTGCTACCAAAACCTCCAGCCATCTCTCTTTTCCATGCACCGTGATTGGGCAATACGCTACTCCTTCCACACCACAACCCACTCCGTTTGCCAATCGCAGGTCTCTCCGACCGCCTTGTTTTAGTTCGACACCTAGACTCCGGATCAACTCCCATCCCTTCCCACCAATCACTGATTTCGACGCTCCTGAATCCACCAGCCCCAGAAATCTCTGACCCTGAATTGCTATCTCTACGTAAGGGCGGTTATCCCCCTCTGCGCTGTGCAGTATATACCCCACTTGGCTATCTCTTGCGACGCTCGAAATCGGACGAGGGCCTAGTTTGTCGCCCACTAGGCCCGATTGCCGTTTCCCTGGCGACGATCTCCCAACGGCCCATTTTGGCTGCTATTCTGGTTACCCATTGGGGCATTACTCCTTCGTCCTCCGCCTCGACAATTCGGACAATCCGCTCTCCTGGCTCCTACCCTACCACACCCGAAACATCTTCTAGCCTGGTCGCACTCCCTGGAAGTATGGCCCAACTTCCGGCAATTCCAGCATGTGATGCTTCTCGATCCGCCCGGTACTTCCACTGCGGCTAAGTTTTGCGTCTCCAAATACGCCAGGTCCGGTTCTAGTACCCTCGTTCTTCTTGGAGTAGGTGGCACGAATGACTCCACGGACACTCGCGTCGCCTCCAATGAACGCCCCAGCGTCACCAGTTCTCCAATCGATTCGAATTTCACCAGAGCCAGCTGAGTCTGGTAAAAGGGAGCAATATTTTTCCGGAGTATTTTCAACTTCTCCGCTTCGCTCGGTTGGTCACTCAATCGACGGAACAAACCTTCCATGACCGCCACAAATACCCCTATTGACTCCGTGTTGCCCTGCGTACGACGTCTAATTTCATCCAGTAGCCTATCATCGTAGTCTGCGGGAAGGAATTGGGCTCGTAATTCCTTCACCAGGCCCTCCCAACTCTGGCAGATTGCGCGGTTCGCTCGAAACCAAATTAGGGCTTTTCCTTCAAAAAGGTCTACGGCCGACCGGAACAGCTGCGCTTTTGTTAGACCCTTTGCCTCCCTGAGCTCTTCCACCCGTTCGAGGAAAGCGCTCACCGAATATGGCGATTCCCCACTAAATTTCAACCCCCACTTGTGGAGGTCTAACGGCTTTTGAGGCTGGAACACCGGCGTACTCGGGGCTGGTGAGCTTGGAGTATTCAAGGACCAATCCTCGTCCGATTCCTCTGCCAATTCTCCACCAGCTTTATACAACAGATCCCCCATGGCGATTAGAAGTTGGCCCTTTGTCTGCCTCATAAAATCAATTTCCTCGGCCGTTACCCCTTTCATATAGCCTAGACGTCGTAGCCCAAAACATATTTTCCCCTTTAACTTTAAAAAATCTCCCGAGTTGAAATCTCCCGAAAAGGATCCTACTAACGATCCAACCTCTTCTAATTTCAGAACCAGTGCCGCCTGATCTTCGACAAAAGTGAAAGGATACGAGATCGACGCAAAAGACTCCCCCAACAACATCTCACTTCTTAACGCCCCCCGCAGCACCTTCCGCATCGAATCTACCGTGTCCGCCTCTAGGCCTCGAATCGCGAGCTCATAAGAGAGCTCGTCTTTACTGAGACGATCCACGGAGATTTTCTTCACCGCACTCACGGTCGACATTTCTTTACTTCTTTTCACAAACCTGCCTTAACTTTTTATTTGCTTGTTACCAACCGCAACAAATAGCTTAGCTAAACTGTTGAACCCACTGGTGGTTGCCCAATGAGATCGACGAAAAAGTATACTACTAACACAATTCCCGTGCCCTATCCACGCTAGAACATTTAGTTAAACTTTTACTAGGTTCGGATTTAGCCGTGTAACCTGTCTTCTTGACCTTCCTATTCAACTCGACAGCGTCTTTGACCACACGAGCATCGGGGACCTACTCCCATCAACGAGAAAGTATCCCTCTTCCAATTGCACAACGTAACGCGAATCAAAATCCCCAATTCGCGGCGCTCGCTCCGCACTTAATTACTTTCCCTTTACTATCCTGAATCCAACACCAACCCAGGTTGAATCAACAATAATTGCGACTAGGGCAACACGCTACGTCACAGAACAATCGATTTTAGGCACCGGAGGTTCGTGATACTTCCTACACACCCCACTGAAAATTCGGGCAGTCAATTCTTCCCACCTCGGTTTTCCCCGGTCTGTAACACCCTTTCCAATTGCCGCTTGGTGGCGGTTCGATCGCTGTTTGACATTTGTCAAGTTTGTCTTTCATCTTGCGACTAATGTTTTTCCTGAGCGGTGCCGTGTCATTTATCAATAATCGCACATTCTCCAACTGATGAGATTCGTCGTCATCATTTCGTACGCTGGGACGACGACTTGTATCTACCTAGGTCTGGATAATATACTCCTTGTATTTGTGGCTGTTTTTAATTACAGATGGAAGATGATCGTGATTGTTTACGTTTTTCTTTCCCGTAGAATTTCGAAGGGGATCCGCGTCATCGATTTCGCGATTCATTGAAGATCGTCCTGATGGTAAGGAATTAGAACTATTCGAAGTAGATTTGACTAAAATTGATTTGTCCTTTTCCGTGGCATTTAAATCGTCTATATCGGTGTTAATCCTAGCAGCATCATCATCATAATCACTGATTCGATCATCACAGCCATTAACTAGTGAAGATGGCGTTTTCACTACGCTGTCTTCGTCATTAAGATTCGTATGCGATGAAACTGAAATTGATCCTGAATCATTCGAAGCAACAGTGTCCCATCTTTCTATGTACTTTTTCCTGTCTAGATCAAACACATCGCCCTTGCAATTTGTCGCAATTGTGGCGTTAACGAAACTGTCATTATGTATCGTTCCGGATGTCCCGACTTCATTCGACTTTTTATCAAGCTTTTGCTGATCGGGTTGTGTATTCTTTTGCTTGTTTTCTATATGATTTGGCATTGTTGACTGGTAAACGTCATTACGGTTAGAATTGGTACAAATATTACTATTGGTGTGATCTCCATTCGTCGTTGGAGACTGAAAATTATTGATACTAACAGCATTATCCACGATAACGTTACTACTATTGGGTCGATTGATATCCATTCCGATAAGTCGCGACTAAATTGACGCCTAAATGAATTCAAAAGTGAGGCTATCATACGGAATACCGCAGAATGGAAATTTTTATAAATTTTATGTTTATTGTCGGGCACTGTGAAGAGTGGCGATGGTTGTTGTGGTCGTCGCTTCAAAGTCTCCGTTTCACCCGATGGAATTAGTCGATTGGGAATGGCTTTCGGCTGCCGCGATGGTCTTTTCCGCTTGGCTCCTTAGCTACGTTATGGGTTGCTCGCTTCTGGGTCAAGTGATCGTCGATCGTCGTATGTAAATCGTCGGCGATGGCTTGGCTTGGCGGGGAGTGCTCGATTTCATCACCGGGGAGTCCAAGTTCGCCGCGACACCATCACACTTATAATTATAATTTTTCTACAATTTAATTTCAATATCATTCAATTCATCTATCTAGTTACATTCAATTATCGTTACCAGTTCTATTACCTTACTAACTTAAATTCTACTTTATTTTTTTTCCTTTTTTATTTTTAAATACATACAATCTGATTTGCCCTACGCACTGGCGTAATGGAAAGAAGTTCCAAGTGCTCATCAAATGTCGAGCTTGCAATAAGTAAGTCGTCAAGGTTGACAAACACCTTGTAATGCAGCACATGAGGGATAACCCGATACATCAGTCTGCACATAGTTTGCGGTGCGTTACACAGACCGAAAGGCATGACCGTGAAATGGTACAGGGGTCTGCCGGGCACAGTAAATGCCGTCTTGTCCCTGGATTCCGCGTCCAAAGGAATTTGCCAAAAGGCATCCTTTAAGTCCAGACTTGTGATGAATTTAGTGGACTGAAGTCGCGAAAGCAACCCCTCAATCAAGGGCAATGGATACGCATCCTTTAAGGTGACCTCATTCAACCTTCGGGCATCGAGACATAGACGCACTTTAATTGGCTTGCGTACTAGCGTTACGGGTGAGCTCCACTCACTGTGACTTTCCTCAATCACTCCCAAGGAAAGCATACGATCCAGCTCATCAAACAACAGTTTCTGGACCGCTGGAGAGACAGCATAGTGTCTCTGCTTGATGAGTTTTGCGGAACCGGTATCAATGTGGTGACTCAGCAAAGAAGTTTTACCAAGCCCCAAAATATTGAACGATGGAAACTGTTGTTTGACAAGCTCTAAACGTTGCTGATCCTTAAGAAGCAAATGGTGAAAACCAACAGCGTGTGTTTCGGGCAAAACCTCAACAGCGGAGACTTGCACTGGTGCAATCCGAAACGTATTCCAGAAATCAATTCCCAGATATACGTGACCGGTCAAAGATGGAACAATTAAAAATCGTACCATCTTCGAGCGGTCATTGAATTGCACCAGCGCACGCACGTATCCTAGAACGGGAGCCTTTTGACCCGATGCAGTAAGGATGTCAGTCTGCAGCGTTGACATTTGCAGCCCAAGATCTTTAATCAGGTCCAAAGATCCCGCTCCAAGTATACTCACGCTAGCTCCACTGTCAAGGAGCCCCATGAGCTTCCGACCTTTTATTTCGATTTTAGCAAAAGGCCGGTTTTCCCCGTACGGTGTCAGAATTGAATCTGCGCAAGCTTGCTTCAATAGTTTTCGCAAGGTAAAGTACCTCCATGATCCCCCGAAAGAAGAATTCGATGGCCAATTAAAGGAGCGTGTGCGACGAGAAGTTCGGCAATCTCCGGAGGCCGACCAACTAGAAGGAGTATAGCAAGATTCGGTCAGAGGCTGATTTGCAGACCAAGGTGTTTGGGTCGCAGTGTCAACAGTCGTTAATTTTTGGCATCCTATTGACGACGCCACAACTCTGGGTCCACATTGGTGGCCACATCCGTGGTCGCAGGACGCCGTTGTTGGATGGAAGATGGACCGCTCCAAATCCCCGCATTCGTTGCGATCCGTCGGACGTTTCCCGAGCTGCTACATCTTCCACATTTAGGCTTGAGAATACCAGGGGTCCCACAGCCATAACAAAATACCCTGGTCGGAGGCACAGGACAATCTTGATACGAATGCCCCAGGTCCTGGCAATTCCAGCAGATTCGGAGATCCGTAGAAGAATGTGCTGGACGAGAATTTGCCGCTGGTAATTGCTGAAACGAATGACGAAATTGTAGTGTACGGGACGGTGGGGCGACTGCGTCTACATAACAAGCAGAACCGTCATCCTCAAGCTCTTTAACTTCGTGAATCACTCGTCGACTTTGTGTACCTTCAGCTCGTTGACCTGACGGATACCATACTGCTTCAGTCGCAACACACCGTCGCAGCAACTCATGAGCGTTACGGAATTCGAGTCCAGCCAAGTGATCTCGAAGGCGCCGGTGCTTGTTGCGTAGCAATATGCACTGCAAGTCAATATCCGACAATGGGTAGTTGAGCTGCAGTGCCATTGCCTCGATCGCATCGAAGAACACCTGGATGAACTCGCCCGGTTTTTGAATTCGAGCGTCGATTTCACGCCTGATATCGACGTCACTACGACGGTCCTCAAAACGCTCCCGCAACTCCTGCTCCAGATCAGACCAAGTCACCGAGCGCTGGAGCTCCATATAACGCCAGTACCACTCCTCGGCTGGACCTTGTAACAACAAATGCAAGTCATAAGCGAGTACGGCCAACGGAACCCCATAGCTCGCTGCCATGGTCTTAATCCTAAACAAGAACCGAGTTACGCTGAGACCCATCGAATTGCCATCAAAACGGATCGTCCACTTTGACGGTGGCATAATAGCAGCAGACCGGCTGGAATTAGGACTTCTGGCGAAATCTGGTCTATCTGACTCGTTCTGTACTGCCGGAATTTGCGGAACTGCCTCCACTCCATCCAAATGACCCGTTTAGTGAAAGGGCCCCGGTGCTGATGATGGTCCTGGAATCGTGGCTGGAACGCCACCCTGAAATGGTCGAGCACGTTGCTCTGCTGGTGGAGTGAGTGATAGCCTTTCCAATGCTCGGCTCAAGCGATCAAAACCCGAATCATTGGTAGTGGGTCTACGGTTGCGTTTTGCTGGAGGCATTTTACAATGTTATATAGACCAGCAATCGAATATAAATAATAAAAAAAAAAATGGTAATATTTCACAGAAAAACTAAATCCTAACTAATTAAAACCCAATAAAATAGGTAGATTAAAAAACAAAAGTAACCCCTAGCTAAATAACTTAAATCCAAAATTCAATTTCTATGTTCCAATTTGAAAACCTAGCGCTGAAACAATCCTTCAATAAATAAGCACTACGCTAATAAAACAGAGTTCAATTCAGATAAGAAAACCGAAATCAATCAAATCAATGCAATGAGCCAATAAATGAAATCATAACCTCGACTCAAATAAACCCGTAGTAATATAATAAATAACAAAATTCTAAGGCCGATATTAATATATTAGATTCATAAACATTTCTATATAGGTTCAGTGAAGCCAGATGTCAGTGAGCAGTTTGGGATGGGAGGAAAGGTATAAAAATTTGGAATGGAAAATAAAAACGAAAGGATAGAGGAAAGATGAATGATGATTCCGGGTGGAACAACCCAGAAGATGCCGGAAGGGAACACCCAATTCAAAATAGATGACATATTATCGACAGCTATTGCCGGATATGGGGTCCGCAAGGCATCAACGGAATCACCCCAACAACCTGACGAGAGTGTAGAGGCGCCACTCAATTCAAATTGCTTAGCCAGCTAAGCGACTCACAGATGAGGATATGAGTGACGGCATAACCCCCATCAGGCCCAGAACCACAGTAAAATCTTCCTGTTCAAAACACTTGACAAACACAACAGCTGAATAGGCGCCACTGTTGTGGTAGCGACCGTTCACAAAGAAAGAGAGAAAATTCAAATTTACGCGAAAAGGAAAAAAAAATTTCAAACAATTAAAATCCAATATGAATGATCTGATAAGAATGCCAACTACGGCCAAAGAAAATAAAAAAAAACTCTAGCGCACCTGAACCGCTAGAAACACTAATGTTCGAAGAACAGTAGAAGAATCGTGCAGGTTTTGAGTGCATATTCCACCACATGTGCTGCTTATTACGACCAAACTGTTTCAAATGCTACGTTTTACTTTGGTCTCAAGATTGCATTATAACTCATATGGTGGAAGGTTTCAGATATTACCACTGGCATGAATTTCAACGTTTATGAGAGCAAAACACGGGTTAATTATATTCGCTATCAGTTGCTTATTTCACATAATTTTGAAAGCAGCATCTCATATAACATCAATGAAGAAAATGCTCAGTGCCTGCAGCACTGTAACTGAAGTTGGTGTTTGGGGCTGCGATCCGAAGAATTTGCAGAACTTTGCGAATTGCAACATTGATTATTTATTTTAATTGTAAATGTTTCCGGTATGAATACTAACTGTCAGCGTTTATTGATACAAAAGTAGCACAACCGACTCGTGCTGGCAACCTTCTGCCAGTATCAAAGCCAAGAATATATCACATCTGCTTCACGTTGTTATATAACATTCGAAGTTAAAGGAGTATAAAGAAATTTAGAATTACCTGCAGCGAATTTTTTCAAATAATCGAAAGCTTAATATTTGCTGTTTATTGTCACTACAATATCATTACCATTTGAAAATTCTACGATAAAACCGCTTAATAAAGATATTGCAATTAAACACAAAATCAACAATAGCTGGCAACCCTATCTTGGCTTTTCAACCAAATTTGGCCTGAATAATGTTTATGACAGGTTTCATTAATTGTATAAAATTCGTATTTATTTCATGACTGCACTGGAAGTTATAGTGCAAAAAGTTTTATTTTCCTGAGCGAATTTTCAAAACCAAAGACACAAAAATTACCATAGCTGGTAGCACCAATCAAATTTTTCAACCAAATTTCCACCAAACAGAGATTAGAGTAAGGTTCAGCTACTGTGTCAATTTCATGAAAATCTGGTAACTTTTTCACATTTCATAGGGCAAAAAGCAGTTTTTTTTTCTTTGTAATTTTTCAAGATGGCACCACTGGCACAGACTTGCCCACAATTCAAAATCGCTTCTATCAAATCTGGTCTTACTTAAGTCCAATGCATTCTGTAAATTTTAGCTGTATCTGATTATTGGTTCGTGAGTTCCCGTGAACAGAAGTTTTTGATGCTAAAAATATAGGTTAACTGGGAGAGGGTTACCGTTCTTGTCCGACATGAAATTTCCAAAGTTTTATTTTGAACGTGTAGATAAAACATAAGATTTATATACAGATTGGTGTTATTGTAAGAAACGGACATTTTTTTGAATATTCGATGGTTTGAATGTTTTCACTTCCAAATTTTTTTTACTAATGTTCGAAGAACAATAGTATTAAACTCGTTTCGCCGAAAATTCATATTTCTTTATATATATATATATATATATATCAGCAAAATGATTAAGGGAGATAATCTCTGGAGTGGCCGATTCGATTGAGCTGAAATTTTCGGAGAACGTAGATGTATATAGTAGGTAGGTCCACAACTTTCTCAAATGCAGATATTCTAAACCTTTTGGCGGCGGCGAGCGTTTTAGTGAATTTTGAGGTACTCCTATATTTCCAAGCAGTGTAAAGTTTTGTTTAAGAAAAGTATTGGGAATGAAAACTAATTATGTTCTTAGCTAGTTTATGATAAAAAATTGGAAATTGTGAGCCGTGTGTGGGTGCAGGGTGCCTAAAAATAGGCAAGAATTTTTTTTCAAATTTTGATTTGTCATTACTTCTAAGAAAAACAATGGATCATCGTGAAATTTGCAGAGCGTATTAATGTTGACTAAAATTTAGCACATGTGGATTTTTAAGATAGTGCGGGCAACCCTGTAGCTACGGCAGGCTCCTGAATAAAAAACCTTCAAATCATTGACCTTCCTGAAAAATTTTTGATTTTTGACAAAAAAATCAGCTCACTGATAAATTTTAACCTTTGTCCATCATGTCAAATTAAAATTTTCAAAATTCCGATTTGCACAAGAACGGCAGCCCATCACCAAATTACCTCTATTTTCAGCACTCGAAAGTTCTGTTCACGAGAACTGACGACCGGATTATCCGATCATAGTGAAATTTACAGGACATGTTGGTATTAGCTAGGACCAGGTCTGATAGAAGTGATTTTGAAATGCGGGCAACCCTGTGCCAGTGGTACCATCTTGAAAAATCACCCAGAAAAAAAACCGGTTTTTGGCCTATAACTTCCGATTCAGCCATCAGATTTTGACAAGATTCATCCAATACTTGGATCTTACTTTATGTAACCTTTGATGAAAATTTGGCTGAAAAATTAGAATAGAGTTGCCAGCTATGGTGATTTTTGTCTCCTAAATCTTGCAAATTGGCTCAGCAAAATAAAGCTTTTTTCCCTATAACTTCCGGTCCAGTGTAAAAATCAGAACGAAGTTCACGCAGTAAATGGACTTTATTGTGAACCAAATGTCGTAGAAATTTCGTACAAAAATCATGAAAGGGCTGCCAGCTATGACCATTTTTGTAATTTTGTTTAATTTCTTTACTCAGCGATTACGTCATTAGATTTCCAAATCGAAATGATCCTGCAATAAAAATTAACAACAAATATTAACGCTTTAAAAATTTGATAAGTTTTGAGGACGGTAACCCTTAAATTCTTTTCACCCGTATAACTTCCAGCGCAGTGATTCAATCGAAACCAAATTTACTGGTTGGGTTTAACTTAACGTGAAGCAGAATTGGTATGTATTATGCTTTGATGTTGAAACAGGCTAACCAGCATTAGCCATTTCCGTAAATATTACACCAACAGATGCTTCAAACAACGTTCTCATATGCAAAGCATTTGCAATAAAAATAAGGAATTCTTTTTTAAATTTTTCGAGTTTTGAACATTTTTCGGATGGCAGCCTCAAACAACGTTTAACCGCTGAAACCTTCGATGAAATCCTGCGAAGAGAACAAAATTCAAAGGATACGTTGATTTGAGTATGATCTTGTTATGGTAAACTTATTGCTGCTTTGTTCGGAAAGTGTTGCCAGCACTGAATTATATGTGTTATAGTTGAGTTTTGTTGCTTTGGATAAGGAATGTTTGATATGATTTAAAAAAACAGTGTATTACGTCTTTCCACACTTTTTTGTCACTCAAAGACAATTTCTTCGAAAATTAGTTTTCTAGCGGTTCAGGTGCGCTAGAGTTTTTTCAAAATGAAGACACCAAAATTATCATAGCTGGCAACTTCAACCGAATTTTTCGACCAAATTTCTACCAAACGTGGCTTAAGGTAAGGTCCAGCAGTTGTGTGAGTTTCGTCAAAATCGAACGATTCAATCAGAATTTATAGGGCTAAAAACAGTTATCTTTTTTAGTGGTTTTTCAAGATGGCACCACTGGCACAGAATCGCCCGCATTTCAAAATCACTTCTATCAGATCTGGTCCTATTTAAGACCAATACATTCTGCAAATTTCAATTAATTCTGCTCATTGCATCGTGAGTTTCCGTGAACAGAAGTTTTTGATGCTTAAAATATAGGTAAATTGGGCAAGGGTTACCAGGCGTGCCCGTTATACCATATCTTTTTTTTTTTGGTTATGTAAACAAAGCACAAGATTTACATATGAGTGGCTTTTTTTTGAAGAAGCGGCATTTTTTCAAGAGAGACGATGATTTGAAGGTTTTCACTTTCAGTGCCTGCCCTAGCTACAGGGTTGCCAGCACGCTCATCAAAAGCTACACAAATCTACAACTAAATAATATCAATATGTCCTGAAAATTTCGTAATGATTGAATAGCTCTGTCAAAAGTTATCGCAATTTAAAGTTTTTCAAATTTTCCCGTCCTCTTTTTAGGCACCCAGCGCACACATAGGGTTAAAAAATTCCAAAGCATTATCCGATTCATATGAAAAACACGTTCGAAATTTATTTCGTTAACTTTATTTTTGCGAAAATTATTTGTGTACGAAATAATAGGTATATTAAAAATATCACTTAAATGGCCGCCGGCGGCAAAAGGTTAACAATAACTGACATTTAAAGAGACCTGGACCTATTCTGCATATACACCTATGTGTCCTGAAAGTTTAAGCTCAATCGGATGGCGCGTTCCCGAGATTATCTCACTGAAATTTTTTGATGATATATATATATAAATATGGAAATATGAATTTTTGGCCGAATCGATTTTAATACTAATGTTCTTCGAACATTAGTAAAAATGGCTGAGACAATCAAGTGCTCCCGGGAACAAGTGTCACCCCAGCCTGTCAGATCATTCATTCGGAGCAAGTAAAAACTAGATCAAAGATGAAAATTCAAAAATAAGTGAAAAACAACGACAAAAAAATTAATCCAATACAAGCTAAAAATCTAAAAACAATTGTTAGCGCTATTAAAAAACTCGAAATGGTAACAAAAGTGAAATAAAAACTAAAACCGAAAAACCCGAAATTTGGGCGCCATTTGTTGCGGAACAGCTGTGAACAGCCGCAACCACCACAGAAATTTTAGCCTGGCCTGCTACCCTCGCGTGACTAATGGTGCCGGCTAGTCACCGGTGTCGTGGGTAATTGAGGGGCAGGCCAAGCCCTAGCTGTGTCACGCATATAAAAATAAAAAAAAACAACACAGCAAAGGAAAACCCTACAGAAAAAGGGGGGGGGGGGAAATAAGGAACCCACACATGGCTCCACTGAACCTATATCGGTTGGATTTAATGATCCATTTCTACTGCGGAAGCTGCCACAATACAATGAAAATAAAAACCCAAGATTTACAAAAATAAATAAAATAATAAATATATTATACCGAAAAAAAACAACCCAGAAAAAGAAATTATAGTTTTAAATTAGAACATGTCAATAACGATAAATCATAATTTATTAACTAAAAATGTGAAAAACAACTGAATTAAAGTATGCGCATTAAAATTCAAATCATATAAATGCAAAACAACATAAAATAAAAATTTTTAAATAAAAGTATCTCACTTACCAGTGATCCCGGATAACGGCGCCGTGATGCGGGATCCGCTGTAAAGCTTCATAATATTACTAAAGTGAGTTAACAATCTTTTTTGTAAGATGATGTTATCATAAAAATGGATGATAAACTCAGAAGTAATTTGTATCTTAATTTTTACTATAGATATAAATCAGTAGGCCGTCATGTTCATTGTTTCAACGATGTATGATTCGTCCACTGCATTTGCTGTATGTACATTAATACCGATTACTGCGAGTTCTCCCATACAATCGATTTCGTTGCCCTTTCCAAAATAAACCAATTCGTGCCCGATTGCAAAAATTCGACACAATCAAAAACAATTCGTCCCCAAATGCGAAAATAGAATTGATTTCTCTGAAGCTGGTAGCAGATCGTCCGTCTGCACAACAAATCAGGCAGAAAATATAAAACTCCGATCGGCTTGCTCATAACGGATACACAGAAGCAACATTCGTCTAATCTGCTATCATTCATAACTTTCACTAAACTTCGTGCACAAAAATCATGAGGAGACTTGATTAGCACTCACAAGCTACACCACAAAGTAATTTCATTATGTTGCCACTGTCAAATCTTTCCTAATCACTTTGAAATTTCTTTTTCCAAGGTATTGACACAATTTCACGTTTTTATTATTAAGTTTATGTTTCAAACCAAAACTGTATCGCCTTGCCGACTACCCGTATGAAAATCGACGGCAATTGAATGATATAAAACCGTTATTTTTCTTTTCCTGGCGATTCTATTCATTTGCTTTCTCTTTGTTTGTTAAGAACTTGAGAAAAGGGTCACTTGTCAAACAATCCATTTAATTATTCCACCAATTGGTTAATTATGCACATATTCACGAATAAAATTCCTTCGATCGCCATAACTTTAATTCGAACTTATTGTGTAGTCCCGGTTGAAATCGCGATAAGTTTTTTTAATACGCTAGCAGCACTATCTTGAAATGTCCGGTTTAAGTAAAGATTCCCCTCTACACATTCGACCACAGGTACTCTCTTAAACTCTACGGCGGCAGCCAAACTCCTTCTCAAGCAAAACCTCCAAAATCTTATTCCCAAAAACATCACGATCCGGCACTTCCAGACCTCATCCACCAAAAAAAAACTCTCACATCTCAAAACCCAGTTCGCTTGCTTCTCCGCCAACTCCCAAAATTCCTCCTCCTAGTTCCAAATCAAACTCCTACCCGTTCCAGCGCCAAAACCCAACTTCTCGATCCAGCCCAACGAAAAAAAACCTCCTCCACCAAACGCAACTCCCACCAACCAGTCCGCTCCGTTTTCCCAGCTGATCATACCGTTACCGCCAACTCCCGCAACAGCTTATCTATCAAGCAAGCATCACCCGAACATCAAGTAATGCAGTTAAAATGCACTCAGGTGTTGATTGCATTTGAACTGCACCGCTTCATTGTTGTTGCTTTTTTTTCAGTGTTTAGGTGATGCTTGCAGAGCAACAACCGCCCGTTTTGTTTTATACAGGCAACGCAATTCGAATGCCATTAGATTCCAATAACACTAATTGAGTGCGCTGACATCCGAACTGCACCGCCTGACTGTTTATTTTTTTGTTGTTTTTTTTTGTTTTATTGCTGTGAGTGGCGGCAAACAGCTGTCCGTAACATTGTGGGGACGACTCACCCCAGGAGAAGGGTCTCAAAGCCGGGCAACATGTTACCGACCTCCCCGGACGGTAATGCGACCCCTTCTCCTTCTACTGGGGAAAGGGGCGACAGCCACGGGCGGCTCGCTCACACCGAGATGGGTGGATTCGGGCGCCACTCGTTTCAAAACCCGCGCTGTCTTCCAGCCCGTCTCCGCGAAACGAGAATTCGGGCGGGCAACACTTCTCCTTCCACGAAATTTAATCACGAACAAATACACCGGCGATTACACAAGTTTTTACACACTTTATTTCTGACCAAAAGAAAAGGAATTCACTTTTGCTATCTACCGATTACGGCGCCGATACCTAACGTTACACAGCTAGACGCTAACCACCCTAAACTACCTATCGCCAATTATCACTCCTAACGGCCTATAGCCCAACTACACTCTACCAATTAAAAGCTAACGTACCTTATATACTATCGGGGCTTCCCCCAATTGATGCGTCGTCTTCGTCGTCGGTCCCGTCGTATGGAGAAATTCGAGCTCGGTGTAGGAATTGTCGCACAGTCTTACTTGCTGTCCCAAAAGTAGCTCCGTCGGGGTGTCTCAGGCGCTTCCAAAATGCTGACGAGATTCGCGCCGAGCCGCCGCTTTCGCTTCGTTCGTCGTATTCGATCAAAACCGCCGTCTCAACCAATTCATCGATGGTCGAAACCCACGCTGCCGTCTTCTGTGCTGATGTTGCACCCAAATTCCAGACCCGCAGTCGGTGTCTTCGTTTAGCTTCCGTAACTCCTTTTTTTTTCCTCAATTTGATAGACAAAATTGATGTCGAGCGCAGACGCTGTCGTTTTTCCGCCGTCGCAAATCACAGATCGTCGATAACGTGGAAAGAAAAAGATAATTTTCAACCAATTTCTATCGTCTTTTTTTTTCTCGACTGATTCTTACCGCCGCCAATCACCAAAAGAGACCCTCTCCTCACATTACAGCTTCCACCTAGCCTCGGTGGACTATCAATTTCCCGCTTTAGCGGAATTCGTGGGAACCGTTTTCCCTTATTCAACCATCCATTCTGCATTTGGGGGCAATGCACTGTTGCACTTGGGTGCATCGGCGGTCCGAACGCAGCCTTCCGATTCCTTCCATTCGGCTGGAAATAACGACGCTTCCAGCCGCTTGGCGGCGTCCCTGTCGCCGATCATCGCTTTTGACGTTTCGTCTATAGTTTAGTGTGTTTATCAAAATAAATCGATCTGTCGTTTTCACGAATCGCGCGATAATATACAACTGCAGCGGTAGCGAAGGCATTTCGATGGAGGATACCTTTTGTCCGAGGGTCTAGGACCGGAAAGCAAATGCAGGGGAATAGGTCGAATTGTATCATCAAGGATATTCGTTGGCTGCGTGGTCATTGCTGCTCTGATCATTACAATCGTTTGTTGGTGGCCGGAAAGGTGAACACGACGAAAAAGGTTCACGTTAATCCCTCAGCGGATTCCGAAATGTCCCAAATCGGGCATCCTCCACCCTTCGACGTCAGATATGGAAGGTGATTCTCAGGTAAGGGTCGTTTGGGTGAATTGCTCCTCTCGTGGCTGGTACGCTTCCGAGTCACGATAATTGCGGTCATGTGTTATTGTTTTTGTTGTAAACTTCGGGGCTTACTGGCGTGCGGCTGCATCGTCGAAAGGAGCGTTACTTAAGCTACCTATTCTTCTATTTTCCTATTATATTTTTTTTTTCTTATCACACTAATATTTACTACTAATATGTACAAAGTCAATGCCTAAGCCGTCTCGCTGGTGTATCCATTGACCTGACGCGTAATATCACCCCCTTCCTCAGAGAATTTCGTAGGAATTCTCTTTAATATTACCGCGACTACTTCCCGATTCCCGGACGCCCCGTCGCGTCAACCCACGTTAAAGTTCGGTTACGCGTTGTTTTTTTTTTCTATGATAAATTTTGGGAATGTTAATAATAAAGTAACTCCGCGTTCTACCTGCGATCGGAATCCCCAATTTTGTTTAGTATAATCTATTCCAACATGTTATCACTCACACTCATGCCATTTCCTGTACTAACTCCATGGTGATCATTTTAGCATCTCGTCAATTGACCTGCATCCACCGGTTGGGGAGTGTCTAAGTGATACGAAGGAGTTAACCGTGCAACGAGTCACGGAAAAAGAAAAAGGAAAGGGAAAAAAACCAACTCCGCCTATGGGGGGAATCCACTTGCCGTCATCACTGCTGCCTAGGTAATTCTTTTACTATTTTACTAACCCTACCTCTAAATACCATATTTTTTTTTTTTCATTATACTAAAACTACCCACCACCAATCGCTTCGACTTATCGTACCCGCCACCACCTACTTAATTACATTCTAATCTTCCTAATCTGAGTTCTGAGAATATTCCTCCATAATACTTCAGCCCACCACCGTATTATGTTCTAATAATCTTCGTGACCTAGTGTTACTATGATTAATTTTATATTTCTAACTTCTTCTCAGCCATACTGTCTGATCTGCCTCCCCTATGTCTAAGAATCACACGTTCATCCTATATTTTAATCCACCTAATCGATATACTTTTTCAAATCTTTCACGTGCCAAACTCCCGCTTCCTTGCCCTCACCATCCACCAAGAGATAAGTCCACCCTGATACCCGAGATTTTATCCAAAACGGACCAAGATATTCCGGTGCGAGCTTTGCGGAGTAAAACCGGGTTGCGTCTGAAATGGAATAATTTTTACGCCAAACCGAATCTCCTATTTCGAACACCACGTTCCGTTTTCTCAAATTGTACCCCTGCTCACTATGACGAGCCGCGCGTTTCATTCGTTCCACCACATCCCCTCGTAACTTGGAGAGTTGGTCAGCCCTGACTTCCGGTCCTGGGGTAATTTGTTCAACCTCTGGAGGCTCCTTCGCCTCGTGGAACGTCACCATCTCTCGTCCGAAATTAAAAAAATAGGGTGTGACCTTAGTCACCTCATGCTTGTAGGTCCGAAGTGCGCAGGCTATCTTTGCGAGATTCCGATCCCAATCGCGATGGTTCTCGGACACGTAAGAACGCAACATCCGCTTTAGGTCCTGATTCCTCCTCTCAGCCGGGTTGGCTTGCGGATGGTATAATGCTGTGTGCTAGATTTCGGTTCCATAACTTTCCGCCAGCCGGCGCATCAAAGTTCCCCGAAACTGGACCCCATTATCGCACACTAGCCATTTAGGTGCCCCAAAAAGCAGATACACCTGTTCCTCCAATACACGACAAACAGCCGCCGCTGTTGCCTGTCGCAAGGGAAATAAGAGCGTGAACTTACTCACATAATCCACCACGGTGAGGATTTGAGTATAGGCATTCTTCGATCGTGGGAAAGGTCCTACCAAGTCGACACAGACCATTTCCCATGGGTGCTTAGGCGACCCACTCCGTGAAACCATGAACCCTGCCGGTGCCTTTCTCTCAAACTTATTGGCCTGGCAGATCCTACATTTCTTAACATAAGCATTCACGTCCGCTGGCATCTTAGGCCAATAATAATTAGTCGCCACGCGACTTATCGTGCGGCTAACTCCCATATGGCCCGCCGTAGGGTCATCATGACATCGTTGGAGAATTTCCGCTCTACTTTCCTTGGACACAACTCTCTTCCACGACTCCTTTCCCTCCAGTGCAGGATAACGCCCGGGCACATGTTTCCACAGTTGGTCATCCTTCACTCGCCAATCCGCATAGCGCTCGGGGGTCTCTTCCACCTTCTTCTTCATCTTGTCGTACCAACGGTCTCCAGGAGTCTCTAATATTGCGAGTTCTTCACTGGGCAACATTCGTGAAAGAGCATCGGGTACGAGATGTTCCTTACCTCTTCGGTGTACAATTTCGAAGGGAAACTGTTGTAACCCGATTGCCCACCTGGCCAATCGTCCTGTCGGGTCTTTTAAATTGCTCAGCCAGACCAAGGAGTAATGATCCGTGATGACGGTGAATTTAGCTCCCTCTATATATGGTCGCAGCTTCTCTACCGCCCACAGGACTGCGAGGCATTCTTTCTCCCTGGCTGAGTACTTCTTTTCTGCTTTCGACAAGGATCGGCTCAAGTAACATACCACCTTTTCCCCGTCGGCGTGCCTTTGTGTGAGCACCGCTCCCAAGCCCAAGTCTGACGCATCCGTTTGAACGTAGAATGGTAGATCATAATCCGGACAGGTTAGTATTGGTGCCGTGGACAATTTCACCTTCGCCTGTGTAAACGCTGCTTCGCAGTCCTGGGTCCATGCAAACTTTTGGTTCTTTTTGAGTAGGTTTGTCAATGGTGCCGTCATCGTAGCAAAGTCAGGTATAAATCTCCTATACCACGAGACCATCCCTAGGAACTGCCTCACTCCCTTCACATTCCTAGGCGAAGGGATCTCCAATAAGGACTTCACCTTGTCCGGGTCTACATTCAAACCTTTCTCGTCAACGACATAGCCGAGGTACTTAAGGCGACAGCGACAAAATTCTCACTTGTCGCGAGAAACTCTCAAACCGGCTTGTCTGAGACGGCCAAAAACCACTCTCAAGATTTCCAGATGCTTACTGAACTCTTGTGTCACCACTATTATGTCGTCCAAGTAGGTAAACACATAGGGTTCGAGATCTGGGCCAAGGACCTGGTCGATTAAGCGCTGCCAAGTCGCGGGTGCGTTTTGCAATCCGAAAGGCATACGCCGGAATTGAAATAAACCGCGATGCGGTACCGTGAATGCAGTGAACTTACGTGATTGTTACGCCATAGGAACTTGCCAGTAGGCAGACTTCACATCCAGTGATGACAGGTATTTGGCGTCACGAAGTTTATCCAACGTTGCCGACACATATGGCAACGGGTACGCGTCATGCTTGGTAACCTGATTCAATTTCCTGTAGTCTACGCAAAAGCGGTACGTATCATCCTTTTTCTTTACCAGCAATATCGGCGACGCCCAGGGGCTCGATGATGGCTCAATTATCCCTTGTCCCAGCATCTCGTTCAGCTCTCGATCGATGTGCTTTTGTACCGCCGGTGACACAGGATAGTACCTTTGGAGTGCGGAGTTAGTCTGGAGTTTTGGAGTACGGAGTTAGTCTTAATGACGTGTTCCACAAGGATGGTGCATCCGATACCTTCCCCCATGCGATGAAACTCCTCTTCTAACAAACGGCTGAGTGCGGCTTCCTCCACCTCCGTCAAACGACTTCGCGACTTTAATTGCTCTCCTGCCTCCCCTTCCAATGCATCCAGAAAACTCCAACTTTCCTCGCTCAGTGCTAGAACCACCCCGAATTGCCTAATGAAATCTACTCCTAGTATGAGAGCGTGCGGGAGCGACGGAACCACCAACACTTCCAACCATTCTGTTTTGTTTTCCAGTTTCACTGGAATAGTGACCATGCCCACGATGGCGCAACCCTGACTGTTAGCCAATTTGATGCTTTTCTGGTTGGAACTAAGTAGCTCTACTCCTAGCCCCTCGAGTATCTTCCACCCTTCTCCACCTACTACCGTGTGAGTAGCGCCTGAGTCCAGAAGGCCCATAATCTTCCGCCCAAATATATCCACCTCTAAGTGTGGACGGTTGTCTCCGGTCCTCTTTGCTACCAGAAAATCCAATTGTGTGGTCATCGTGGCTCCTACTATATTCCCCTTTGTGCCCAGGTGACCGCCTACTGGGCACAACTTCCGTTTCCCGGTTGCTGTCTCGATCGACTTGCTGGAGGATTACTTGTCACGCCCGCATTCCTTCTTTCACCGCTCCGACAATTTGGACATTCCGCCCTGACTGTCCCTACTCTGCCGCATCCAAAACACTTTCTAGGATCGTGACAATCCCGAGACGTATGGCCTGGTCGACGACAGTTCCAGCAGATAGGATTCTGACGTGCATTTGGTACTGCTGCTGCGGCTACATCAACCGTCTCCAGGTACGCGAGATCCGGTTCCAACAGCCTAGGCGTCCTTCTTGGAGGCGGAGGAGCAAAGGATTCCACGGAGGTCCTCGTTGCCTCGAGCGATCGTCCCAAACTTACCAATTCTCCAACCGACTCAGTCTTTATCAGGGCTAATTGCGTTTGGTAGAATGGCGCGATGTTCTTTCTGATCATTTTCAACTTTTCCCCCTCACCTAGTGGCTGGCTGAGACGACGAAATAGTTCCTCCATCACGGCCACGTACACGCCTATAGACTCCCCGTTACCTTGAGTCCTACGTCTTATCTCCTCCAGTAGGCGGTCATCATAGTCCGCGGGGAGGAATTCCTCTCGCAGCTCCTTCACCAATTCCTCCCAACTCCGGCAAATCGCTCGATTCGCACGGAACCAAATCAAGGCCTTACCTTCAAAAAGGTCCACCGCAGACTTGAAGAGTTGAGCCTTCGATAACCCTTTAGCCTCCCGAAGCTCCTCCACCCGTTCCAGAAACGCACTTACCGAGTTCGGAGATTCTCCATTGAATCGTACCCCCCATTTGTGCAGCTCTACTGGCTTCGACTGAAAAGTCGGCGTACTCGGAACTGGTGAGCTCGGAGTATTCAGAGACCAATCCTCGTCCATCTCCTCTGTCAATTCCCCACCAGCCTTGTATAGTAAATCCCCCATTGCTATTAGAAGCTCGCCCTTGGTCTTCCTCAGGAAGTCTAGGTCCTCCGCAGTTACTCCCCGCATGTACCCTAGTCTTCGTAGCGCATAGCAGATCTTTCCTTTTAGCTTGAGAAATTCCCCAGAGTTAAAGTCCCCAACAAACGAGTCTATTAGCACTCCAATCTCTGCTAGTTTTGCACCCAGTGCCTCTTTATCCTCGGCAAATGTGAAGGGATATTTATCCAATGCGAACGATTCACCCAGACTAGCCTCGCTTCTCAACGCCCCCCTCAACTGTTTTCTCATCGACTCCACGGTGTCTGCCACCAGACCTCGAATGGCGAGTTCATAGGTCAGCTCGTCCTTACTGAGCCGGTCCACCGAAATTTTCCTCACGGCCCCAACACCAGACATATTGACACCACAAATTGATCTGCTCCCACCCAAAAACTATATTCTCTCTTCACTACCTTATTAACCTTTATATATAACCAACTATATATATAAAGCCAACAATGTAAATATATGTATATATATATATCTATGTATTTATATATATACCTATACTCTATAAGTAAATTTTCAACGTAACTTTCCACTATTTTCACCGACCAGCTTATCACCATTAGGCGCTTGCGATTTTCTCTCGCGTCCGCCTAGTCAATGAGAAACTATTTGTTCACCGCTTTTAAGATCTCCACAACTAACACACACCTCAAACACTTCCACTCACACTTTCTACTATTTTTCTATTTCCTCTCGCAGGTACAACCCGGATAATTTTCAACCATCCGAATTTATATATATAGTTTCCACATTCTATATGTAAATCCAATAAAATGTATATGTAAATCAGATATTTACATCAATATAAGTACCTATATATATAAAGATATGCTATATATATAAAATCAAATATATAAAGTATTTTTATATACGCCGCTACTAAATAATCTTGCGTTCGACGAACCGTAGATATGCTATATGCAATATATATAAGATATGCTATATATATATATATATATATATATATATATATATAAATACGTTATTTATATATAAATTATATGCAAATAAAATATTTAAAGTATGTTTCAAAACGCCGCTTCTAAATAATCTTGCGTTCGACGAACCGTATTATCACTTTTACCGCAAATTTACTAATTCAACTTTTACCAATTCACTTTTACCGCAAATTCTAATTCAATACCCGCAAATTTACTAATTCAATTTCGAAAGTATGTTTAAATACGTCCCTTCAAAATAATATTACCTTCGACACTAACACGTTTTCGACCCGCAATTTTATTGAATTTTAATAATTCCACTAATTCTGTCTCGAATTTACGTTAATTTTTCCATTTTTTTCTTTTTAACCCTTAGCACGTTGGGCGCCAATTTGTTACCGACCTCCCCGGACGGTAATGCGACCCCTTCTCCTTCTACTGGGGAAAGGGGCGACAGCCACGGGCGGCTCGCTCACACCGAGATGGGTGGATTCGGGCGCCACTCATTTCAAAACCCGCGCTGTCTTCCAGCCCGTCTCCGCGAAACGAGAATTCGGGCGGGCAACACTTCTCCTTCCACGAAATTTAATCACGAACAAATACACCGGCAATTACACAAGTTTTTACACACTTTATTTCTGACCAAAAGAAAAGGAATTCACTTTTGCTATCTACCGATTACGGCGCCGATACCTAACGTTACACAGCTAGACGCTAACCACCCTAAACTACCTATCGCCAATGATCACTCCTAACAGCCTATAGCCCAACTACACTCTACCAATTAAAAGCTAAAGTACCTTATATACTATCGGGGCTTCCCCCAATTGATGCGTCGTCTTCGTCGTCGGTCCCGTCGTATGGAGAAATTCGAGCTCGGTGTAGGAATTGTCACACAGTCTTACTTGCTGTCCCAAAAGTAGCTCCGTCGGGGTGTTTCAGGCGCTTCCAAAATGCTGACGAGATTCGCGCCGAGCCGCCGCTTTCGCTTCGTTCGTCGTATTCGATCAAAACCGCCGTCTCAACCAATTCATCGATGGTCGAAACCCACGCTGCCGTCTTCTGTGCTGATGTTGCACCCAAATTCCAGACCCGCAGTCGGTGTCTTCGTTTAGCTTCCGTAACTCCTTTTTTTTCCTCAATTTGATAGACAAAATTGATGTCGAGCGCAGACGCTGTCGTTTTTCTGCCGTCGCAAATCACAGATCGTCGATAACGTGGAAAGAAAAAGATAATTTTCAACCAATTTCTATCGTCTTTTTTTTTCTCGACTGATTTTTACCGCCGCCAATCACCAAAAGAGACCTTCTCCTCACATTACAGCTTCCACCTAGCCTCGGTGGACTATCAATTTCCCGCTTTAGCGGAATTCGTGGGAACCGTTTTCCCTTATTCAACCATCCATTCTGCATTTGGGGGCAATGCACTGTTGCACTTGGGTGCATCGGCGGTCCGAACGCAGCCTTCCGATTCCTTCCATTCGGCTGGAAATAACGACGCTTCCAGCCGCTTGGCGGCGTCCCTGTCGCCGATCATCGCTTTTGACGTTTCGTCTATAGTTTAGTGTGTTTATCAAAATAAATCGATCTGTCGTTTTCACGAATCGCGCGATAATATACAACTGCAGCGGTAGCGAAGGCATTTCGATGGAGGATACCTTTTGTCCGAGGGTCTAGGACCGGAAAGCAAATGCAGGGGAATAGGTCGAATTGTATCATCAAGGATATTCGTTGGCTGCGTGGTCATTGCTGCTCTGATCATTACAATCGTTTGTTGGTGGCCGGAAAGGTGAACACGACGAAAAAGGTTCACGTTAATCCCTCAGCGGATTCCGAAATGTCCCAAATCGGGCATCCTCCACCCTTCGACGTCAGATATGGAAGGTGATTCTCAGGTAAGGGTCGTTTGGGTGAATTGCTCCTCTCGTGGCTGGTACGCTTCCGAGTCACGATGATTGCGGTCATGTGTTATTGTTTTGGTTGTAAACTTCGGGGCTTGCTGGCGTGCGGCTGCATCGTCGAAAGGAGCGTTACTTAAGCTACCTTTTCTTCTATTTTCCTATTATATTTTTTTTTCTTATCACACTAATATTTACTACTAATATGTACAAAGTCAATGCCTAAGCCGTCTCGCTGGTGTATCCATTGACCTGACGCGTAATAAACAATTAGTCGCAGAGACAGAGGCCTCATGAATCCTATCGGATATCCTTGCCGTGGTAGACACCCATCGAGTTTCCCTTCTCGTCCTTAAGCTCATATGCCACAAGACCTCGTGGACAACGAACCCGAGCACGAACAAACTTCGGGGCAAGCTTGGCCGCGAAACGATCCGCCGCACTACTGAGTGCGTGATTTCGAACGAAAACCTCCTGCCCTGGAACAAAGGTTTTAAACTGGCTGCGCAAATTATACCTTTGTGCGCCCTTTGCGTAGGCCTGCGATAATTTCCCCTTCACTCGATCGTGTATTAGACGCAGTCGATCACAATGAGTGCTCAGTTTCACCTCCTCATCCTCAAACGTGTTCAACTGTCGCAATAGAGCGTAATCAGAGCCATGTTGGATATGGTGGTAACCAAACATCAGGAAATGGGGGGAACACTCAGTGGCCTCATGTACAACATTTCGAAAGGCTGCACATGATTCCACTAAATGCTCATCCCAACTCCGGTGTTCGTCCCCAATATAGGATCGTATTGCGTTGAGGATGCTTCGGTTTGCTCGCTCTGAAACATTAGCTTGAGGGGAATACAAGGAAGTGAATATCTGCTCGACCCCATATTCTCCCAAGAATTTAGCCAATGCCTTTGCAGTAAACTGAGCCCCATTGTACGAGTGAAGGAATTCAGGCACTCCAAAGGTCAGGAAGATCTCGTTCAAATATTTAATCACGACCTCAGCAGTAGCTTTTGGTAAGGCCTTGAGCCACACAAACTTTGTGTAGTGGTCGAGCACTACGAGTAGCTGCACATTCCCATGTTTTGACCGTGGGTATGGAATGCACGTGAAATCCACAAACAATCGCTGTAACGGTCGATCCGTGTCTCGAGATGAGCGTCATGAAACGGTCAGGCTGTTTTATGATTTGATTTACCAACTCGACATATTTTGGGTCCTGGAACGCTGACTCGGGAATTATTGCAGCCACACGATGGTGCTCCGGCAAACATCCAGTAATGGCCATCACCTCCTCGCCGCATCCGTGTGCCCTTGACAACGCATCGGGTACGATGTTCTGTGACCCTTTGCGATGCTCAATGACAAAATCAAAGCCCTGCAGCTTCAAACTCCAACGGGCAAGTCTTCCAGAGAGGTCCTGTTGGCTCATGAGCCATTTAAGGTTAGCATGATCAGTGATGATGGTAAAAGGCAGCCCCTTGATATATGCCCAAAATTTCTTGACGCTGTGCACCGCAGCCAGGCATTCTAGCTCTGTGATGCTATAGTTGCGCTGCGCAGCATTTAATTTCGTGGACATATAAGCGATGGGATGCTCTCCACCATCGTCATCCTTCTGAAACAGAACGCTCCCGATACCCGTAGTGCTGACGTCACACTGAATATAAAAGTGTTTGGTGAAGTCAGGATTCACCAGCACTGGAGCAGAAACTAGCAGTTCTTTAACCCTATCGAAAGCCACTCCCACTCCTTCAGTCCACTGGGAAGCCTTTTTGCTTTTCAACAAGTCTGTCAATGGTGCTGTCACGGAAGCGAAATTAGGAACAAAACGGCGATACCAGCCCGCCATTCCCATGAACCTTCCCACGTCTTTCGCACTTTTCGGTACTGGGTAAGAGACGATGCCAGACACTTTCTCGGGGTCTGTCTTCAGGATACCGTCACTGACCACATAGCCAAGGTATTTGATTTCCCTTTGAACGAACTTACTCTTTTTGACATTGATGGTGAGTTTAGCTGCATGTAACAGCTGTGCAACTATGGAAAGAAGTTCCAAGTGCTCATCAAATGTCGCGCTTGCAATAAGTAAGTCGTCAAGGTTGACAAACACCTTGTCATGCAGCACATGAGGGATAACCCGATACATCAGTCTGCACATAGTTTGCGGTGCGTTACACAGACCGAAAGGCATGACCGTGAAATGGTACAGGGGTCTGCCGGGCACAGTAAATGCCGTCTTGTCCCTGGATTCCGCGTCCAAAGGAATTTGCCAAAAGGCATCCTTTAAGTCCAGACTTGTGATGAATTTAGTGGACTGAAGTCGCGAAAGCAACCCCTCAATCAAGGGCAATGGATACGCATCCTTTAAGGTGACCTCATTCAACCTTCGGGCATCGAGACATAGACGCACTTTAATTGGCTTGCGTACTAGCGTTACGGGTGAGCTCCACTCACTGTGACTTTCCTCAATCACTCCCAAGGAAAACATACGATCCAGCTCATCAAACAACAGTTTCTGGACCGCTGGAGAGACAGCATAGTGTCTCTGCTTGATGAGTTTCGCGGAACCGGTATCAATGTGGTGACTCAGCAAAGAAGTTTTACCAAGCCCCAAAATATTGAACGATGGAAACTGTTGTTTGACAAGCTCTAAACGTTGCTGATCCTTAAGAAGCAAATGGTGAAAACCAACAGCGTGTGTTTCGGGCAAAACCTCAACAGCGGAGGCTTGCACTGGTGCAATCCGAAACGTATTCCAGAAATCAATTCCCAGATATACGTGACCGGTCAAAGATGGAACAATTAAAAATCGTACCATCTTCGAGCGGTCATTGAATTGCACCAGCGCACGCACGTATCCTAGAACGGGAGCCTTTTGACCCGATGCAGTAAGGATGTCAGTCTGCAGCATTGACATCTGCAGCCCAAGATCCTTAATCAGGTCCAAAGATCCCGCTCCAAGTATACTCACGCTAGCTCCACTGTCAAGGAGCCCCACGAGCTTCCGACCTTTTATTTCGATTTTAGCAAAAGGCCGGTTTTCCCCGTACGGTGTCAGAATTGAATCTGCGCAAGCTTGCTTCAATAGTTTTCGCAAGGTAAAGTACCTCCATGATCTCCCGTAAGAAGAATTCGATGGCCAATTAAAGGAGCGTGTGCGACGAGAAGTTCGGCAATCTCCGGAGGCCGACCAACTAGAAGGAGTATAGCAAGATTCGGTCAGAGGCTGATTTGCAGACCAAGGTGTTTGGGTTGCAGTGTCAACAGTAGTTAATTTTTGGCATCCTATTGACGACGCCACAACTCTGGGTCCACATTGGTGGCCACATCCGTGGTCGCAGGACGCCGTTGTTGGATGGAAGATGGACCGCTCCGAATCCCCGCATTCGTTGCGATCCGTCGGACGTTTCCCGAGCTGCAACATCTTCCACATTTAGGCTTAAGAATACCAGGGGTCCCACAGCCATAACAAAATACCCTGGTCGGAGGCACAGGACAATCTTGATACGAATGCCCCAGGTCCTGGCAATTCCAGCAGATTCGAAGATCCGTAGAAGAATGTGCTGGACGAGAATTTGCCACTGGTAATTGCTGAAACGAATGACGAAATTGTAGTGTACGGGACGGTGGGGCGACTGCGTCTACATAACAAGCACAACCGTCATCCTCAAGCTCTTTAACTTCGTGAATCACTCGTCGACTTTGAGTACCTTAAGCTCGTTGACCTGACGGATACCATACTGCTTCAGTCGCAACACAACGGCGCAGCAACTCACGAGCGTTACGGAATTCGAGTCCAGCCAAGTGCTCTCAAAGGCGCCGGTGCATGTTGCGTAGCAATATGCACTGCAAGTCAATATCCGACAATGGGTTGAGCTGCAGTGCCATTGCCTCGATCGTATCGAAGAACACCTGGATGGACTCGCCCAGTTTTTGAATTCGAGCGTCGATTTCACGCCTGATATCGACGTCACTACGACGGTCCTCAAAACGCTCCCGCAACTCCTGCTCCAGATCAGACCAAGTCACCGAGCGATGGAGCTCCATATAACGCCAGTACCACTCCTCGGCTGGACCTTGTAGCAACAAATGCAAGTCATGAGCGAGTACGGCCAATGGAACCCCATAGCTCGCTGCCATGGTCTTTATCCTAAACAGGAACCGTGTTACGCTGAGACCCGTTAAAGTGCCATCAAAACGGATCGTCCACTTTGACGGTGGCATAATAGCAGCAGACCGGCTGGAATTAGGACTTCTGGCGAAATCTGGTCTATCTGACTCGTTCTGTATTGCCGGAATTTCTGGAACTGCCTCCACTCCATCCAAATGACCCGTTGAGTGAAAGGGTCCCGGTGCTGATGATGGACCTGGAATCGTGGCTGGAACGCCACCCTGAAATGGTCGAGCACGTTGCTCTGCTGGTGGAGTGAGTGATAGCCTTTCCAATGCTCGGCTCAAGCGATCAAAGCCCGAATCATTGGTAGTGGGTCTACGGTTGCGTTTTGCTCGAGGCATTTTACAATGTTATATAGACCAGCAATCGAATATAAATAATAAAAAAAATAAATGGTAATATTTCACAGAAAAACTAAATCCTAACTAATTAAAACCCAATAAAATAGGTAGATTAAAAAACAAAAGTAACCCCTAGCTAAATAACTTAAATCCAAAATTCAATTTCTATGTTCCAATTTGAACAACTAATGGTCCTGGAATCGTGGCTGGAACGCCACCCTGAAATGGTCGAGCACGTTGCTCTGCTGGTGGAGTGAGTGATAGCCTTTCCAATGCTCGGCTCAAGCGATCAAAGCCCGAATCATTGGTAGTGGGTCTACGGTTGCGTTTTGCTCGAGGCATTTTACAATGTTATATAGACCAGCAATCGAATATAAATAATAAAAAAAATAAATGGTAATATTTCACAGAAAAACTAAATCCTAACTAATTAAAACCCAATAAAATAGGTAGATTAAAAAACAAAAGTAACCCCTAGCTAAATAACTTAAATCCAAAATTAAATTTCTATGTTCCAATTTGAACAACTAATGGTCCTGGAATCGTGGCTGGAACGCCACCCTGAAATGGTCGAGCACGTTGCTCTGCTGGTGGAGTGAGTGATAGCCTTTCCAATGCTCGGCTCAAGCGATCAAAGCCCGAATCATTGGTAGTGGGTCTACGGTTGCGTTTTGCTCGAGGCATTTTACAATGTTATATAGACCAGCAATCGAATATAAATAATAAAAAAAAAAAAATGGTAATATTTCACAGAAAAACTAAATCCTAACTAATTAAAACCCAATAAAATAGGTAGATTAAAAAACAAAAGTAACCCCTAGCTAAATAACTTAAATCCAAAATTCAATTTCTATGTTCCAATTTGAACACCTAGCGCTGAAACAATCCTTCAATAAATAAGCACTACGCTAATAAAACAGAGTTCAATTCAGATAAGAAAACCGAAATCAAACAAATCAATGCAATGAGCCAATAAATGAAATCATAACCTCGACTCAAATAAACCCGTAGTAATATAATAAATAACAAAATTCTAAGGCCGATATTAATGTATTAGGTTCATAAACATTTCTATATAGGTTCAGTGAAGCCAGATGTCAGTGAGCAGTTTGGGATGGGAGGAAAGGTATAAAAATTGGGAATGGAAAATAAAAACGAAAGGATAGAGGAAAGATGAATGATGATTCCGGGTGGAACAACCCAGAAGATGCCGGAAGGGAACACCCAATTCAAAATAGATGACATATTATCGACAGCTATTGCCGGATATGGGGTCCGCAAGGCATCAACGGAATCACCCCAACAACCTGACGAGAGTGTAGAGGCGCCACTCAATTCAAATTGCTTAGCCAGCTAAGCGACTCACAGATGAGGATATGAGTGACGGCATAACCCCCATCAGGCCCAGAACCACAGTAAAATCTTCCTGTTCAAAACACTTGACAAACACAACAGCTGAATAGGCGCCACTGTTGTGGTAGCGACCGTTCACACAGAAAGAGAGAAAATTGAAATTTACGCGAAAAGGAAAAAAAAATTAAACAATTAAAATCCAATATGAATGATCTGATAACAATGCCAACTACGGCCAAAGAAAATAAAAAAAAAATGGCTGAGGCAATCAAGTGCTCCCGGGAACAAGTGTCACCTCAGCCTGTCAGATCATTCATTCGGAGCAAGTAAAAACTAGATCAAAGAAAATTCAAAAATAAGTGAAAAACAATGACAAATAAATTAATCCAATACAAGCTAAAAATTTAAAAACAATTGTTAGCGCTATTTAAAAACTCGAAATAGTAACAAAAGTGAAATAAAAACTAAAACCGGAAAACCCGAAATTTGGGCGCCATTTGTTGCGGAACAGCTGTGAACAGCCGCCACCACCACAGAAATTTTAGCCTGGCCTGCTACCCTCACGTGACTAATGGTGCCGGCTAGTCACCGGTGTCATGGGTAATTGAGGGGCAGGCCAAGCCCTAGCTGTGTCACGCATATAAAAATAAAAAAAAACACAGCAAAGGAAAACCCGACAGAAAAAGGGGGGAAAAAAGGAACCCACACATGGCTCCACTGAACCTATATCGGTTGGATTTAATGATCCATTTCAACTGCGGAAGCTGCCACAATACAATGAAAATAAAACCCAAGATTTACAAAAAAAAATAAAATAATAAATATATTATTTAGTAAAGGTAATTGAATTTGATCACGGTTCCCTTCTTGTCTATAAATCAGCATAGACAACGTATATCATTTCTACAGCTTATCGAAGCCGAGCATATTGAAACGGGAAACTCGATCGTTTTTGCGGAATCAGCCTCCGAAAGCAGAATCAAATTGGAATTGTTTTTGCGGGATGATTAAAATTGAACAACTTTTTATTAACATTAAAAATTTTAATCTATATTGAAAATTCTATTTTGACAAAGTGGTTTCGAAAGTATGCACTGCTTCTCATCAGACACCAGCACACAGTGCATACTTGACTGGCGTGACCACTTGCAGGTGGAAATCATTACATTTTTATTTATGCTAGTTGTGATAAATTTTAGCATCTCCGACTTATATCCATGGATATAATTTTACTTAGTAAAGGTAATTGAATTTGATCACGGTTCCCTTCTTGTCTATAAATCAGCATAGACAACGTATATCATTTCTACAGCTTATCGAAGCCGAGCATATTGAAACGGGAAACTCGATCGTTTTTGCGGAATCAGCCTCCGAAAGCAGAATCAATTTGGAATTGTTTTTGCGGGATGATTAAAATTGAACAACTTTTTATTAACATTAAAAATTTTAATCTGCATTGAAAATTCTATTTTGACAAAGTGGTTTCGAAAGTATGCACTGCTTCTCATCAGACACCAGCACACAGTGCATACTTGACTGGCGTGACCACTTGCAGGTGAAAATCATTACATTTTTATTTATGCTAGTTGTGATAAATTTTAACATCTCCGACTTATATCCATGGATATAATTTTACTTAGTAAAGGTAATTGAAACGATCGGTTTTCCCGTTTCAATATGCTCGGCTTCGATAAGCTTTAGATTTGATATACGTTGTCTATGCTGATTTATAGACAAGAAGGGACCCGTGATCAAATATATATATATTGGGTTTCCGCCCCGAGACGAAGTTGAAAACCAGCGTAATTAAAGTAAACAGCGAAATCGTTGGTAGTGTACGCAAGATATTCTTCCTTGAGCTTTAATCTCAGTTCGCAAATATACCGATTGGACGCGTTCGCATCATTCATTGATAGCATTGCTAATTTATTCATTTTCGAAACGCGAAACGATTGCAATCGAATCGATAGTTTACTTGATAAATACAACGTATTGGTCAACTTTTAGATATTGTTGGATTAAAAAAATAAACAAATATATTCAAGAAAATAAAACTCTAGCGCACCTGAACCGCTAGAAGACTAATTTTCGAAGATATTGTCTTTAAGTGACAAAAAAATGTGGAAAGACGTAATACACTATTTTGTACAACCATTCTTTATCCCAAGCAACAAAACTCTACTATAACACAAATGATTAGGTAGTTCAAGTCAATATGAAGATAATGTGTGAGTGAGTTAATAGTGTGGTGAAGTGGTGTGTCAGGGGCAAACATCATCACTCTAATATATATATATATATATATATATATATATATATATATATATATATATATATATATATATATATATATATATATATATATATATACACATATATACATATATACATATATATATATACATATATATATATACACATATATAAAAACATATATTTATACATATATACTATATATATATATATATATATATATATATATATATATATATATATATATATATATATATATATATATATATATATATATATATATAGTATATATATATGTATAAATATATGTTTATATATATATATATATGTATATATATATATATATATATATATATATGTATATATATATATATATATATATATAGGTATATATATATATATATATATATATATATATATTATATATATATATAGGTATATATATATATATATATATATATATATATATATATATATATATATATATATATATATATATATATATATATATATATGTATATATGTATATATGTATATATATGTATATATATATATATATATATATATATATATATATATATATATATATATATATATATGTATATATGTATATATATGTATATATATATATATATATATATATATATATATATATATATATATATACATATATATATATATATATATATATATATATATATATATATATATATATATATATATATATATACATATATATATATATATATATATATATATATATATATATATATATATATATTGTCACGGTTTCGCAGAATATATATTGTGGAAGCTAAGAAAAATGTTAAATGAAAAGAATATTAAGTGGGAAAGGTAACGCCAGTCAGTAAGGAAGTTTGTAAAGAAGGAAAAAAAAAATAAAAAGTAAAAAAAAACAAGGAATATAAATTGTAATCTAGCCTAAGCAGTATAGTAGTAAGTAGTATAGTAGTAAGTAGTAAGTAGTATCAATATCAGACGCGGGTTGGTTCAGTGACGGTATTTGGTGTCGCGACGAACTTGGTCTCCCTATCGATGAAATGGAGCACTCCCGCCAAGCCAAGCCTTCGCCGTCGATGTATATTAGACGATCGGCGATTACCTGACCCGGAAGCGAGCAACCCATAGCGCTGCTAAGGAGCCAATCGAAAAGGATCGTCACGGCCGTCGACCACCCTCTTCAACCGGGCATCATTGAACGACCGATTACTACTGTACTTATCTGCATGCAGAACAGTCGGCAAAACATAACAATTTCTCTTCGAAAATGGACGCGGAATTCCAGCCGAATGCCGGCAATATAGCGCCGGCACTCCAAACAGAATCTGAATCATCGGTATCAGTAACACCGTCCCCTGAATATCTACAACGCAAACTCTACCTTCTTCTCGAGCCATTAAAATTAATGCGCCAATCGCTTCACGAGACCTTCATATTCGAATTTCATACGAATTGTTAACTTGCCTAGCGAACTGTTTGCTAAACGATACGATATTCGAAATCGTAAAAGGAAACTACGGAACGTCAAAAACCTAATTGAAGCGTTTTGTACGCGCTCTGCAAAGGATCGGTCGACTACAATCGTCAGGTCATCAAAAAACACGATATCAAAACTGATTTAATAGCGTGGTTTCACATAGTGTACAGTTTATCGTTTTGAGTTAGTCTCGGTATACGGACCTGCTCGAGATGACACTAACTGCGAATTTGCTGACTTTGGTTATAGATGCAGTAGATGCTGATGAGTTCAAGTTGATCCGAAAACGTGAAGATGTTGGAAAGGAAGATATTGCATTCGGTCCGGAAATGGCACACCAAATATTCGGCCTCGCATCAGTGAAATGTTGATCCTACCACCGTTCCAGAAGCTTGTAGTCGGATCTAAGTTCATCGAAACCATCTACCACTTCTTCCGAGGGGATACTGCCGTCGTCGACATTCAAGTCGAAAGTACCTCTGTCGAGTTTCAATCAATTCAAAATTATATTGATGCACAATTATGCAAAGACCTACCAGCTTTTAGTGTCAAAAGATATTAATAATGGACCCAGTAAGGACATGGTAAAAGAAGCACGTGAAAAATATAAGATCAATGCTCGTCAAGCCCGAAAAGTCTTTGAAATTCTACGTCTGATGCATACAAATGTCCACAATGAAAAAGAATACAAACAAATCCGATTATAAATCAAGAAACGTCAAGAAGCAATCGAACTGCCACCAAGTGGCAAATGGAAAGGGTGCGCTCCGACCACGATAACTGCGAGATAGTGCACTTTTCGAAGGCGCGTTCAACAAGTGCAATGGGCCAATGCACCCGCCTGCATGTTGCAATGGAGGTGGCGGCAACGGCATTTGAAACACCGCAGAAGCGGTTGAAAATACCTCTAGCAAAGGTTTCGTGGCAAGTCGACGGGGCCTAGTGAGCTCTCTTTTGTGGCAACCAGGGTGAGACTCGGACGCATTGGCGCAAGCTCTTTCTTAACAGATTTTCTTTTTCTGTTCGGAAAACTGTCTGGACTGGACGAGGAACTTGGTACTGGCGATCAAGAAGAATAAAAGTAGCCCTGAGGAGGCAACTTAACTGCAGCAATTGGACGATAGCCGAGTGGTGTGAAGAATCAAAGTAGTATCGAGGAGGGAATTTAACTACGGAAATTCGACGATAGCCAGGTGATGTGAAACGGATAGAAGAATACGATTCATAGCAAGCGAGCGTCGGCGGAATTCATCATCGTAGGCAGCAGCGAAGATCGTTAGTCAAACAACGGCGGCAGTATCCCATCAATGAGGGGAAGTACACGTTAAGTGGTAATAGTGACTGAGACAGACGAGCGCCGGTGAAGTAAACTCTACGCACGCAATATCGATTATCGACGTACAACCAACGGCGGCAGTGGAACGACGCTTCGGGGAAGCACCGTTTTTGTAACTGAACGAGCGAGTTTCGGCAGCGCATTCTCGCAAAGAAGGTCCAAGGTAGGATAAGTTTTTCTTGTTGTTATTAAATCAAGTGGATAAGTTTTCTTGTTGTTATTATAATAAGTGGAAGTGAATTAGGTAATGCGGCGCCGTCGGTAGGGAAACCGACATTCAGGTTGAGAACTAAGCGAAATAGAAATTGTGAACCTTGTAAAACTGGTGTTATTTCTGGTGAGTCGCGTGGTTTAAATCTTTTCAATCACGGGCCGTACCTAGTATTCGCCGCCGTCTTCTCGCGATTCAAAGGCAGTTTCCGCAGTTGAAGCGAGTGGCGCTCACTCACGGCCCTTCTCGTGAGCTAGAGCCGACGGAAGCTGCCGCCCTTGCATCCCAGTTGGGGGATGAAGGGTTTCATACCGTGACGGAAGAAGCACGGTAATAATATATATATATATATATATATATATATATATATATATATATATATATATATATATATATATATATATATATATATATATATATATATATATATATATATATATATATATATATATATATATATATATATATATAAATGGATATGTATATGAAACACTTTTCCTGTTCAAATCCTGCGAATGTACCTAATTATTTCCGAAAAGCACTTTAATTCGCAAAAAAACACTTTACATTAGTGGTTATTGACTAAATTCCCGACTTGTTCATAACGTTATTGAGCAATTCACGGCGTGAGAAAAGTCAAACTGACAAATTGATGAACAACGCGGTGCGTTGCAAGGTCAGAGAGGGAGGGTAGAGACGAGGGAATTGGTCCCAGCGCACTCTCTTATACGTACACTATAACCGCCTGTCCAAATATCTTCTAGGTCGTTGTTCGAAGGTTTTGAATCAAAAAAGTGTAAGTGACAGTAATTGGAATAAACAAAAACAGTGAAAATGAAGTGCTCAGTGCCACATTGCCCAAACAGAGTGCTTTCTCGTCCAGCCGGTGTATCTATCTACCAGTAAGTATATATATAAGTGCTTTCTGTGATGTTACAATCAAATTAATGAAATTAATTTTATGAATATAAGTATAGATATGGAAACTCGAAACTTTTGAACCAAAGGGAATACGGTTCCAATTCAGTTACCTGTTGAGTATACGTATGTTATTATAAATGGGCTTTAATGCTCATCCTGGCAACAGAAACAACCATAAAGAAGTCGTCGAGATTTATCGAAAGAGTTTTCTTTTCTGTTTTATAGTCATATTACCATGGAAGTCTTTCGAAGAGAGATATGGTAAATGGACAAGAAGAGCATGGCATTTACTGCTGTGTTAATATTTTCTCCTCGGACCTTGAAAATTTATAGCGGGGGTACGCAAATTTCTCAACAGGCCGTACCAATATCAGCAACTGGTCTCCAAGGTGAAGAGTCTCTAGTCGATAGAATAATGTAGGTTAGGGAAGTCGGCAAATTAGATCCGTTACTTCGAGATAAGGATTGGCTCTGAAGATTGAGATAGTCGGGCTTGATTGGAAAGTAATATTATGGTTTATGTACTCGTTCTGGAGAATTTTCGATATGAAATATATTTGCGTATAGATTGTATGTGTTCCTCGGATAGTAGTTTACATGACCAATTACGGAACTTTCTTGCTAATATTGGAATTCTGTTCTAATCTATTTATAACGACTATCAATTAACAATTAATTCAGAACTGGCACGGACTTGGGGAATCCGACTGTCTAATTAAAACAAAGCATTGTGATGGCCCTAACGGGTGTTGACACAATGTGATTTCTGCCCAGTGCTCTGAATGTCAAAGTGAAGAAATTCAAGTAAGCGCGGGTAAACGGCGGGAGTAACTATGACTCTCTTACGCAGGGAAGTTCAATTCTGGGTAAAGGCCGATCCTATCTAGGCCGATCCCAGTATAACTTTTGGGGAAGCCCGGCCCCACGTACCCGAGGGACGCAAAGGGGACTAATTCATTGAATTAGGCTTTGGAGCAAGCCTCCCCCACGTACCTAGGCCTCATGAAGAGGTGGACAGTCTAGGGAGGGGTCTCGGCCTCTCCAATAATGCTTAATACTTTTGAAAACCGTCAGCCGTTAGTCTAACATGTGTAACACTGGAGAGATTTCGGCCTTTCCAATAATATCTAAATAAGCATAGATCAAATGGTATTTGATAAATAAAACCGTCAGCCGTTAGTCTAACATGTGTATCATTGGAGAGGTTTCGGCCTCTCCAATAATATTCAAATAAGCATAGGTTAAACATCAGTCTAACATGTGTGCCTCTGGAGGGGTCTCGACCTCTTCAGCATTACTAACCAATACCATACCAAACCAATACCAAACTTCCTTACTGACTGGCGTTACCTTTCCCACTTAATATTCTTTTCATTTAACATTTTTCTTTACTTCCACAATATATATTCCGCGAAACCGTGACAATATATATATATAAATATATATATATATATATATATATATATATATATATATATATATATATATATATATATATATATATATATATATATATATATATATATATATATATATATATATATATATACATATATATACATATATATATATATATATATATATACATATATATATATATATACATATATATATACATATATATAAACATATATTTAAACAAATATACATACTATATATATATATATATATATATATATATATATATATATATATATATATATATATATATATATATATATATATATATATATATATATATATATATATGTGGCGGCAATGTATCGTTATATTGTCCGCAATAAACGACTGCGCCAGCATAAGTGCGAGCATGGCATTCCTCCCGTCGCGATAGCTTTGCACGTAATCTGATACGCATAGCTATCGTCTCGGTCGGAATGTCATGATCCATCACATGTTTACAATGTACGACTCGAGCTCATATTTACGATTCGAGCTCTGTACATGTACACAAGTGCCGACCAGGCATTTGTGTTTACGTTTCTGGTTCGAGCTCTGTACAGGCGCACAAGTGCTGACGAGGCATTTGTGTGTGTCTGGATGAAGAGCAACTTACGCTTGCGTGGTCAGCACTTATGACCTTCATAAGTGGCCCGCAGGTGGCGATCATACTTACTCACTCATTCATTCTTACGCCACTCGCATACGATCCGGATCTAACGCTCCAGTTTTATAGCATTGTACTGTATTATTTGTTGTTAATAAAATAGTTACTATTAAAGTTGACAACGGATTATTAATTGCCACACAGGACCATAATTGGCGATCCTGCTAAAACACGACGACGAATAACGATCATCCGAGCCGACGAACATCACTCATCTGAGCCGACGAACGATCTCGATCCACGCTTTTTCGAGCAGATGAGCAGCCGATGAAGGGACACTCGCCATCAGCCAGCACATCGGTTTAAACACCAAGATGGCGGATAACGAAACACCAAGGAAAGACCCAACGAAGGACGAATCTGCGAGCACTGCCCACAACGCCTAGCAGCCCGCAGACGACGAACATAAACGAAAGAACGAACACATAGACAACAACTCCCACAATCATTCGATCGACTCCGGAAGTACACCCTCACAATCAACACAGACAAATGCCAGTTCGGCAAATCCGAAGTACGCTTTTTGGGACACACGATAACATCGCACGGATTGAAACCTCTTCAAGGTAAACAGAAGGCATATCCGCGATTACAATTTGCATTCCAACAACGACCGGAGAAAGCATCACCGAGGCAACAACGTCAACTGGACTTCATCTCCCAGTTCACGGTTGACATCCGCCACATTCCGGGCCGGGATAACGCTATCGCGGATTATTTGTCTCGGGTAAGTGCTATCAACACCATCAACTTCTTTTCTCTCGCTTCAGCTCAACAACACGATCATGAACTTCAGCACTTGGTTGAAGATCAAACGCAACAGCTTGAGTGGAAGAAACAGGAGTTGACTGGCTCAAACGCACCGCTACACTGCATCGTCACGAACAACAAGGTTCGACCATATGAACCGCAACAATTCAGGAGAACGATCATGCACATGATCCATGGCCTTGCGCATCCCGGCATCCGCGCAACGAGAAGACTCTTCACTGACCGTTTTTTCTGGCCAGCCATGAACGTCGACATAAACAACTTCGTCCGAAGCTGTATCGCCTGTCAACGAAACAAAATCGGACGCCACGTGAAGTCCACACTTCAACGCTACACGCTTCCAGATGCCAGGTTCGAGCACATCAACGTCGACCTCATCGGACCACTATTACCAAATGAGGGATACCAATACTGCTTGACCATCATCGACAGGTTCACGCGTTGGCCTGAAGCTGTCCCACTCCAGAACATCACCGCAACATCTGTCGCCGAGGCGCTAGTCAATGCATGGATTAGCCGCTTCCGAGCACCAGCACGGATCACTACCGACCTGGGGCGCCAGTTCGGAAGCCAAATCTTTGCTGAGCTGACACGGATTCTGAGGATAAACCACCTGCGGACAACACCATACCATCCTGTTGCCAACGGCATCATCGAGCGATGGCACCGAACAGTCAAAGCTGCCATCTGCTGCCATGACACGCTTGAATGGACGAAAGCTCTCCCACTCGTTCTATTAGGCCTGCGCACTGCATTGAAGGAAGACATCAATGCCACGCCCGCTGACATGGTATATGGCACTAGCTTACGACTTCCCGGAGAATTCTTCGCTTCATCACCACCAGGCACGGACAACACCGACTTCCTGCGCGATTTAAGGTCACGCATGGCGAAATTGCGACCACACGATACAGCGCACCACGCACCAGCCTCAACCTTCGTCCACAAAGATTTACGCACCAGCACTCACGTCTTTGTACGGAACGACAAGGTGAAACCATCCCTAACGCCACCTTACGACGGTCCGTTCCCTGTTCTAAGCAGGAAGGAAAAATATTTCAAGGTGGACATCAATGGACGCCCAGCCTCCATCTCCATTGACAGATTGAGGCCCGCATTTTTACTGTCGGAATCAGTTACCACAATGGGAACAGAAAACACCGATTCCACGATTCCACATACCCAACAACCCGCACAGGACGCAGAGTTCGACCACCCGTACGTTTCAACGTATAGTGACATTATCGTGGTCAAACCCACTGCGGGGGGAGTACTGTGGCGGCAATGTATTCAAAAGGTTACATTGTCCACAATAAACGACTGCACCAGCATAAGTGCGAGCATGGCATTCCTCCCGTCGCGATAGCTTTGCACGTAATCTGATACGCATAGCTATCGTCTCGGTCGGAATGTCATGATCCATCACATGTTTACAAGGTACGACTCGAGCTTATATCTACGATTCGAGCTCTGTACATGTACACAAGTGCCGACGAGGCATTTGTGTTTACGTTTCTGGCTCGAGCTCTGTACAGACGCAAAAGTGCTGACGAGGCATTTGTGTACGTCTGGATAGAAAATCGAGCTCCGTCCGGACACAAAATTGCTGACGAGGCACACAAGGACCATATATATATATATATATATATATATATATATATATATATATATATATATATATATATATATATATATATATATATATATATATATATATATAATATATATATATATATATATATATATATATATATATATATATATATATATATATATATATATTTGGAGTATTCTACTTCGACTCCACTAGAGCGATCGCGTGATTATAAAAAGATTCTTCTTGGTCTTCGTACGTCTTTATTCAATGGCGTTTTCACTAGAACTAGAACTTAACCCAATTGTGCAAGGTACTAAAAAATTTAAAAAAGTACTAAATAACTAGATGGCGTTAAAGCCTTCAAAATTAATTCAATATTAATTATTTTAAGTTTGTTTTTATGCTGCCACAGTACTCCCCTGCCAGACGAAGGTACCACTAGCGAAGCCGGTTTGAGATACGTACGCTCTTTCTGTGTTGAGCTACCTTCGTCGATGTCGTAGGTGTTACTGATCCCGTGGCTGTCATCTGGTTGTCGACGTTTGCTGAGTCTGGTTCGGTGTAAGCAGGTTTAAGTCGATCGATCGAAATATTAACCTTTCGGTGGTTGACTTGAATGGTGTAGTACTTTGGGTTGCGCTTAACCACAAGGTACGGGCCCTCATAAGGCCGTGATAGTGATGCTTTGATTTGGTCACTTCTAACAAAAACATGTGTGCACGATAGCAGCGATTTATGGACGAAAGCTGCTCGTTGCGAGTGCCAAGCACTATCGGTTGGTCGCAGTTTTCGCATTGTTTGTCGCAATTGATTGATCAGCTCGTTTTGTGTGTGTTTGTTATTGTTGTCATCATCACTGAAAAATTCTCCAGGAATTCGAAGAGTTGAACCATAAACGAGCTCAGCAGCTGATGCGTTCAAGTCTTCTTTAAATGCAGTTCGGAGCCCAAGCAAAATTGTAGGCAGGTGTTCGACCCAGTGCTCCGGCTCATGACAAAGAATGGCTGCCTTCATCGTGCGGTGGAATCGCTCAATCATGCCGTTCGATTGAGGATGATACGGTGTTGTGCGGAGATGAGTCGTCCCAAGCATGCGGAGCATTTCGTTAAACAACATCGACTCAAACTGCCTGCCCTGGTCGGTGGTTATACGTTTCGGCACGCCGAACCGAGAGACCCAGCCTCCAATGAAAGCCTTGGCTACGGTTGACGCCAACATATCCGGAATCGGTAGCGCTTCTGGCCATCGGGTAAAGCGATCGATAATGGTGAGACAATACCGAAAGCCATGACATAGTGGAAATGGTCCTACAATATCCATGTTCACATGATTAAATCTTTCGGTCGGTGGTATGAACTTTACCGATGCCGATTTCGTGTGACGCGATACTTTCGCTCGCTGACACTGGATGCAAGCTTTGACGTACGTTGCACAGTCTTTACGAATTCCAGGCCAAACGAATCTGTCCGTCATCAATTTGGTGGTCGCGCGTGCGCTTGTGTGTGCTAGGCAATGAATATTCGCAATTAGTGATTTCCTAAAAGGTTTCGTCACAAATGGTCGAATACGATCGGTGGAGCAGTCACAAATTAAAGTTTTTTTGGTGCCAGGAACGAGTATTTTCTTAAGCACTAAGCTGCTGGTTCCACTAGACGTCTCGGACAAAGCGAGTTGAAGCTCTTCGTCGGATTTTTGATCATCCGCCAGCTTCTCAAAATCCAAAGGTGTGCCAATCGATTGAATTCGTGAAAGCAAGTCAGCTGTGGCATTAGCTGCTCCGCGTACGTGCCGTATGTCCGTGGTGAACTGACTTATAAAGTCCAGCTGCCGAGCTTGTCGAGGAGCGGCCTTATCCCCTTTCTGCATGAACGCAAACGTCAGCGGTTTGTGATCAGTGTATATGTGACACTGTCGACCTTCTAGCATGTACCGAAATTGCTTTACCCCAAGAAACATAGCCAACAGTTCTCTGTCGTACGTACTATAACGCTGCTGAGTAGAAGTGAGCTTCTTTGAGTAAAATGCCAGCGGCTCGATTTCCCCATCAACGATTTGATGCAATGCCGCACCAACTGCAGTGTCAGAAGCGTCAACGTACAGCGTTAACTCTGCGTTGTGAGCCGGATGCGCTAGCATTGTCGCCTCCGCTAATGTTTTCTTGCATGATTCGAATGCCTCGATCTTGTCATTGCTCCACGTAAGTGGCGTCCGGTCGTTTTTGATATTTCCTTGAATCATATCGAGTAGTGGAGCTTGAAACTTAATTGCATGGGGGATAAACTTTCGGTAGAAGTTTAGCATGGCCAAAAAGCTTTTTAATTCTCTCGCGACTATTGGCAATTTTACGTTTCGAATAGCATCGACTTTGTCGGGAAGTGGGGAGATGCCTTCTGGGGTGATGAGGTGGCCGAGAAATTCAAGTCTGCTTTCGCCGAATTTGCACTTAGCGACATTTATAGCAAGATTATTTGCCTTCAGCCTTTGAAAAACTCGTTTAAGATGCTCGCGATGCTCTTCGTGCGAATTCGATGCTATACATAGGTCATCCATGTACGGAAAAACAAAATCTAAGCCACGAAGCACTTCGTGCATGAGACGCTGCAACGTCTGTGCCGCGTTGCGAAGCCCGAAGGTCATGAAATTAAATTCAAACAACCCGAAGGGAGTTGTTATTGCCGTTTTCGGTATATCGGCGGGGTGTATAGGCACCTGATGAAAGGCACGCTGCAGGTCAATTTTAGAAAAGACTTTCTTACCTCGTAGGATACATGCGAAATCTTGCAAGTAAGGTAGCGGATAACGATCCGGAACTGTTTGTGCGTTTAGTGCCCGAAAATCCCCACATGGACGCCACGATCCGTCTTGCTTCTTAACCATATGAAGAGGACTTGCCCAATTACTTGAAGACGGTCGACAAATGCCTTGCTTCATGAGGTATTCAAATTCGGTTCGAGCTGCTGCTAGCTTGTCAGGTGCGAGACGCCTCGGGCGAGCGAAAACCGGTTGCCCAGTTGTTTCGATTCGATGTGTGACACCTGACGCAGTTGGCGTACCGGGTGGTGGTAGTCGAGTTATTTCAACGAATTGCTCCAGTAAATCCGCAAATGCATTCGTTTTGTCCAATGTTTTAACCGTGAGTGGAGAGTTCCATAATGCAATAGAACATAATGTTTTTAGTTTTGTTTTATTATCGATAAGCCGGTTGTGCTTGAGATCAATCAACAAATCGAAATGGCGTATAAAATCTGCCCCGATTATCGGTTTGATTACGTCGGCGATGGTAAACGTCCACAAGAATTCTCGTCTCAGGCCAAGATCAAGTTTGACAGGTATGCTACCGAAAACCTTGATAGGTGTTCCATTTGCAGCGAACAGCTTCATTGCTGTTGGTTGAAGTACGCGTCGTGTTTTCGGAGGCGGAATGACAGAAATGTCAGCCCCTGTGTCGATGAGGTAGCTAACTGCCGAGATTTTGTCGGAAACCTGTAAATGAGAGATGACAGGTGAATTTGATGGTTTCCAACACTCACTCCCTGTCATATTGGTTGGATGTCATTGTTTTTCTGTGCGCATGCCAGTGTGGGCCTTCCGTCGACACGGGCTGCGGCAATTTCGTGCCTTTTCGCCATAGTTCTGGTGATACCAGCACTCATCTTCCTGAGCGTGAGTTGACGATGCCCGTCGAAATGTCGGTGCTCGTCTGCTGGAAGAACGACTGCGTCTGCTTTGTGCTACGGTGTTCAGCGCCTTGTCCAGACGTGTTGAAAGCTGCGCAATCTCGTCGCGAATTGATTGAAGGTCGTCATAGCAGACTTGAGTCCTGGTAGACGGACGCGAAGCGCGGGAAGTACATTGATCTATAGTGAGCGTGCGAGTCGGTGAAGAGGAAACGGCATGGATGGATTTCAAGCCTATCGATTCGACAATAGCGTCGGCAATGCGCGTAACTTCTTCTACTGACCCACTGGATGCAATTACAGCAGCTTGTGCGTAATTTGGCAAGCGCGAAATCCAGAGATCACGAACTACAGCTTCTCCGATAGTATCACCGGCAGTGCGCTTCATCTCGTGATAAAGTTGACTGGGACGTAAATCACCTAGGGGCATATCGGAGAGGAGCCTATTGAGCCGGCGTTGTTGGCTGTCAGCAAAATGGGCAATCAACTTCGTTTTTATATACTCGTACTGGCCCTTTTCGGGGACAGCATCAATTATGGTGCGGAGTTCCGGGAGCTTCTGTGGTGGTACTTGCGCCATCACCGTGTGAAATCTTCGAGCATCATTGTAAACGCCAGAAGCAAGAAACCAGTAATCCAAACTCAGGAAGTACGAGTCAATAGCGCCTTCCTGCATAATGGGGATGGGGATCCGTGGAATGGTCGATGCGCCCATAATGTGATGTCGTTCTTCACCAGGGTGAGTTAGAGGGAAATCACGATCTCCATCAATCTGATCGCCAAGTTGCTGTTTTGGACCCAATTCGTCCTCGGACATGGCAGCGAGGAACGTTTATCACTGAAAATGAGGTTAATTTTCACGTGTCGGGTGCACGTAGCCGCTGAAAATTACGGTTTTTGATACGTTTCACGATTTTTTCGGCAAACGTGTTTGCTCTAGTGGATCACGTCGGGGTCACCACTACTTTGGAGTATTCTACTTCGACTCCACTAGAGCGATCGCGTGATTATAAAAAGATTCGTCTTGGTCTTCGTACGTCTTTATTCAATGGCGTTTTCACTAGAACTAGAACTTAACCCAATTGTACAAGGTACTAAAAAATTTAAAAAAGTACTAAATAACTAGATGGCGTTAAAGCCTTCAAAATTAATTCAATATTAATTATTTTTATTTTAAGTTTGTTTTTATGCTGCCACATATATATATATATATATATATATATATATATATATATATATATATATATATATATATATATATATATATATATATATATATACATATATATATATATATATATATATATATATATATATATATATATATATATATATATTTATATTTATATATATATACATATATATTTATATATATACATATATATATGTACATATATATATATATATATATATATATATATATATATATATATATATATATATATATATATATATATATATATATATATATATATATATATATATATATATATATATATATATATATATATATACAGTAAGACCCCGCTTTACGCTGTTTCGTTTAGCGCTGTTTCAGTTTAACGCTCTTGTTTTTCAACACGGGCATTCCCCGAAATTGTGCGTAGCGCTAGGTTTCCAAATATGTACATAACATATTCGAAACAGTGTAGTTGTGTTTCTTGTTTGATGTTGTGCTGTACGGACGCATTTTTACTAATGTTCGAAGAAGAACATTAGTATTAAAATCACTTTGGCCAAAAATTCATATTTCTATATATATATATATATATATCATCAAAAAATTTCAGTGAAAAAATCTCAGGAACGCGCCATCCGATTGAGCTGAAATTTTCAGGACACATTGGTGTATATGCAGAATAGTGCCAGGTCTCACAAAAAGTTAATAATCTTTAACCCTTTGGCGCCGGCGGCCATTTTAGTGATATTTTTAATATACCTATTATTCCGTACACAAATAAGTTTTGCAAAAATAAAGTTGACAAAATAAATTTTGAACGTGTTTTACATGTGAATTGGATAATGTTTTGGAATTTTTTAACCCCATGTGTGCGCTGGGTGCCTAAAAACAGAACGGGGAAACTTGAAAATTTTTAAATTGCGATAACTTTTGACAGAACTACTCAATCATTACGAAATTTTTAGGACATATTGATATTATTTAGTTGTAGGTTTGTGTAGGTTTTAATGAGCGTGCTGGCAACCCTGTAGCTAGGGCAGGCACTGAAAGTGAAAACTTCCAAATCATCGTCTCTCTTGAAAAACTGCCGCTTCTTCAAAAAAAAGCCACTCATATATAAATCTTGTGCTTTGTTTACATAAACAAAAAAAAAAAAATGATATGGTATAACGGGCACGCCTGGTAACCCTTGCCCAATTTACCTATATTTTTAGCATCAGAAACTTCTGTTCACGGAAACTCACGATCCAATGAGCAGAATTGATTGAAATTTTCAAAATGTATTGGTCCTATATAGGACCAGGTCTGATAGAAGTGATTTTGAAATGCGGGCAATTGTGTGCCAGTGGTGCCATCTTGAAAAATCACTAAAAAAGATAACTGCTTTTAGCCCTATAAATTCTGATTGAATCGTTCGATTTTGACGAAATTCACACAGAAGCTGAACCTTATTTAATACCACGTTTGGTAGAAATTTGGTTGAAAAATTCGGTTGGAGCTGCCAGCTATGATAATTTTGGTGTCTTAAATTTGAAAAAAATAAAAATTTGAAGTGAAAACATTAAACCATCGAATTTCCAAAAACTGTCCGTTTCTTACAATAAAACCAATCTGTATACAAATCTTATGCTTTATCTACACGTTCAAAGTAAAACTTTGGAAATTTCATGTCGGATAAGAACGGTAACCCTTTCCCAGTCAACCTATATTTTTAGCATCAAAAACTTCTGTTCACGGGAACTCACGAATCAATAATCAGATACCATTGAAATTTACAGAATGCATTGGACTTAAGTAGGACCAGGCTTGGTAGAAGCGATTTGGAATTGTGGGCAGCTCTGTGCCAGTGGTGCCATCTTGAAAAATTACAAAGAAAAAAAACTGCTTTTTGCCCTATGAAATTTGAATAAGTTACCAGATTTTCATGAAATTGACACAGTAGCTGAACGTTACTTTAAACTTGATAGAAATTTGAAAAAATTGTTAACTACTTGATAGAAATTTGGTTGAAAAATTCGATTAGTGCTGCCAGCTATGGTAATTTTTGTGTCTTTGGATTTGAAAATTCGCTCAGGAAAATAAAACTTTTTGCCCTATAACTTCCAGTGCAGTCATGAAATCAATACGAATTTCATACAATTAATGGAACCTACTATAAACATTATTCAAGCCAAATTTGGTTGAAAAGCCACGATAGGGCTGCCAGCTATTGTTGGTTTTGTGTTTGTTTGCAATATCTTTATTAAGCGGTTTTATCGTAGAATTTTCAATTGGTAATGATATTGTAGTGACAATAAACAGCAAATATTAAGCTTTCGATTATTTGAAAAAACTCGCTGCAGGTAATCCTAAATTTTCTTCATACACCTATAACTTCGAATGTAATATAACAACGTGAAGCAGATGTGATATATTTTTGGCTTTGATACTGGCGAAAGGTCGCCAGCACGAGTCGGTTGTGCTACTTTTGTATCAATAAATGCTTACAGTTAGTATTCATACCGGAAACATTTACAATGAAAATAAATAACCGATGTTTCAATTCACAAAGTTCTGCAAATTTTTCGGATCGCAGCCCCAAACACCAACTTCAGTTACAGTGCTGCAGGAACTGAGCATTTTCTTCATTGATGTTATATGAGATGCTGCTTTCAAAATTTTGTGAAATAAGCAACTGATAACGAATATAATTAACCCGTGTTTTGCTCTCATAAACGTTGAAATTCATGCCAGTGGTAATATCTGAAACCTTCCACCATATGAGTTATAATGCATTCTTGAGACCAAAGTAGAACGTGGCGTTTGAAACAGTTTGGCTGTAATAAGCACCTCATGTGGTGGAATATGCACTCAAAACCTGCACGATTCTTCTACTGTTCTTCGAACATTAGTGTTTCTAGCGGTTCAGGTGCGCTAGAGTTTTTAAGATTTGAAACATTTCTGGACATTATTGTAAGTACAAATTTATATAATACTTTAACGATTAATACAGTGACAAATATTATGATCTTTAGTTGTTATCATGGGTGATAATAAAAAACAAGAAAAGAAAGCAACCAGAAAAAGCATTTCACCGGAAACTAAAATGCAAGTGATAAGGAGATTAAATTCCGGTAAACGTCAATCTCAAATTAGTGCTGCATTGAATTTGGCAACTTCAACAATAAGGACAATTCTTAAGAATAAAGGAAAAATACTGTCATCGGCAACTGCAACTACGTCAAGCTCTGTAACTAGAATTACCCGTTCAAGAAATAACATTATAGAAAAAATGGAAAAACGACTGTCTATATGGATTGACGACGAAATTGAATGCAATATGCCACTAAGCCAATCTATCATAATGGAAAAGGCTAGAAGAATTTTCAATTACATTCAGGCCGAAGCAAGTGACATAAGTGAAACTTTCGTTGCTAGTCGAGGATGGTTTAATAGATTTAAACATAGAAATAATCTTCATAACATAAAGATTACAGGAGAAGCAGCAAGTGGTGATACGAAAGCGGTGGCTGAATTCCCAGCGACATTAAAAACAATAATGGAACAAGGAAACTATCCACCAGAATTGGTTTTTTATGTTGATGAAACAGGCCTGTTTTAGAAAAGAATGCCCAAACGAACATTTCTATCCCGTGAAGAGAAACAAGCACCAGGATTTAAAGCCGCAAAAGATCGCTTAACACTTCTACTGGGTGGTAACGCAAGCGGAGATTTCAAACTGAAGCCATTACTAGTTAACCACTCCAAAAACCCTAGAGCTATGAAAGCCATATCTAAATAAACTTTACCTGTAATTTGGGAGTCAAATAAAAAACCATGGATAACTATGAACATTTTCCAGGGTTGGTTCACTGAACATTTCTGCCCGTCTGTTAAACGTTATTGCGAAATGAAAAAAACTTTAACAAAGAACACTACTATTGATTGATAATGCTCCAAGCCAACCAACAAATTTATCAGACTTAACAAAATGCATTCCGGTTGAAGTGGTTTTTTTTGCCGCCTAACACAACTGCCTTAATCCAACCAATGGACCAAGGCGTTACATCCAATTTTAAGGCTTATTACTTGCGGCGAACATTTAAGCAGATGTTTGAAAAAAGAGACGGAGAAGAGAAGCAATCAATAAGAGAATTTTGGAAAAACTACAATATCATGAATGCTGTAGAAAACATAAACCTTTCTTGGAATGAGATAACAGAAAGATCTTTGAAAGGAGTATGGAAAACATTTGGCCAGATTTAAGTAAGAGTGAAGACATTGGACACTCTGTCGATATGGATGAAATAGTGGAAAAAATAGTGGAATAAGCGAAACAAACCGGTTTAGATGAGGTAAATGTGGAAGACGTCGAAGAAATAGTTCAAGAAATAGCAGCTAGTCTTTCTAATTATGATTGAGCAAGAAGAAAACAAAAATGTTGATGGTAGTGATTCCGAAGAAGAGCTAAAAGAGCTTTCGATGGCGTTTGTTAAAAGGAGTTTGACCACTATAACTGAAATTATGGACCAATTTGTTGAAAATGATCCTAATTTTGACAGGAGTTCAAAAGCAAGACGGGGTGTTATAGATGCTTTATCCACTTATCAACAACTTCAAGCAGAACGCAAAAAGATAGCGCAAATTACATTAGATGCATTGTTACCCTCCCGGTCTAGGGGGGCGAGCTTGGGTCCCGGGTGTAACTCGTCGGAGACGGGTCGTGGGCGCCACTCACTCACCCAATATGGAGCCGAGAGCCGCTGAGTGAGGTTCGGCTCACCGGATACTCCTACTCGATCAATCACCCCTCCGCTATGGGGCGGTACACCTACACCTATATATATATGCAAGCCGAACCAGCGAGCACCTGTCAAAAGCTGCCTACCTCGTCGACCACCACTCAAATTTTTCTTTTTTAATGAATGTGAATATAAGCTGAAAATGTTTATAGCATATAAATTAATTTAAAAAAAAAATAAAATAACTTTTAAAACTTCACAATCAAATATTTCTTATGGAAATTGCTAAAAATAAAACTTATTCTTTGCATATAATTTTTTTTTGAATAGAGTTATGACTTACCTTAGCCAAAAAGTTCTGCGATTCCGGCTGAGCAAATTGATGAATGTTCTCACCACTTCGGCTGAACAAATGGATGAAGGTTCGGACCACTTCGGCTGGGCCAATTGATGAGTGTTCTGACCACTTCGGTTGAGCAAATTGATGAACGTACTGACCACTTCGGCTGAGCAAATTGGTGAACGTTCTGACCACTTCGGCTGAGCAAATTGATGAACGTTCTGACCACTTCGGCTGAGGAAAGTGATGAACGTTCTGACCACTTCGGTTGAGCAAGTTTATGAACGTTCTTATCACTGAGCAAATTGATGAACGCTCTGACCACTTCGGCTGCACGTTGTACAAAAGCAAGCGAATTTCCACATACGCCTTCGTTATCTGAGCAAATTGATTAACGTTCCGAGCACTTCGGCTGCACGTTGTAAAAAGCGACAAGCAAATTTCCACATACGCCTTCGTTACCTGAGCAAATTGATTAACGTTCCGATCACTTCGGCTGGACGTTGTAAAAAGCGACAAGCAAATTTCCACATACGCCTTCGTTACCTGAGCAAATTGATTAACGTTCCGATCACTTCGGCTGCACGTTGTAAAAAGCGACAAGCAAATTTCCACATACGCCTTTGTTACCTGAGCAAATTGATTAACGTTCCGATCACTTCGGCTGCACGTTGTAAAAAGCGACAAGCTAATTTCCACATACGCCTTCGTTACCTGAGCAAATTGATTAACGTTCCGATCACTTCGGCTGGACGTTGTAAAAAGCGACAAGCAAATTTCCACATACGCCTTTGTTACCTGAGCAAATTGATTAACGTTCCGATCACTTCGGCTGCACGTTGTAAAAAGACCGAGCGTCCCGAGCTGCATTTTCTATTCCACCCACGAATAGCGGTTCTCCGACACGTACCGCTACTCTCGCCGCTCGTGCCGAATATTCGCCATATTCGACGTCTTCAACATATTCGAATTTCGAATCCATCGTGAATGTCTGCTGCTTCGTCTCACTCCATGGAACCCAGCTGATCTCGGAATTGTGCAGGTGATTGTGATCTAGTTCGCAGTGACAGTTCTCGGGATGCCGCGTTTATATTTTGAATTGAATTTGATTTGAATCGTACAGTGGATTGGTGTGTTTCGCGTATATGCATCCGTTTCGCGAGTGTTAATATACCGTGGTTCGTCACGTTGCGGCATGGGAATCCGGTGGTGGCGGGTTGTAGCTGGGTGCTGGCTGGCGAAACGGTGACAGAGGAAAACGACTTGGCAGCTACCGGTCGGTGGTGTACTCCTTCAGATAAGTATTCCTGTCAGTTTCGTGTTTCCGGTCCGATTCTTTGTGATATTTCTGGTGTATTTCAGGTCGACGTGAAGAGATCCACCATGAGTCACTGGCGAGCGCCTCGTTGGCCGGCGGTTGGCTAGTCGTCGGAAGTTGCGGCTCCGTGGGAGGTTGCAGGTAAGTATGTATGAGTAGATGATTGAGGAACATGATAAATTTATATATTTCTCTTTCAGGTGGCGGCTCACCCGTAACACAGCCAGCTCCGGGATTACCAGTGAGTGGACGCGCAGGCCCTGCTTCAGCCACTCCGTCGACAGCACGTCGCTTAGATTTAGTTAGTTTAAGTCTTAGTTTAGTCTTATCTCTACGGCATGTAATGTATATATACTATGTAGCATTACTTTAGCTTAGTGCTAAATCGTCGACATCCGACTAGTATACGACACAAGTCAGATGCGACGTTCAAAACAACATTTGCTAGCCTATCAATTTGAGTGGTGGTTTCGCGGTTTAAACATGGGCAACCCTTCCCGGGAAGGGTTGTTTTTTTTTTCAAATGTAAACGGCTCGGCATTGCGAGGTGTACGCCCGTACATGCTTGTCGATTGGTCGTTGGTTAGGCCTCGGGTTCTTGTTACAACGTAACAACTCCCCCCTTACTGGAAGAGGATTTCCTCGAAATCCGCTTATCTGCGGTATAGCTAAATTTGATAGCTATTAAGCCAAGTAGGTAACGCCAATTAGTGCCTGAAATAAAACTGATAATCCTCATATATTTCCCCATGGAGATTATTTCTCCCCGATTGCCTAACCCTATTTATATAAATACATACGTATAGATATATCCACATACACATCCATACTTGTATATCTTATTCCTACTTCCGGTACATTACTTTTAGCTTGGTTATTGGGGATTAGTACTCTCACTACCTACCTTTGGCTACCTTCTAATAGAGCCTAATCTGAGGGGCTTGGTACTCCACCCTCATATGTTGAGTTCATGAGAACCGAGCTCGTTCTGACTAGCCCCAGTTATCCGAACTGTGACCGAACCTTAGTTTATTAACCCTCCTGTCCCTACCTAACTCGGCGATTGATCTCCGCTTCTTAGCCTGAATCACCACCCTAACTTCACGCTAAACCTACCCCAATAATTTTTCACTAATTCAATTCTAGTAATTCAGTGTCTTAAGCTAATCCCTTACTGATACGAGTAATTAATATTAGCAATCCAAGTAATCTTGTGATCTTAACTAACGCCTAATGAATACATGTAGCGAATATTATGAATCCAAATAGTTCTGTGCCCTAAACTACCACCTTTTAATTACAAGTAGTTAATATTATTAATCCATTCTATTATCTGATTAGTCTACCTAATTTCCCTACCTAACTCCTAGTGCCTTACTAATCTACCCCGAACTCCAGCAATTTCCCTATTCCTGCTATAATTTTATTAATCCAACTAAGTCCAGGAAAATTTTCGAAACTAATTCCAAATTTCATGGTGTGTTTTTAGATAAAACGCCACGACTACAAGAAGGAAGGAATGTGCGATTGAGCGATCGGCTACCAAGCCGTTTGAATTAAGGCCAAAGTCTGCGTACCAGAATCGCCAGTGCCAGCGACGCGTCAGGTGGACTCACCTAACTCATCGCCGAGATGATTAAGATTCTAAATTTTTATAGCTTAAGGTATTCTGAAAGCGACTTTTCGGTGTCTAGTCTTTAAGGGAAATTGTTAGCGTTACGATTACTTTATAAGATTTAGATTCTAAGTCTAGGATACCGGTCTGCCTGCCGATGCCGCGTCGTGCTTGTTACTTTCCCACCGTGTCATTAGTGCACATACCGCTTCAGGTCTTTCGCGTGCCATGTTCCTGCGCTTTGACGCTTCTCGTCCACCAACTTATATGTCCAGCCGGACACGCGTTCGCCGATCCAAAAGGGACCCAGATATTCAGGCGCTAGTTTCGCGGAATAATATTTTGTCGCGTCCGAAATGGTGAAATTCCTTCGCCACACGGGATCACCTTCTTCATACCTCGCATCTTTTTTTCGCAAGTTATAGCGTCTCGTACTCTGCCGGGCTGCCTGTTGCATTTTCTCCCACACTTCCAGACGTACTTTCGTTAGTGCCTCCGCTCTGACTGTGGGCTCTAGACCATCCTGTCCCCCTTCGGGTCGTTCCCTACTTTCGTGGAAAGTTACCATCTCGCGTCCAAAATTGCAGAAATATGGTGTAATTTGGGTCACTTCGTGTTTGTAGGTTATTAACGCGCATGCTATCTTGGCCAAACTTCGATCCCACTCTCGGTGATTATCAGCTACATAAGAACGCAACATCCTTTTTATATCCTGGTTTCTTCTCTCGGCCGGATTGGCCTGAGGATGGTATAACGCCGTATATTTGATTTCGGTTCCGTATGTCTCAGCTAATCGTTGAAGTAACGTCCCCCGGAATTGGACCCCATTATCGCAAACAAGCCACTTCGATGCTCCGAACATTAAGAACACTTGCTCTTCTAGCATACGACACACCGCTACTGCCGTCGCTTGCCGCAAAGGGAAGAGCAGGGTGAACTTGGTAACGTAATCCAAGACGGTTAGAATCGTGGTATGCCCCTGGCTGGACCGAGGTAATGGCCCTACCAAGTCCACGCATACCATCTCCCAAGGCTGCCAAGGTTCTCCGCTTCCAGAAACCATGAATCCCGCGGGAGTTTTCCTTTCGACCTTGTTCGCCTGGCAGACCTTGCATTTTCGCACATAGCTGACTACGTCGGCGGACATCTTGGGCCAATAAAACCTTGTCGCCACTCGACTTAGTGTGCGACTGGCCCCCATATGACCTGCCGTTGGGTCGTCATGACACCGGTGGAGTATGGCCTTCCTTTCGCTCTTAGGAACGACTCGTTTCCACGCCTCAGACCCCTCTAGTTCTGGATATCTCCCCGGCACATGTTTCCACAACGAGTCCTCAGCCACACGCCAGCCCGCGAAGCTTTCTGGGGCGTTTAGCACCCTTTGCTTCATCGTCTCGACCCATGTATCCCTCGCAGTCTCCAGCATTGCCACTTCTCCTTGGGGTAACATCCGTGATAGCGCATCTGGTACTAGGTGCTCTTTACCTTTCCGATGTACAATATCGAAAGGATACTGCTGTAAGCGTATTGCCCACCTTGCCAACCGTCCTGTCGGGTCTTTCAGGTTATTCAACCACACGAGTGAGTAGTGGTCCGTGACTACCGTAAACTTGGCCCCTTCCACATAAGGCCTCAGTTTTTCCACTGACCACAAGACCGCCAGGCACTCCTTCTCAGCGGTTGAATATTTCCGCTCAGACTTCGACAGCGACCGGCTAAGGCAGCAGATTACCTTTTCACCGTCTGCCTCCGAGACCCAGATCTGATGCGTCCGTTTGGATTGAGAAGGGGAGGGTGTAGTCCGGACAGGTGAGGATGGGTGCGGTCGATAATTTGATTTTCGCCTGGGTGAAGGCGGTTTCACAGTCCTGGGTCCACTCGAACTTCTGGTTTTTCTTTAGCAGATTCGTTAGTGGTGCCGTCATCGTGGAAAGTCGGGTATAAACCTCCGATGCCACGACACCATATCCAGGAACTGCCTTACCCCCTTCACATTCGTAGGCGAAGGGATCTGCGACACGCTCTTGACCTTGTCCGGGTCCACATTCAGCCCCTTCTCATCGACCACATAGCCCAAGTATTTGAGCTGGGGACGGCAGAACTCACACTTGCCACGGGATACTTTCAATCCAGCCTGTCTTAGACGCCTGAACACTTCCCTCAGAATTTCCATGTGTTTGGCAAAGTCTTGGGTCACGACGATAATATCGTTGAGATAAGTGAACACATAAGGTTCCAAATCGGGTCCCAGAACCTGATCGATAAGACGTTTCCAAGTCACCGGCGCGTTCTGTAGCCCGAAAGGCATCCTTTTAAACAGGAATAACCCTCGGTGTGGCACGGTGAACGCGGTAAACTTCTTGGACTGATCCGCCATGGGCACCTGCCAATAGGCCGACTTTACATCCAGCGACGATAGGTACTTTGCGTCACGTAGCTTATCTAGAGTAGCCGACACGTACTGTAGCGGGTACGCATCATGTTCCGTGACTCGATTCAACTTGCGATAGTCTACGCAGAATCGATACGTTCCGTCTTTCTTCTTCACAAGGATGATAGGTGAGGCCCAGGGACTCGACGATGGTTCCACTATCCCATCTTTGATCATCTGGTTCAATTCGGCATCAATATGTTTCTGTACGGCTGGAGACAGCGGATAGTATCGTTGTTTGATTGGAGGCGAGTTGGTCTTGATTACATGTTCTACTCTCCCGGTGCAACCGATGCCATCCCCCATGAACCAAAACTCCCCTTCTAGCAGATGACTGAGCGCTGCTTCTTCTATTCCCATCAATCGACTCCTCGACTTCAAATGTTCTGCGGCCTCTCCCTCCAAGGCACTCAAGAAGCTCCAACTCTCCTCACTTATTGCTATTATTAACCCAAATCGCCTGACAAAACCTACACCGAGGATGAGGCTCTGCGGGATAGCCGGTACGACCAGAACTCGTAGCCACTCTACTTTATTCTCCAATATTAGTGGAACTACTACTGTCCCAGCGATCGCACACCCCTGGCTGTTAGCCAGGCGAATAGTCTTCTGGTCGGAATCCATGAGTTCTACACCCAACTCCTCTAGGGCCTTCCAACCTTCTCCACCTAGTAGAGTGTGTGACGCGCCCGAATCCACCAGGCCAAGGAACTTCCGACCGTGGATATCCACCTCCAGGTGTGGTCGACTATCCCCTTGCCTTTTTGCCAGCATGTATTCTACTCGTGCCTCTTCCGCGGCTCCACCTCTATCCTCCTTAGTGTCCAGACGGCCACCTACTGGACACAGCGCCCGTTTCCCGATGTTTGCGTTGGGAGTCCTCTCCCCTCCAAGCCTTCCTGAGAAGGACCAGCTGGACGTCGTTCACTCTGCGGATTCCGTGCGTTCCGTGGTCTATTTGAAGAGCCTTGACAATTTGGACAAGTCGCCCTCTGGGCTCCCATTCGCCCAAATCCGTAACATCGTTGTGGCTCTCTACAGTCTCGAGACATATGCCCACTTCCCCTACAATTCCAACATTGAAGGACATCTCTCTGTAGCACTGCTATGTTCTCGCTCTCGGTTCCACCAACGTTGGCCAAGTCTGGTTCTAAAAGTCGGTTCGACTTCCTGATGGGTGGTGGAAAATAAGCTTCCACGGAGATTCGCATCGCCTCTAAGGAGCGTCCCACTCGGATTAGATCGGCAATCGTCTGCACTGAAGTAAGGGCCAATTGTGTTTGATAGAATGGCGACAGGTTTTTGCGAAGAATCTTTAGTTTCTCTTCTTCGGTGCAAGGGGTGGCTCGACGCCGGAACAAACCCTCCATAGCCGACACGTACACCCCGATGGATTCCTCTGGACCTTGCGTTCGTCTAGCAATCTCCGTGAGCAGTCGGTCATCATAATCCGGTGGTAAGAATTCCGCACGCATCTCGGCTACCAGTTCCCGCCATTTTGACTCGGTACCATACCAGTGCCTTCCCTTCGAACATTTCGACCGCGGATTGGAACAGCTGCCTCGTGGTTACTCCCCTGGCCTCTCTCAGCTCCTCCTCTCGCTCGAGAAAGGCACTCAAGGACCCCGAATCTCCAGTGTAGCGCAAACCCCATTTGGAAACCTCCTGACCCTTGTACACAGGCATAGAGGACCGAGGCGTTGAGAAGATGGGATTCCCTAAGTCCTCCACCACTTGGACTGGTTCCCTGTCTCTGGCCGCTGCTGGTTCCACACCGTCACCTACGCCTTGAAACTCTCCCTCGCCAGCACTGCCATCGTCCTGCTCCGCGTCTGTCCCTACGTCTTCGCCCTCTCCCTCGGCTTTAACTAGGAGCTCTCCCATAGCCATAATCAGTTGTACCCTCAGTTTGCCGGCCTCCTCGCACATATTCTCCCCTTCGAGCTGAGTATTCTTCAAACGGCGCATACCGAACTCGATTTTCGCCTTGATTTTAAGAAACTCGGACGTCTGTGGTGTCCCTGAGAACGCTGCGACCAATGCGAGAATTTCGGTCAGTTTGTCCTTTACGGCACTGATGTCCTCTTCCAAACAGTACGGATATTCCCTCACAGAAACCAAGGAAGTTTCCATGGACGCCTCCGCCCTCAATGCTACTCGAAGAGTCTTCCGCATGGCTTCAACGGTTCCAGATGGCTGACCCCTGATTTCTAGCTCGTACGTCAGCTCGTCCTTGTTAAGTCGGTCTATAGGTATCTTCATTTTCGACGCCATCCTGGCTGTAGACCCCGGTCAGTCCTAAAAGGGATACCGTAAAGCTAACTATCAACTAAGAAGGAAAACAAACTAAGTATATGTGATTAACTTTCAAAATTTTTTTTTTCAATTACAAATTCCAAATATGTAAAATAAGGTGTTCCTCCGCGCCAGGTTACTCCCGTCTAATCGGATTGCCCTATACTCTCACCGCCTGGTCACCTAAGATTCCGACGGATTTCCTGCTGCTGCGTCTGAGTCCCGTCCTGAGTTCCACACTTCGGTTCACTAACACTTTACACGCATTCGACTTTAACTTTTCACGCGATTTTATTTTTACTAATGTTCGAAGAACAATAGTATTAAACTCGTTTCGCCGAAAATTCATATTTCTTTATATATATATATATATATATATATATATATATATATATATATATATATATATATATCAGCAAAATGATTAAGGGAGATAATCTCTGGAGTGGCCGATTCGATTGAGCTGAAATTTTCGGAGAACGTAGATGTATATAGTAGGTAGGTCCACGACTTTCTCAAATTCAGATATTCTAAACCTTTTGGCGGCGGCGAGCGTTTTAGTGAATTTTGAGGTACTCCTATATTTCCAAGCAGTGTAAAGTTTTGCTAAAGAAAAGTATTGGGAATGAAAACTAATTATGTTCTAAGCTCGTTTATGATAAAAAAATTGGAAATTGTGAGTCGTGTGTGGGTGCAGGGTGCCTAAAAGTAGGCAAGGATTTTTTTTCAAATTTTGATTTGTCATTACTTCTAAGAAAAACAATGGATCATCGTGAAATTTGCAGAGCGTATTAATGTTGACTAAAATTTAGCACATGTGGATTTTTAGGACAGTGCGGGTAACCCTGTAGCTACGGCAGGCTCCTGAATAAAAAACCTTCAAATCATTGACTTTCCTGAAAAATTTTTGATTTTTGACAAAAAAATCAGATCACTGATAAATTTCAACCTTTATCCATCATATCAAATTAAAATTTTCAAAATTCTGATTTGCACAAGAACGGCAACCCATCACCAAATTACCTCTATTTTCAGCACTCGAAAGTTCTGTTCACGAGAACTGACGACCGGATTATCCGATCATAGTGAAATTTACAGAACATGTTGATATTAGCTAGGACCAAGTCTGATAGAAGTGATTTTGAAATGCGGGCAACCCTGTGCCAGTGGTACCATCTTGAAATTTTGGCCTATTACTTCCGATTCAGCCATCAGATTTTGACAAGATTCATCCAATACTTGGATCTTACTTTATGTAACGTTTGATGAAAATTTGGCTGAAAAATTAGAATAGAGTTGCCAGCTATGGTGATTTTTGTCTCCTAAATCTTGCAAATTTGCTCAGCAAAATAAAGCTTTTTTCCCTATAACTTCCGGTCCAGTGTAAAAATCAAAACGAAGTTCACACAGCAAATGGACTTTAATGTAAACCAAATGTCATAGAAATGTCGTACCAAAATCATGAAAGAGCTGCCAGCTATGACCATTTTTGTAATTTTGTTTAATTTCTTTACTCGACATTAGATTTCCAAATGGAAATGATCCTGCAATGAAAATTAACAACAAATATTAACGCTTTGAAAATTTGATAAATTTTGAGGGTGGTAACCCTAAAATTTTTTTCACCCGTATAACTTCCAGCGCAGTGATTCAATCGAAACGAAATTTACTGGTTGGGTTTAAGTTAGCGTGAAGCAGAATTGGTATGTATTATGCTTTGCTGTTGATACAGGCTAACCAGCATTAGCCATTTCCGTAAATATTGCACCAACAGATGCTTCAAACAACGTTCTCATATGCAAAGCATTTGCAATAAAAATAAGGAATTCTTTTTTAAATTTTTCGAGTTTTGAACATTTTTCGGATGGCAGCCTCAAACAACGTTTAACCGCTGAAACCTTCGAACGAAATTCAAAGGATACGTTGATTTGAGTATGAGCTTGTTATGGTAAACTTATTGCTGCTTCGTTCGGAAAGTGTTGCCCGCACTGAATTATTTGTGTTATAGTTGAGTTTTGTTGTTTTGGATAAGGAATGGTTGATATGATTCCTGCGAAGAGAACGAAATTCAAAGGATACGTTGATTTGAGTATGAGCTTGTTATGGTAAACTTATTGCTGCTTCGTTCGGAAAGTGTTGCCAGCACTGAATTATATGTGTTATAGTTGAGTTTTGTTGCTTTGGATAAGGAATGATTGATATGATTCTAAAAAACAGTGTATTACGTCTTTCCACACTTTTTTGTCACTCAAAAACAATTTCTTCGAAAATTAGTTTTCTAGCGGTTCAGGTGCGCTAGAGTTTTTTTTCTTTTCCGGGTGTCGATACCTACGTTGAAGGGCCAACGTTCCAGTACCTCCGTAATATGATCGCGATTGGATTAGCAACGATTTTGGGGCCCCAAGTTGGGCGCCAATTTGTTTCCCTCCCGATCTAGGGGGGCGAGTTCCGGTTCGGCTCGTTTGGGTCCCGGGTGTAACTCGTCGGAGACGGGTCGTGGGTGCCACTCACTCACCCAATATGGAGCCGAGAGCCGCTGAGTGAGGTTCGGCTCACCGGATACTCCTACGCGATCAATCACCCCTCCGCTATGGGGCGGTACACCTACACGTATATATATATGCAAGCCGAACCAGCGAGCACCTGTCAAAAGCTGCCTACCTCGTCGACCACCACTCAAATTTTTCTTTTTTAATGAATGTGAATATAAACTGAAAATGTTTATAGCATACAAATTGATTTTTTTTTTTAAGAATAAAATAACTTTTAAAACTTCACAATCAAATATTTGTTATGGAAATTACTTAAAATAAAACTTATTCTTTGCATATAATTTTTTTTTTGAACAGATTTATGGCTTACCTTAGCCAAAAATTTCTGCGATTCCGGCTGAGCAAATTGATGAATGTTCTGACCACTTCGGCTGAGCAAATGGATGAACGTTCGGACCACTTCGGCTGGGCCAATTGATGAGCGTTCTGACCACTTCGGTTGAGCGAATTGATGAACGTACTGACCACTTCGGCTGAGCAAATTGATGAACGTTCTGACCACTTCGGCTGAGCGAATTGATGAACGTTCTGACCACTTCGGCACTTCGACTGAACAAATTGATGAACGTTCGGACCACCTCGGCTGGGAAAATTGATGAACGTTCTGACCACTTCGGTTGAGCAAATTGATGAAAGTTCGGCCCACTTTGGCTGGGCAAATTGGTGAACGTTCTGACCACTTTGGCTGAGCAAATTGATGAACGTTCTGACCACTTCGGCTGAGCAAATTGATGAACGTTCTGACCACTTCGGTTGAGCAAGTTGATGAACGTTCTTATCACTGAGCAAATTGATGAACGCTCTGACCACTTCGGCTACACGTTGTACAAAAGCAAGCAAATTTCCACATACGCCTTCGTTACCTGAGCAAATTGATTAATGTTCCGATCACTTCGGCTGCACGTTGTAAAAAGCGACAAGCAAATTTCCACATACGCCTTCGTTACCTGAGCAAATTGATTAAGGTTCCGATCACTTCGGCTGCACGTTGTAAAAAGCGACAAGCAAATTTCCACATACGCCTTCGTTACCTGAGCAAATTGATTAACGTTCCGATCACTTCGGCTGCACGTTGTAAAAAGCGACAAGCATATTTCCACATACGCCTTCGTTACCTGAGCAAATTGATTAACGTTCCGATCACTTCGGCTGCACGTTGTAAAAAGCGACAAGCAAATTTCCACATACGCCTTCATTACCTGAGCAAATTGATTAACGTTCCGATCACTTCGGCTGCACGTTGTAAAAAGCGACAAGCAAACTTCCACATACGCCTTCGTTACCTGAGCAAATTGATTAACGTTCCGATCACTTCGGCTGCACGTTGTAAAAAGCGACAAGCTAATTTCCACATACGCCTTCGTTACCTGAGCAAATTGATTAACGTTCCGATCACTTCGGCTGCACGTTGTAAAAAGACCGAGCGTCCCGAGCTGCATTTTCTATTCCACCCACGAATAGCGGTTCTCCGACACGTACCGCTACTCTCGCCGCTCGTGCCGAATATTCGCCATATTCGACATATTCGACGTCTTCAACATATTCGAATTTGGAATCCATCGTGAATGTCTGCTGCTTCGTCTCACTCCATGGAACCCAGCTGATCTCGGAATTGTGCAGGTGATTGTGATCTAGTTCGCAGTGACAGTTCTCTGGATGCCGCGTTTATATTTTAAATTGAATTTGATTTGAATCGTACAGTGGATTGGTGTGTTTCGCGTATATGCATCCGTTTCGCGGGTGTGAATATACCGTGGTTCGTCACGTTGCGGCCTGGGAATCCGGTGGCGGCGGGTTGTAGCTGGGTGCTGGCTGGCGAAACGGTGACAGAGGAAAACGACTTGGCAGCTACCGGTCGGTGGTGCATTCCTTCAGATAAGTATTCCTTTCAGTTTCGTGTTTCCGGGCCGATTCTTTGTGGTATGTCTGGTGTATTTCAGGTCGACGTGAAGAGATCCACCGTGAATCACTGGCGAGCGCCTCGTTGGCCGGCGGTTGGCTAGTCATCGGAAGTTGCGGCTCCGTGGGAGGTTGCAGGTAAGTATGTATGAGTAGATGATTGAGGAACATGATAAATTTATATATTTCTCTTTCAGGTGGCGGCTCACCCGTAACACAGCCAGCTCCGGGATTACCAGCGAGTGGACGGTCAGGCCCTACTTCAGCCACTCCGTCGACAGCGCGTCGCTTAGATTTAGTTAGTTTAAGTCTTAGTTTAGTCTTATCTCTACGGCATGTAATGTATATATACTATGTAGCATTACTTTAGCTTAGTGCTAAATCGTCGACATCCGACTAGTATACGACACAAATCGGATGCGACGTTCAAAACAACATTTGCTAGCCTATCAATTTGAGTGGTGGTTTCGCGGCTTAAACATGGGCAACCCTTCCCGGGAAGGGTTGGTTTTTTTACTAATGTTCGAAGAACATTAGTATTAAAATCGATTCGGCCAAAAATTCATATTTCTATATATATATATATATATATATATATATATATATATGTACAAAAAATTTCAGTGAGATAATCTCGGGAACGCGCCATCCGATTGAGCTGAAATTTTCAGGATACATTGGTGTATATGCAGAATAGGTCCAGGTCTCTTTAAATGTCAGTTATTGTTAACCTTTTGGCGCCGGCGGCCATTTAAGTGATATTTTTAATATACCTATTATTTCGTATTTCGGTAGTCAAAGGGTAGTAAGGTTTGTGTCTCAGGATAATGTATGGATCCAACACTGTACATTGTCGAAAAAACTGAGAAAAGCACGCTGAAATGTCAACTACAGTGCCACTACCAAACCCTATTCTCACCTCCACGCGGTGGCTCCCGGTAATGCTAACGCAGCTAACGAGAAAGGGTGATGGCGAGCACTCTGCGCCATAAAACAGAGTCCTCCGTCGGCCGGCCCTCCAGGTTGGGGGTTGGGCGAGGCGCTGACAACGCATCCCCGTAAAAAAATCAATTGTCACGGAACCAGGAAATCAGCCTCGGATCGGATTGACTAAACGGCAACGACTTCGGCAACGAAATATGGATTACTCTTTCGGATCTTGGAACGTTAGATCGCTATATAGAGCAGGGGCACTTCGAGAGCTTCTTAATGAGGCTTCAGCGTTCAATATCAACATTTTGGCGATTCAAGAAACTAGATGGCTTGGCAGCGAAATTAATGAGATGCGAACGCACACATTGTTTACCAGCGGAAAAATTTCGGGAAGTCGAGAGTTTGGAGTTGCATTTATAGTAGACAATAAATTCAAACAATGCGTCACCAATTTCAAACCAATAAATGAGCGACTTTGTGTGATCCGCATAAAAACAAAATTCTTTAATGTTTGGTTGGTGAACTGCCATGCTCCAACCGAAGACAAGGACGACGCAGTGAAGGACGACTTTTACAGCACCTTAGAACGCACCGTTGACGCACTGCCCTCGAATGACGCGAAAATTGTTCTAGGTGACTTCAATGCAAAAATCGGCCGCGAGAAGGCTCATAGAGGAACCACAGGAGGACACAGCCTTCATCCAATTACGAACGAAAACGGGCAGCGTCTGATTGACTTCGCAGCTAGCAGGAACCTTCTTGTAAGCTCAACATACTTCCCACATCGAGACATACACAAACGAACGTGGGCATCACCAGATGGTCGCACCTACAATCAAATAGACCACGTTCTCGTAGAAAAAAGGGTGGCCACCAGCATTCTTGATGTTCGAACACTACTTGGCGCGAACTGTGACTCTGATCATTACCTTATCAGAGCGAAATACCGATGTCGTATTTCGAGGTGTGAAAAGCACTCAAAATCACGAATACCGAAATACGACCTAGAAAAACTCAATGAAAACTCGGTAGCTACTACATACATGTCGACGCTCGGAAATCTACTCCAAGATATCACTCTGTCGGGAGAACACGACGCAGATATCGAAACCATATGGACAAAGGTAAAAGAAGGAATCAAAACAGTAGCAGAAAAGACCTTAGGACATAAACGCCAAAATCCTCGGAATGACTGGTTTGATAACGAGTGTCAAGATGCTATTAAAAAGAGAAATGAGGCTTACAAAGAGTTAATCCAACGACCAACACGCGCTAAAACCGAAAACTATAACATCCTCCGCCGACAGGCAAAAAAAATGTGTCGCCAAAAGAAACGCCAACTTACCAACAACAAGATCCAGAAACTGAACGAAAACATGACCTATAATGATCTACGAGCTGCGTATTCCTCAATCAAACAGCTACGCGAGGGATACAAACCGCGAACGAGCCTTTGTAAGGATGAAAGTGGATCCATCATCAGTAACTCGGTCGAGATTAAAGAAAGATGGGCACGGTATTTTAAACAGCTGCTTAATCCCGCGCCGACGACAAACTCAGCAGATCCAAATATCCCAGAAGCAGTTCAGGACATTTACATCTCTCCACCAACATTCGAAGAAGTTCAGGCAGCCATACGTTACCTTCGAATAAACAAAGCTCCGGGAATAGATGGAATACCTCCCGAATTACTCAGAAATGGTGGAACTCTTCTTTGCAACATTCTCCACCAATTAATATTAAAAATTTGGGCAGCAGAACAGTTGCCAAATGATTGGCGAAAAAGTATTATATGCCCCATTTTTAAAAAAGGAGACAAATTAAGTTGCGAAAACTACAGAGGCATCGCTTTATTATGCTCGTCCTATAAAGTTTTGTCCAAAATTATTGAACGTAAAATGAAGCCCTTCTATGATAACATCATAGGAGAGTATCAAGGCGGCTTCAGGTCCGGACGATCTACGATAGATCAAATATTCTCAGTCAAACAGGTGCTTGAAAAATGCTGGGAGTATAATATCGACGTGCACCAGGTCTTCGTAGATTTCAAGCAAGCATACGATAGTGTAGACAGAAATATACTTTACCGAATCATGCTTGACTTGGGAATTCCAACAAAACTCGTCCGCATGACTAAAGTGACAATGATGAACGCCGAATCTCAGGTCAAAGTCAACAGTGACCTATCCAACAGCTTCCACACCAACTCAGGCTTAAAGCAAGGAGATGGACTTGCCCCGATGCTATTCAACCTTGCTCTGGAATACGTCATCAGAAGAATACCAGCTGATACAACAGGCACACTACTGTTCAAGTCCACGCAAATAGTAGCATTCGCCGATGACGTCAACATTATGGCACGGACCATACCAGAAGCAAAGGAAGCTTTCCTAAGTTTGGAGTCAGAAGCCAAAAAAATAAATCTACGGGTCAACGAAGATAAAACCAAACTAATGACCCAAACAAGAAAAATGGCGCCAATCAGACAAAACTTGACCTTAGGAGACTACAACATCGAAAATGTAGATAGCTTCATCTACTTAGGAGTCCACCTTGATAAATCAGGCAGTGAAAAGGACGAAATTTTACGGCAAATAAATGCAGCAAACAAGGCGTACTATTCCATACTCCCCATAATCAAGTCTACGAACGTGCACAGGAATAATAAGCTTCGCATATACAAAACACTCGTTAAACCTGTGCTTCTCTATGGAAGCGAAGCCTGGACTTTGACTACGGCCTCCGAAAAGGTGCTGGACGTATTCGAGCGCAAAGTGCTACGACGAATCTTTGGCCCCATACAAGAAGGGCCAGAGTGGAGAATGCGATACAACAATGAGTTGTACCATATATACGACGACCCACCTGTATCCACATGCATTAAATTACGGAAATTACAATGGGCCGGCCACGTCGAAAGGATGGAGGCCAATAGACTACCTAAAAGAACGTTGGAAGGCAAAGCACAAGGGAAGCGTCCAGTTGGTAAGCCGAGGAAACGTTGGGAAGACACGATAGACGCAGACAGCAGGTCAATACTGGGGTTCAATAATTGGAGAACCAGGTCGCAGGATCGAGACGATTGGAGGCGAACGTTACTGGAGGCCAAGGCCCGATTTGGGCTGTCGCGCCATCGATGATGATGATTATTTCGTGCACAAATGATTTTCGCAAAAATAAAGTTAACGAAATTAATTTCTAACGTGTTTTACATATGAATCGGATAATGCTTTGGAATTTTTTAACCCTATGTGTGCGCTGGGTGCCTAAAAAGAGGACGGGAAAATTTGAAAATTTTTAAATTTCGATAACTTTTGACAGAGCTACTCAATCATTACGAAATTTTCAGGACATATTAATATTATTTAGTTGTAGATTTGTGTAGCTTTTAATGAGCGTGCTGGTAACCCTGTAGCTAGGGCAGGCACTGAAAGTGAAAACCTCCAAATCATCGTCTCTCTTGAAAAAATGCCGTTTCTTCAAAAAACAGCCATTCATATGTAAATCTTGTGCTTTGTTTATATAACCAAAAAAAAAAAAAAGTTATGGTATAACGGGCACGCCTGGTAACCCTTGCCTAATTTACCTATATTTTTAGCATCAAAAACTTCTGTTCACGGAAACTCACGATCCGATGAGCAGAATTATTTGAAATTCACAGAATGTATTAACCTTAAATAGGACCAGGTCTGATAGAAGTGATTTTGAAATGCGGGCGATTCTGTGCCAGTGTTGCCATCTTGAAAAACCACTAAAAAAGATAACTGTTTTTAGCCCTATAAATTCTGATTGAATCGTTCGATTTTGACGAAACTCACACAATTGCTGGACCTTACTTTAAGCCACGTTTGGTAGAAGTTTGGTTGAAAAATTCGGTTGGAACTGCCAGCTATAATAATTTTGGTGTCTTCATTTTGAAAAAAAAAAAAAAATTGGAAGTGAAAACATTCAAACCATCGAATATTCAAAAAAATGTCCGTTTCTTACAAAAAAACCAATCTGTATATAAATCTTATGTTTTATCTACACGTTCAAAATAAAACTTTGGAAATTTCATGTCGGACAAGAACGGTAACCCTCTCCCAGTTAACCTATATTTTTAGCATCAAAAACTTCTGTTCACGGAAACTCACGAGCCAATAATCAGATACAGCTAAAATTTACAGAATGCACTGGACTTAAGTAAGACCAGATTTGATAGAAGCGATTTTGAATTGTGGGCAAGTCTGTGCCAGTGGTGCCATCTTGAAAAATTACAAAGAAAAAAAACTGCTTTTTGCCCTATGAAATGTGAATAAGTTACCAGATTTTCATGAAATTGACACAGTAGACACACCTAACTCTAATCTCTGTTTGATGGAAATTTGGTTGAAAAATTTTATTGGTGCTGCCAGCTATGGTAATTTTTGTGTCTTTGGTTTTGAAAATTCGCTCAGGAAGATAAAACTTTTTGCACTATAACTTCCAGTGCAGTCATGAAATCAATACGAATTTCATACAATTAATGAAACCTGTCATAAACATTATTCAGACCAAATTTGGTTGAAAAGCCACTATAGGGTTGCCAGCTATTGTTGGTTTTGTGTTTTATTGTAATATCTTTATTAAGCGGTTTTATCGTAGAATTTTCAAATAATAATGATATTGTAGTGACAATAAACAGCAAATATTAAGCTTTCGATCATTTGAAAAAACTCGCTGCAGGTAACCCTAAATTTCTTTATACTCCTATAACTTCGAATGTAATTAAACAACGTGAAGCAGATTTGATATTTTCTTGACTTTGATACTGGCGAAAGGTTGCCAGCACGAGTCGGTTGTGCTACTTTTGTATCAATAAATGCTTACAGTTAGTATTCATACCGGAAACATTTACAATGAAAATAAATAACCGATGTTTCAATTCCCTAAGTTCTGCAAATTTTTCGGATCGCAGCCCGAAGTGATTTTGAAATGCGGGTGATTCTGTGCCAGTGGTGCCATCTTGAAAAATCACTAAAAAAGATAACTGCTTTTAGCCCTATAAATTCTGATTGAATCGTTCGATTTTGACGAAATTCACACAGTGGCTGAACCTTATTTAGTATCACGTTTGGTAGAAATTTGGTCGAAAAATTCGGTTGGAGTTGCCAGCTATGATAATTTTGGTGTCTTAAATTTGAAAAAATAAAAATTTGGAAGTGAAAACATTAAACCATCGAATTTCCAAAAACTGTCCGTTTCTTACAATAAAACCAATCTGTATACAAATCTTATGCTTTATCTACACGTTCAAAGTAAAACTTTGGAAATTTCATGTCGGACAAGAACGGTAACCCTTTCCCAGTCAACCTATATTTTTAGCATCAAAAACTTCTGTTCACGGGAACTCACGAATCAATAATCAGATACCATTGAAATTTACAGAATGCATTGGAATTAAGTAGGACCAGGTCTGATAGAAGCGATTTTGAATTGTAGGCAACTCTGTGCCAGTGGTGCCATCTTGAAAAATTACAAAGAAAAAAACTGCTTTTTGCCCTATGAAATGTGAATAAGTAACCAGATTTTCATGAAATTGACACAGTAGCTGAACCTTTTTTTAAGCTCTGTTTGATAGAAATTCGGTTGAAAAATTCGATTGGTGCTGCCAGCTACGGTAATTTTTGTGTCTTTGGTTTTGAAAATTTTCTCAGGAAAATAAAACTTTTTGCCCTATAACTTCCAGTGCAGTCATGAAATCAGTACGAATTTCATACAATTTATGGAACCTATTATAAACATTATTCAGGCCAAATTTGGTTGAAAAGCCACAATAGGGCTGCAAGCTGTTGTTGGTTTTGTGTTTGTTTGCAATATCTTTATTAAGCGGTTTAATCGTAGAATTTTCAATTGGTAATGATATTGTAGTGCCAACAAACAGCAAATATTAAGCTTTCGATTATTTGAAAAAACTCGCTGCAGGTAACCCTAAATTTCTTCATAGTCCTATAACTTCGAATGTAATATAACAACGTGAAGCAGATGTGATATATTCTTGGCTTTGATACTGGCAAAAAGTTGCCAGCACGAGTCGGTTGTGCTACTTTTGTATCAATAAAATTATACCGGAAACATTTACAATGAAAATAAATAACCGATGTTTCAATTCCCAAAGTTCTGCAAATTTTTCGGATCGCAGCCCCAAACACCAACTTCAGTTACAGTGCTACAGGCACTGAGCATTTTCTTCATTGATGTTATATGAGATGCTGCTTTCGAAATTTTGTGAAATAAGCAACTGATAACGAATATAATTAAACCGTGTTTTGCTCTCATAAACGTTGAAATTCATGCCAGTGGTAATATCTGAAACCTTCCACCATATGAGTTATAATGCATTCTTGAGACCAAAGTAGAACGTGGCGTTTGAAACAGTTTGGCCGTCATAAGCAGCTCATGTGGTGGAATATGCACTCAAAACCTGCACGATTCTTCTACTGTTCTTCGAACATTAGTATTTCTAGCGGTTCAGGTGCGCTAGAGTTTTTTTTTACTTGGTAGTGTGCTTTCAGGAGTAGTTGGGTCGCTAGTTGAGATATATGTATAGAAACAATATCTTAAATAAAATGCTTCTACTGTCTCCGGAAGTATATGATAATTTAAAAGAGACAATTGGAAACTCAAGAAATCAAACAATGTTTGACGCAGTGATAAGTAAAGTGTTGAAGAGCAAGAGCCTTGGAGATAATGGTGGCCCAAAAGTTTCTCCCCACCTATTTAATTCATTACCCGTTGCCAAAATTTATCCCTTCTCAGTTTATCAAAAACCCTAAGCGGAGGTCAAATATCAGCTCTTCAACTATCGTAAAGATCATATTGTGCTTAGCTACGACAGCGCTAACATCAGTGATAGCTGTGCGAAGGGATATAGTGCATTTCCAGGAAAAAAAAAATTAAACAGCATTTTTCCTTATAGTCAGGTACAGAGACGTACCCTTTATAAAGCGAATGTGAGTCCGAGTAATAAAGGGCTTTCTGCGAAACTACTTGTGAAATTGCATTGCTCCTGTTCTCAAGATCCTATTTTCATTGCCGTGTTTATCGTAAGTAGTGATATTTTTTAGAACAATTTTTACACGCTACCTGAAAGATCATTATTTTTTTAAAGTCTATCCTAGAGGACTTTTGTGCTTCTTTGTCATCATTGCGGGTAAACTGGACTACGTGTCTTCCATACTGCCGTGCTTATCATCAACCTTGTATCTGACGTTTTTTCCAATTTTGAGTTAACACCGGATTTCAAAACTACATAGTTAATTACATCATTACACAAAATATTAAAACGTCTTAAGTGGAAATATGTTAGAATCAATAGTGATATATCTGCATGCTATAGAAAAACACAAATCACTGAATATCTTCGAAGTAGCTAGAATGCAGACAGAAAGTTTATACTAAGGACAAGAGCATAGCCGTTTATTAAATTTTAGAATAACTAACAAGAACTTACAAAAAATACACGATAAGACAACACACTGGAGACAAACAAACGTAGAGAAAACATCCCAAAGAACAAAAAAGACAAGCGCCTTAGAACCGTGACAAAAAAATGTGGGAAGACGTAATACACTTTTTTGTACAACCATTCCTCATCCCAAGCAACAAAACTCAACTATAACACAAATGATGAAAATGTTCAGTGCTGGCAACACTTTCCCAATAAGTCATACTTAAATCAACTTATCCTTTGAATTTCGATCTCATCGGAGGTTTTCATCGAAAGTTTAAAACGTTGTTTGAGGCTGCCATCCGTAAAATGTTCAAAACTCGGAAAATTTAAAAATTGGTTTCTTTTTTTTTATCGCAAATGCTTTGCATATGAGAACGTAATTTGAAGCATCTGTTGGTGCAATATTTACGGAAATGGCTAATGCTGGTTACCCTGTGTCAGCAGCAGAGCAAAATATATACCAAATCTGCTTCACGTTAAGTTAAACCCAACCAGTAAATTTCGTTTCGATTGAATCACTGCGCTGGAAGTTATACGGGTGAAAAGAATTTCAGGGCTACCACCCTCAAAACTTTTCAGATTTTTAAAGCGTGAATATATGTTGTTCATTTTCATTGCAGGATGATTCTCATTTGCAAATCTAATGACATAATCGCTCAGTAAAGAAATTCCACAAAATTACAAAAATGGTAATAGCTGGCAGCCCTTTCATGATTTTTGTACGAAATTCCTACGGCATTAATTTCACATTAAGGTCCGTTTACTGCAGGAACTTCGTTTTGATTTGATGACTGGAAAAGAAGTTATAGGGAAAAAGGCTTAATTTTCACCAAATGTTACATAAAGTAACACCCAAGTACTGTGTGAATTTCGTTAAAATCTGATGGCTGAATCGGAAGTTATAGGCCAAAAAGCTGTTTTTTTTTCTCAGTTATTTTTCAAGATGGTACCACTGCCACTGGGTTGCCCGCATTTCAAAAAAACTTCAAATAGACCTGGTCCTAGTTTGTACCAACATGTCAAGTAAATTTCATTATGATCGGATAATCCGGTCGTCAGTTCTCGTGAACAGAACTATCGAGTGCTGAAATAGCGGTAATTTGGTGATGGGTTGCCGTTCTTGCGGAAATCGGAATTTTGAAAATTTCAATTTGACATGAGCGAAAAAGGTTGAAATTTATCAATGATTTGAAGTTTTTGTCAAAAATAAAAAAATTTTGAGGAGGGTCAATGATTTGAAGGATATTTTTTCAGGAGCCTGCCGTAGCTACAGGATAACCTGCACTATCTTGAAAATCCAGGTGTGTTTAATTTTAGCCAACATCAATACGCTCTGCGAATTATACGATGATCCAATGTTTTTGTCAGAAGAAATGACAAATCAAAATTTGAAAAAAATCCTTGCCTACTTTTAGGCACTAAGCACCCACACACAGCTCAAAATTTTCAATTATTTATCATAAACAAGCTAAGAACATAATAAGTTTTCATTCCCAATACTTTTCTTTAACAAAAATTTACACAGCTTGGAAATATAGGAGTACCTCAAAATTCACTAAAACGCTCGCCGCCGCCAAAAAGTTTAGGATATCTGAATTTGAGAAAGTCATGGACCTACCTACTGTATACATCTACGTTCTCCGAAAATTTCAGCTCAATCGAATCGGCCACTCCAGAGATTATTTCCCATAATCATTTTGCTGATATATATATATATATATATATATATATATATATATATATATATATATATATATATATATATATACATATATATATATACATATATATATACATATATATATATATATATATATATATATATATATATATATATATATATATATATATATATATATATATATATATATATATATATATATATATATAAAGAATTATGAATTTTCTGCGAACATTAGTATTTCTCGAACATTAGTAAAAACAACAAAAAGCACAATCGGTCAAAGCGTCTAACGGCTATAAAGGCATGTAACGGCTATAGAGGCATGTAACGGCTATAGAGGCAAGTAGAGTTTTACGGGCATTGCACATGCAAACTATCAAACATGTAGCCAGGCAAAAAGTAGAAAGCTGGTCAACTTCGTCTACGGCGCCATGGGCGACGCATTGTAACTGGTTCAGTGCAATCCTGTGCCTTTAACTATTTGACAGCTCTTGGCTTCGCTGCAAGCCACGGCTACGACTACACATTGTGTTTCAGCAGTAAAGCCGCTTCTTACTGCAAAGAGTGTCACAGATAGACTTAACTTCTGTAGAAGGTTGCGAAGCAAAGGATTCTGTAAAGATAGTGCTCTTGGAAGGTCTAAGAGAGCTAACGTACTTTTAACAGATGAATCCCCAATTATTTTGCACCCTACGCCAAAAAAGCAAAATATGAGAGTAAGAACAAGTTATCCAAGCACTATTCAACCCATACAAAATCCGAAATTTTACCTCAAGATAATGGTTGCATTAGGAATCAGCTCACGTGGAAAGTCGAGACTTCATGTTGTTGAGCAAAACGCAACCGTAGATGGATCGTATTACCGAAATACCATTTTACCAGCTTAACCCTAGAATGGTACCGATGAGTAAATTTTACTCACATAGGGTATATATTTCGTCGCGTATCAGCCAACTGGCCACTCCGACTGCCATGAAGCTAGAAGCTGTATAATCTTTTTATGTTCAATGATAAAATAAAAAAAGGAAATAATACTATTGTTGCCTTCTTTTTAGTAAAAACATGTACCTAAAATCATCCAAAAATTTACCGTACTATTCCAGGGTTAAACAGCATGTCAGGATGACAGAAGACAGTTTCCACATAAAAAAATTTGGAAATTCTTATGCAAGATGGGGCACGATCGCATACAGCAAAAGTAACATTGACACTGGCAAAATCGATGTTTTCAACTGTTTGGGAAGATTAGCCTAGAAACTATCCTGATCTTAACCCAACCGAACACGTTTGGGCTAGACTTCAAGAGAGTGTATTTAGGCATCCGATGCCGAAGAATAGACGACAATTAATTGTAAGAATGGGGCAGCTACACCGAGGCCGAATTAGAAAATTTATGTGATCGTTTTGGACGATGTATTTTAGAATGTATAGATAATAACGGATGACATACTCATTATAAGTAATCAGAATAAGATTTTGTATTATGTTAGCATCACAAATAAATTTGAATTTCTAAATTATGTTTGTTGGTTTACTTTTTATAACAAAAAAATTGTGGGGAGAAACTTTTGGGCCACCCTATATATATATATAAATATATATATATATATATATATATATATATATATATATATATATATATATATATATATATATATATATATATATATATATATATAAAATATATACATATATATATATACATATATATATATATATATATATATATATATATATATATATATATATATATATATATATATATATATATATATATATATATATAACGGTAATGATCTTGTAGTGACAGTTAACAACAAATATTAAGTTTCCGAAAATTTGAAAGCTTTGGCGACTGGTAATCCTAAATTTCTTTGTACCCCTATAGCTTCCAATGCAGTCACCGGATCAAAACGAAATTCGCAGAGTAGGTTGATTTCAATGTGAGGCAAGTGTGGTATATTTATGGCTTGGATGCTAGCAGAAGGTTGCCAGCATGCGAGGTGTTTTGTTATTTTTGTATCAATAAATGCTTACATTAAGTGTTCATATAGGGAAAATTTACAAATTTTCTTAGTTCTAGCAACATAATCAGATAAAATCGATAGAGTTGTTTGATTTTGACGTATTGACAATTGTGGGAGACGTTTAGTTGCAGTTCTGGTAAAGTGTTGCAAGCACTAAACATTTTCTTTGTGTATGTTAGGCTGCTTTCAAAGTTTTACAGAGTTTGACTTTCCTTAATCTTTCAATTCATGAAATTCTTTTTCCTCCCTTTATGTTTAAATGCATTGTTAAGATCGAAAAGATTTTGCACTCAAAACAGTTTGGAGCACGTCTGGGAGAATATGCACTCAAAATCTGCACGATTCTTCTACTGTTCATCGAACATTAGTATTTCTAGCGGTTCCGGTCCGCTAGAGTTTTTATATCTATAGAGACGCCGAAATATCTTATTATGCGGTCGATGGTTTTCTTTTAAGGTATTTACAGCAATTTCGCAAGGCGTCTATATTATAATACTTCGGGTTCAGCATTTTTAAGTATAGCCTTTTTCAAACACGGCCAGGCATTTTTCAGCACTTACAACATATGCCGATTGACCGTTAATCGTTTCATGGGTGTTTTAAATTTTCAGGATAGCGCTTATGTATTTTTTATGAAATATATCCGTTCGAAAGCGTAATATGCCGTTTATACCTGGAGTGAAGTTGACTAATAGGTAACTATGAGGAGCCTGCGTAACTTCTTTATATATTTTCATCAGTTCCGAGCTATTCTCGGGGTAAATTTGTTTAGCTAGATGCTGGAATTGACTTTTGTCCCGTGGTTTTTTGAAACATACTAAATACTTATAATTGAGAGATATGTCGCGACAAAACTTGCCTTGATGAAACACATTATGAGTTACCAATATCACTGAAAAGTTGCGGTAGTGTGAGCCCTTACTAAATAGCTCACATACTTGCGTTGAAAATGCATTTAGCATCATGTTGTCAAGTAAAATTAACACTGGTTCATTTAGACAAGCTGTGAATTTTACATTTTGAAATTGTGTTTTTGATCGAATAGCATTATGCTCAGCGTTACGCCAAATAATCTTCTTAATTTTGAAGATTTTCTGTAAATGTTGTCTTTCCGCAGCCAGATGGACCTACAACCATCATTGTAAATGGATATCTGAACTGGCTCTTTTCCTTCCCCATTATCATCATTTAAAATTATAGCACCAGAGTGTTGCTTTGATTCCATTGCAAATAGCAATTTCTGGCCGCCGAACTCTGTTGTGCATGAATTCATCAACAAACGAATAAGTAAATCAAGTGCTGCAACAAAAAACGGGACGAACTCATCTCAGCACTTTACACCAACGTAAGTGGAATGCGATCTAAACTTAATAAGTTCTTTGAGCTGTCAAACTCTGAAGCTTTTGATGTCATTGCGATCACCGAAACGTGGCTTTGTGCAAATATTCACAACGCTGAAATTTTTAATTCGGAGTATACTATTTTCCGCCGGGATTGACATGGAGATCTTACTGACGCTCCTGTCGGAGGTGGTGTTCTTCTGGCGTTTCACAAAAAATTCAAAGTATCTCTAATCGAAATACCGCATACAAATAATGAATTTATTTGTGCCCAAGTTGAACTGACGTCAAAGAAAATATTTTTCGGTGTCAACTACACGCCACCAAATTCTTCGTATGATGTTTATGCTTCACTTATACATATTATGCAGCTCATATGCGATCTTGCGGACAATAACGATGACGTCATCTTAATGGGTGATTTCAACCTACCTAGAATAAACTGGTGCCCTTCAGCGGACGGCACTTTCGAAGTTCCGAGCTCTACTTCTATTGGCGGACAACACGACATCAACATTGCAAACGAATTTATATCACTTGGTTTGTTTCAAGCCAATTGCATCTGGAATGCAAATGGAAAAATGCTGGACCTGATTTTTTTGACTGATGCCTCTTCTACTGTGGTGAAACCCCTCACATCATCTCTCATCGACGAAACCGCGCATCATTGTGCACTCAACATTATTTTTGAGCCAAAGTCTAGTAATTACTTATCATCGAGCACATTTGAACTTAAATTTAATTTTAGACGAGCTAATGTGGATCAAATACGTGACTTGCTTGCTAACTATGATTGGTCCTCTGTGTTGCAGGAACCTAATCCTGATAAAGCTACGTTCTATTTCCACATTCGGTTGTTTAGCTGTTTTTTACGGTGCGTTCCAACTACCTTCACTAAAAGCAAGGTTCGTTTTCCTTGGATGTCTCCACAGCTTCGCCATATAAAAAATTCCAAAAACAAAGCCTGGAAAAAGTTTCGCCTGACTCGCTCAGAACCTGACTATCAACGTTTTTCCACATTACGAGATCTGCATCATAATGAAGTTGCATTTGCATATCATAGACATACGCAACAGCTTAGATTTCATTTTCAAGCTCAACCTAAGAGATTTTGGAATTTTGTTAATTCTAAGACTTATAACGATGGGTATCCACTCACATTTAAATCTGTCGACTCTTATTTTGATGATCCCTTTGATATTAGTAATTTATTTGCTTCCGTTTTCCGTAAAGCCTATCGTACGGACTTTCCTAACTCCAGACACTTTTCACCCTACTTGACGAACTCAACAGTTTCTTCTTTGGAGATGAAGGATTTAAAAATTGACGAGGACACTATTATCACATTTATTAATAAACTTGACAATAATATAACACCTAGCCCAGATGGCATACCTAATTTGGTCTTGAAATATTGTGTGTCGTCACTACTACCTGTGCTGTCTTATATTTTCAATACATCGTTAAAAACAGGCATCTTTCCTCATTTGTGGAAATACTCCACCGTCACTCCTATATTCAAGAAAGGGAGTCGTAATGACGCTTGCAACTATAGACCTATTGCAAAACTTCCCTGTGTCGCAAAACTTTTTGAAGCCATAGTCACGAATGTTGTAGCCTTTCATTGCAAATCAATTATGGCTCCGTATCAGCATGGTTTACAACCACAACCAACCTGACTCCAAACTGACTGCGGCTACACAGACTTGACGAAAGCCTTTGATAAGCTTGATCACTCTATACTTTTAGCTAAGCTTCATTCCTTTCAATTCCCTTACGTTTTTTTAAATTGGGTTGACTCTTACTTGACGAATCGAACTCAACGTGTATCCTTTCGCGGTGCCTTGTCATCTGAAATTAGAACGACGTCTGGTGTTCCACAAGGTAGTCATCTAGGCCCTTTACTGTTCGCCTTAATTATTAATGACGTAGGTTCCATTCTACAGTCATCTTCTGTTCTTCTTTATGCCGATGACGCTAAAATTTTCAAAGTTGTGAGAAACCTTAACGATTGCAATGATTTGCAGCAGGATCTAAACAGATTTGCCAACTGGTGTTCCGATAACAATCTCCTAATTAATCCTGACAAGTGTACGACTATATCTTACACACGCAAAAATAATCCTGTAATCTATGAATACTCACTTTTGAGTACATCTTTAAATAGATCAGCGAAAGTACTCGATTTAGGAGTATTGCTGAATCAATCCTTCACATTTGACGATCACATCGATTCAATCGTTGTGAAAGCTAGCAATGCCTTAGGTTTTGTCAGAAGACGTTCGAAGGAATTCAACGACATTTTTCTAACTAAGACCCTCTTTTGTAGTAAGACCTATTGTCGAATATGCAAGTATTGTAAGGTCACCATATCAAAAAGTCTACATAGACCAAATTGAGTCAATTCAAAAGAGGTTCTTACGTTTCTGCCTCCGCGGTCTTCCGTGGTATGACCCTTTACGTCTACCTCCTTATCAAGACCGCTTAAATCTTTTACGAATGGATACCTTGGACTCTCGACGTCAAAATTCCAAAATCTTATTTGCCGCGAAAATTTTGAATGGCACCGTTGACTCAAACTACTTATTAAGCCAACTTAATTTTAACACTAATAACAAACGTGTCAGGCGTGTTAACTTTTTGTCGATCCCTCAACATCGGACCAATTATGGTTGCAATGAACCAGTCACTGCAATAGGTAGATGCTTTAACGAAGCTTATTATAAGTTTGATTTTCATTTATCTACAGCATCACTTAAACGAATTCTGTATAAGAATAATTAACTTTTATTGTATGTGTATAGTCTGCATTAGACGAATTTAATAAATGAAAATGAAAATACTCAAATATATATATATATATATATATATATATATATATATATATATATATATATATATATATATATATATATATATATATATATATATATATAGATACATATATATATATAATATAATACTCATAATTCCTTCAAATATAAAATGGTAATATCAGATTTTATACAACTCCTCAACTTGGCGTTGTTTCTTTACTATATATATCTATCTACCGGTATTATCTATACATTCTAAAATGCATCGTCCAAAACTATCACATAAATTTTCTAATTCGGCCTCGGTGTAGCTGCCTTATTCTTGCAATTAATTGTCGTCTATTCTTCGGCATCGGATGCCTAAATACACTTTCTTGAAGTCAAATACTTAAGTACCAAACTAAGACGAAAACCAATATTTATACATTTAACAAGATGAGTAGGAGGCAAGTTGTCGACGAACTACACAAAAACGTACGCAAGAACTTTAAAAGACGTCGTACAGTTGTACGAAGTATTGATGATCTGTAGCAGGCGGATTTAGCTGATATGAAAGCGTATTCAACTGAAAATCGTGGCTAAAAGTTTCTCCTCACAATAATCGATACTTTTTCCAAGTATGCTTGGACAACACCTGTGAGAAGTAAAATCACAGGAGCTGTGTAAAGGCAATGGAAGCAAAGACGTGTACCCAGAAATTTGCAAATTGATAATGGAAAAGAATTCTTTAACAAAACATTTCAGCAGCTACTGAAAAAATATGAAATCAACCACTATTCAACGTTCAGCTCGTTAAAAGCAGCGATTGTTCAATAGAACTCTCAAAAGTATCATGTGGAAGGATTTTAGTATGAATGGGATCTATAACTGGGTAAGTTTGTTACATAAATTGGCCAAAAGATACAACAATACGAGCCATAGGATAATCAAAATGCGTCCAAAAGATGTTAGTACGTCAAACGAAGTGTATTTACTCTCATCAGTGTATTCTAATGACAAGAGAGCTTACAAGCCAAAATTCAAAGTCGGTGATCTAGTCAGGATCTAGTGCGAATAAGCAAGCACAAACATGTATTTGAGAAAGGCTACACACCAAACTGATCAACAGAAATTTTTACAATTGTTGAAGTGAAGAAAACACAACCGCACACTTATAAATCTCAAGGTTATCAAGAAAATATAATACAAGGCGTCTTTTATGAATCAGAATTAATTTTAACCAAGCAACCTGAAGTGTTTCTTGTTGGAAAAGTCTTGAAATGTCGTAAAATTATGTTCATGTTAAATGGTTAGGCTTTACATCATCTCACAACTCTTGGATAAATATAAAAGATGTAATATAAAATGGGAAGATGTACTTAAAAATAGGTTTAACAGTCTCATTTCACAACTGGGTGAAATCTTTGCACACATAACGGAAGAATATTTTTTAAAACGCTCCCCACACAAACACTTTGACACAAAGTCAGTATAAATAAGACAAAAGGCAATATTTTGCAGTCAGTAATCACAGGAATAAGATTTCTAGCATTGAGGAAATTCAAACTTTTCAGGATTTTGTCGAGAGCTTGAAGGATTTTTTACTGAAAGATCATCGGAAGCAGCTACTCGCCGATATATATCAATTGAAGATATACTCCACAAGGACTCGTGCATTGTCAATTCACTGAATGCACTATAAATCAAGAGACGAAGCGAAATCAGGACCGAATATATGTGAATGCCACCATGTTGAAAGAGCAGTGAAAGGAATTCGTAAACTGATGTGTTTTTACTACAAACTGAGGAATGAATAAAGAAAATGTAAAAAATGAAGTGATATTACATCTGAAACCCGACTAAAATATTCATAATGTAATGATATGGAAAATCCACCTATCCATTCCTTCAAATATAAAATGGTAATTTCAGATTTTATACAACTCCTCAACTTGGCGTTGTTTCTTTATCTTATCCAAAAATCTTGACGGAAGAAAAAATGAAGTACCATTAACCAAATGCACGGTTATACGTGGTCCATATTGCATGGTGATCAGTCGAAAACATTTGACTTTATATTTTCTGTCAATTTCCAGCGTGGCACGCGCGTTACGAGTACAACCCGTATTGAACCAGCAAGCAATCGACCTACTAGCAATATACATGTGCCGACTCAAGTTCAATAATCGCAATTTAATCTCTGTATCGAGCAGCAAGCCTTCGACCTAGTAGCAACATACATGTGCCGGATCAAATTCCATAATCGCAATGCAATTTTGTCAGCATTTAAAGTTAAATTCAGTAACAGCAATTAGTTCAGCATTACAAAATCATTCACCTGTGTATATCCGGCACATGTCACCAGATCAGCATGAAATATTCAATAAATTGAGAAATTGTAATTAGATTAAGTCAGTCTTTTTGTAGCTGAAGCGGAATTAAAACAAACTTGTAGAAAATTTACATATCTTTTATTTTTTTTAACTTGAGACTCAGCGTAGCTCATAATTGGCGCAGTCGGAAACTTAACGGACGGTCTTTAATTAAACGAAAAGTTTTCTAAAATCGCGTTGGATTTTCGCGAATAGTTTGGAATACTCTGGCAGTCACTCCAATATCGCATTGGATTTTTGCGAATAAATTCGGAAAATTGTGTTCTTTAATAGCAAGTTCAACGAGTGAAAATTGTTGTGCAGTGAAGAGGGTAGAATAAAAACCCCACAAAATAAAAAGGGCCTTTGAAAAATCGAGTGAAAATCGATCAAGTTAAGTGAAGTGCCAGTGTGGTGTAAAAAGGACCGGAGAATATTTATTCTTTACCGTTATGAGAACCATAACGTTGAGTCTCATGTAAGTACTGAATATTTTCCTTATCTTAATTTTTTCCCCATATCTTAATATCCTCCCCATATGCTAAAAGTTAGGCCATATCCCTAGTGTAAAAGTAGAAAGTTTTTAAACCAATTAGCCCCAATACTTGAAAGCGAGAGTGAGGTTGATTAATTTCAAGACTCAATTGATTCGATTGTTTATTCTAACATGTCTCTCCCAAATACAAACGCAGATATATTTCAATAGCCATACACTCAACAACGAAATTAACCTCTTATGAACTATTTTTCGGCCGAACCTACAAATTCGATAAAAACGTAAAGTTTAATAATGAGCATGAGTATTTGAAAAAACTTAATGAATTCCAGACTGAACTTTACCCTTCTATTAAAACCCAGATCGAAAGAGTTATGGATAAGAATTTAGCAAAAGCAAATGCCAATAGGAAAGATCCTAAAGACTTCAAAGAAAATTAACTAGTTTATAGGAAAGAATCTAGACGAAACAAACTAACCCCTAGATTTAGTAAGCATAACGTAGGTAAGAACAGGAAAATAACCATCCTCACTAAAAACAATCGTAAAATCCACAAAGCTAGAATTAAGAAAAAAAGCTCATTACAGGCTACTGATAACCCACCACTTAACGCAAACTCTTGGACACAAAATGGAAATACACCACCTGACTGAAGGACAAGGAATACTCCCACTTCAACTTGGACCCGCAAGAACAATACTTAACTACCACAACTTATTGCACATTGTTAAGCTAGATACGTACAAACAAACCATAGACAGAATTACAGAAACACTTAATACTCTAGACAAAACAGACGAAATATCAAATTCAGTTAAAATTACAAAAATTAAAATTGTAGAATTAAATGAAAAACTTTCCATACTAACCCCCAAAATTCGTAATAGAAGAGGTCTCATCAATGGTCTAGGAACAATAATTAAAACAATAACTGGAAACATGGATTCAAACGACGCAAAACTCTTGAATGAACAAATCGAACAATTGGCAGATAATCAATCAAATCTGAAATCAACATTAGACTCACAGACAATACTCAATAATCAAATGATGTCCCGATTCCAAAATATTACAAATCACATAAATTCTCAACAGAAGAATATCGAAAATTATTTAGCTCGCTTTCAGGAATCCATTCAAAACAGTATCGTAAGGAAAGACCACTTCATACATTTTCAAATCTTGAATCAAATCAATTCTAATATAGATCTTTTAATGAACCATATCAATAACATAGCGGAATCAGTACTACTAGCCAAACTTAACTTAATTCCCAGACACATTCTCAATCCAAAAGAACTCACAGAAATAAATAAAATCTTATTCGATCAACATTTAAAAGTAAAATCTGATGAACACATTTATGAACTCCTTGGGTTACAGGCCTACTACAACCACTCCAATATCATTTTCAACATTCGAATCCCCATTCTATCCAATCAAAATTATTCCTTTTATCACATTATCCCAATTCCAATCAATAAAACATATGAAATTTCCATACCACCCTACATACTCCTCAACACTAAAAACATTCAGTATTTCAACGAACAATGCCCCAATTTCATCTTACTGATTAATACCCCGGAAACGATTATAGAACCTACATGCGAAATACGGAATCAAACTCTACAAGGAACTAACCTTATCCATTTTAGCGGCTGTGACGTAAAAATTAACGACATCATCTACCAAGGAAGCGCCAAAATTTATTGGGACACCGTTCCGATCAGCATGAAATATTCAATAAATTGAGAAATTGTAATTAGATGAAGTCAGTCTTTTTGTAGCTGAAGCGGAATTAAAACAAACTTGTAGAAAATTTACATATCTTTTATTTTTTTTAACTTGAGACTCAGCGTAGCTCATAATTGGCGCAGTCGGAAACTTAACGGACGGTCTTAAATTACACGAAAAGTTTTCTAAAATCTCGTTGGATTTTCGCGAATAGTTTGGAATACTCTGGCAGTCACTCCAATATCGCATTGGATTTTTGCGAATAAATTCGGAAAATTGTGTTCTTTAATAGCAAGTTCAACGAGTGAAAATTGTTGTGCAGTGAAGAGGGTAGAATAAAAACCCCAAAAAATAAAAAGGGCCTTTGAAAAATCGAGTGAAAATCGATCAAGTTAAGTGAAGTGCCAGTGTGGTGTAAAAAGGACCGGAGAATATTTATTCTTTACCGTTATGAGAACCATAACGTTGTGTCTCATGTAAGTACTGAATATTTTCCTTATCTTAATTTTTTCCCCATATCTTAATATCCTCCCCATATGCTAAAAGTTAGGCCATATCCCAAGTGTAAAAGTAGAAAGTTTTTAAACCAATTAGCCCCAATACCTGAAAGCGAGAGTGAGGTTGATTCATTTCAAGACTCAATTGATTCGATTGTTTATTCTAACATGTCTCTCCCAAATACAAACGCAGATATATTTCAATCGTTAAGAATTCCTGATGCAATCAAAGATCTTCCAAAATTTGACGGTAACCCGAGATTGCTTCACGAATTCATTAATAATGTGGAAGAAATTCTTTCATACATTAGAGACATTGATGGGACTCCTCACTCTAGAATTCTCCTCAGAGCTATTCGCAATAAAATCGAGGGGCAAGCAAATGAAGTGCTTAACATTTACGGTACCCCATTAATATGGGAAAGTATAAAAGCAAATTTAATTCTACATTATTCGGATAAGCGAACAGAGACATCGCTTATAAAAGATTTGCATTCCCTCAAACAACTAAATAAAACAATTGAAAACTTTTATAGCGAAATTGTCGAGATCCAATCAGCAATAAATAATAATGTACAAATACATGAACATGATGCCAATGTGATTAAGGCCAAAAGAGACCTGTTTGCCGAAATGTGCTTAAACGCATTTCTAACAGGCCTTAAAGAGCCAATGGGCTCAATTATCCGGCCTTGAGACCCGAATCACTACCAATTGCTCTATCCTTTTGCCTCAAAGAACAAAACGTATTTTATGTTAAGTCTCAAACAAATTATAGATATCAACACCAAAATTTTAAACAATTACCAAATAGTCCTACATTTTATCCTAATAATCAGAAACAACCATACACATTTGGACATATTCAAAGCAGGAAATCATTTTATAATCAACAAAGTACACCTAATAATATACAACCTCAAAGACAAATCAATAATCAACGACTACCCCCACCCGAACCGATGGACGTTAGTTCGGGATACACACACTTAAAATCTCCATCTGGAAGACTACATAATAATAGTAACAGTAACAGATTTACTCCAAACCAACAGACCAACACCAACTTGACACGACTGACAAGACCACCTAAATTTACGGTTGAAGAACTTTTTAACGTAAACGAGGCCAATCAATTCGATCCCCCTCAGAACCACCTTTACCAACAGAATTTGGATCAATATTATGATCAGAGCGTTTTCCAAGAAAAGCAAACATATCATATCCAGAAGCCTCGAAAACCCTACAGGATATATAGACATTAATAAACACGGATCAATTCTACCATATATTAATATATCATCCCCATTTGGTCGTCCATTACGATTCGTTATTGACACAGGAGCATCATCCTCATTTCTTAATCCGGAATTCGCGCAGCCTGATAATATAAAAGAAATAAGCCCAATTACAATTAACACCATAATCAATAAACACGCAATAAATAGGGCAACATACTTACCAAATTTTCATGAGCTCAAACAACCTGGGCAAATGAAATTTCTCCTCTTCAAATTTCATGGCTACTTCGACAGTCTCATTGGACTCGACATTCTTACAACATTAGGTGCAAAAGTAGACCTATCAAATAGAACACTCATTACAAATAACTCTGTAATCCCTTTAAACTTTAAACCTAACTTCTCATCAAATAAATACACCGTCCCTCCCCATTCAAAAATAACAGCCAAGCTACCTGTAGATGTTAAGAATGGAGATATATACATAAACACAACTACGCTTTGTCCTAACTTGACAATACCTGAAGGATTATATCTTACCAATAATTGGTTTAGCCACGTTGAAGTTATCAACACCTCCGACAAAGATATAGACTTGCTAGTCGAACAACCGATTAAAGTTTCGAAATTCAACAATGACAACTTCGCCGAAGTTTACAATTTCGACATTAGCTATGATCTTAACTTACAAACCCAGGAAAAGACCCCAAAAAGTATTGAACACCTACTTCGAACCTCTCATATGAATGAAGAAGAACGCAAAGCTCTTTTTAAAGTCTGTAGAAAGTACGACGACATTTTCTTTAGAGAAGGAGAAAAACTCACTTTCTCTAATAGCATAGAACATCGAATAAAAACATCAGACGAGGTACCAATTTATACAAAATCCTATAGGTACCCACATATCCATAAATGCGAAGTCCGTAGAGAAATAGGGGAAATGCTAGACCAAGGTATTATTCGTCCCAGCTACTCACCTTGGAGCGCCCCAATCTGGATTGTTACCAAAAAACTTGATGCAAGTGGCAAGCAGAAATGGCGGCTTGTCATCGATTATAGGAAGCTTAATGAAAAAACTATTAGCGACCGATATCCAATCCCAAATATAGCGGAAATTCTAGATAAACTCGGAAAGTGCTTGTATTTTTCTACTCTCGATCTAGCATCCGGATTTTACCAGATCGAGATGCACCACAAGGACATACAAAAAACCGCATTTTGCGTAGAAGGCGGACACTATGAGTTCGTAAGAATGCCTTTCGGACTCAAAAACGCACCTGCCACCTTCCAACGAGTCATGGATAATGTCCTCAAAGAACTACAGGGTACAATATGTCTCGTGTATTTGGACGACATTATCATTTTTTCAACCTCCTAGCAGGAGCACATTGAAAACTTAGAGAAAATATTCCAAAGACTCCGTGAAGCGAATTTGAAGGTTCAACTAGAAAAATCCGAATTTCTAAGAAAAGAAATTGAATTCTTAGGTCATATTGTTACAACTGAAGGCGTAAAACCCAACCCCAAGAAGATTCAAGCAATTAAAGAATTCCCAATCCCTAAAACAAGAAAGGAAATAAAATCATTTTTGGGCCTTTTAGGGTATTATCGTAAATTCATAAAAGATTTTTCCAAAATTACTAAACCTTTCACAGAATGTCTTAAAAAGGGCAAAGAAATTATTATTGACGAAAACTACATCAAAACTTTTGAAACATGTAAATAGCTCCTCATGAACGACCCTATCCTCCAGTACCCCGATTTTGAAAAACCTTTTATCTTGATCACTGATGCCAGCAATTACGCTCTTGGTGCTGTTTTATCACAGGGCCCAATAGGAAATGACAAACCAATATGTTTAGCGAGTAGAACGCTGCAAACGTCAGAAATAAATTAGTCAACCATCGAAAAAGAGCTACTTGCTATAGTATGGGCAACAAAATACTTCCGCCCATATCTGTTTGGCAGAAAGTTTAAAATCATAACAGATCATAAACCTCTTACTTGGATTATGAGCCTAAAAGACACCAATTCACGTCTAGTCCGTTGGCGATTGAAATTAGAAGAATTTGAATACGAAGTACACTATAAAAAACGAACGCAAAACTCCAATGCCGACGCTTTAAGCAGAATTAAACCTGAAACAGGAATATCCGAAAAAATCGAAGCACATGTCAACGAAAGTACCGAGCAAACCTTACAAGAAGGAACCCCAATATCAACAATACATTCAGCTTCTGAAAACCTCAACGACGGAATACCAATTTCCGAAAAACCTCTTAATGATTTTAATCTACAGATCATTTTCGAAAAAAACAGATCACAACCCCTCCACATCAGTCGAAGTGCCGTTTAAAAATAAGCAACGCCGCATAATTAAAATGACCGATTTTACCGAGGAAAACGTCACACAATTACTTAAACGATTTTTGGTTCCAAACAAACTTTCAGCTATTTACACAGATGATGAAACATTTCGGATCATACAAGACACTTATTCAAAATATTTTGCAAGAGGCAAAACGTACAGATTAATCAGATGCAAGGAAATCTTAACAGAAATTATAAGTAATGATGAAGAAGACAAAGTTATAAATGAATACCACGAAAACACTAACCATAGAGGTATAACTGAAACACTATTACATTTAAAACGTACATATTATTTCCCTTATATGAAGAACAAAATCACTCAAATAATAAACAATTGTGAAACATGCCAAACCCTCAAATATGACAGACAGCCACCGAAACCAAAATTCGAAAAAACTGAAATACCAACCAAACCATTAGACATCATTCATATCGATATCTATACGATTAACAACAAATCAATCTTAACTATAGTAGACAAATTTTCAAAATTTCTGGCCGCCTACACTTTGGAAACAAAAAATAGTATTAATATAATAAGACAACTCCGCAACTTCATGAGACAACATGGTATTCCTAAGAAACTAGTGGCAGACCAAGGAACCGAATTAACCGCAAGTATATTTAAAGACTTTTGCAAACAATATACTATAAATCTACATTTCACATCCTTCCAACAAACCTCAAGCAATGCTACCGTAGAACGAGCACACTCCACTTTGACAGAAGCTTTTAAAATAATTGTAAAAAAATTCAAAGAGAAAAATCTCGAAATCGATCATGACGATATTTTGGCAGAAGCTGTAATAACATACAATAATGCCATACACTCAACAACGAAATTAACCCCTTATGAACTATTTTGCGGCCGAACCTACAAATTCGATAAAAACGTAAAGTTTAATAATGAGCATGAGTATTTGAAAAAACTTAATGAATTCCAGACTGAACTTTACCCTTCTATTAAAACCCAGATCGAAAGAGTTATGGATAAGAATTTAGCAAAAGCAAATGCCAATAGGAAAGATCCTAAAGACTTCAAAGAAAATTAACTAGTTTATAGGAAAGAATCTAGACGAAACAAACTAACCCCTAGATTTAGTAAGCATAACGTAGGTAAGAACAGGAAAATAACCATCCTCACTAAAAACAATCGTAAAATCCACAAAGCTAGAATTAAGAAAAAAAGCTCATTACAGGCTACTGATAACCCACCACTTAACACAAACTCTTGGACACAAAATAGAAATACACCACCTGACTGAAGGACAAGGAATACTCCCACTTCAACTTGGACCCGCACGAACAATACTTAACTACCACAACTTATTGCACATTGTTAAGCTAGATACGTACAAACAAACCATAGACAGAATTACAGAAACACTTAATACTCTAGACAAAACAGACGAAATATCAAATTCAGTTAAAATTACAAAAATTAAAATTGTAGAATTAAATGAAAAACTTTCCATACTAACCCCCAAAATTCGTAATAGAAGAGGTCTCATCAATGGTCTAGGAACAATAATTAAAACAATAACTGGAAACATGGATTCAAACGACGCAAAACTCTTGAATGAACAAATCGAACAATTGGCAGATAATCAATCAAATCTGAAATCAACATTAGACTCACAGACAATACTCAATAATCAAATGATGTCCCGATTCCAAAATATTACAAATCACATAAATTCTCAACAGAAGAATATCGAAAATTATTTAGCTCGCTTTCAGGAATCCATTCAAAACAGTATCGTAAGGAAAGACCACTTCATACATTTTCAAATCTTGAATCAAATCAATTCTAATATAGATCTTTTAATGAACCATATCAATAACATAGCGAAATCAGTACTACTAGCCAAACTTAACTTAATTCCCAGACACATTCTCAATCCAAAAGAACTCACAGAAATAAATAAAATCTTAATCGATCAACATTTAAAAGTAAAATCTGATGAACACATTTATGAACTCCTTCGGTTACAGGCCTACTACAACCACTCCAATATCATTTTCAACATTCGAATCCCCATTCTATCCAATCAAAATTATTCCTTTTATCACATTATCCCAATTCCAATCAATAAAACATATGAAATTTCCATACCACCCTACATACTCCTCAACACTAAAAACATTCAGTATTTCAACGAACAATGCCCAAATATTGAAGGCATCTATTATTGTAAAGAGTCCTTACACCAAGAAAACAGAGAAAAATCACTGTGCACCGGCCCATTGATGGATAACCAACATGCAAACTGCACCATGAAGAAAACACTCGTATCTACGTCAATTTCCGAGCCACAACCCAATTTCATCTTAATACCCCGGAAACGATTATAGAATCTACATGCAAAATACGGAATCAAACTCTACAAGGAACTAACCTTATCCATTTTAGCGGCTGTGACGTAAAAATTAACGACATCATCTACCAAGGAAGCGCCAAAATTTATTGGGACACCGTTCACGTCCACCCATTTACAACTAGCAAAATTTTTCCCACACCACAAATTGAACAACTAAATCTAGAAAAATTACAAAAATATCATTTCGAAAATAAGAGGAACTTGGAAATCATGAACATCGAAGTACAAAAACGAGATTTTATTACCTGCATCCCTTTGGCAATCATTGGAGCATCAGTGATCGTCATAACAACCTATCTTCTCCGGAAAGCGCAAACTAATTCTACTTACATCATATCTAAAAAGGATTCTTCCGTTCCGTCCACAACATGCTCTGAAATCCAGCTGTTATGGCCATCACTTCATACCAGGGCGGGAGGAGTTACGAGTACAACCCGTATTGAACCAGCAAGCCATTGACCTACTAGCAATATACATGTGCCGACTCAAGTTCAATAATTGCAATTTAATCTCTGTATCGAGCAGCAAGCCATCGACCTAGTAGCAACATACATGTGCCGGATCAAATTCCATAATCGCAATGCAATTTTGTCAGCATTTAAAGTTAAATTCAGTAACAGCAATTAGTTCAGCATTACAAAATCATTCACCTGTGTATATCCGGCACATGTCACCAGATCAGCATGAAATATTCAATAAATTGAGAAATTGTAATTAAATTAAGTCAGTCTTTTTGTAGCTGAAGCGGAATTAAAACAAACTTGTAGAAAATTTACATATCTTTTATTTTTTTTAACTTGAGACTCAGCGTAGCTCATAATTGGCGCAGTCGGAAACTTAACGGACGGTCTTTAATTACACGAAAAGTTTTCTAAAATCGCGTTGGATTTTCGCGAATAGTTTGGAATACTCTGGCAGTCACTCCAATATCGCATTGGATTTTTGCGAATAAATTCGGAAAATTGTGTTCTTTAATAGCAAGTTCAACGAGTGAAAATTGTTGTGCAGTGAAGAGGGTAGAATAAAAACCCCACAAAATAAAAAGGGCCTTTGAAAAATCGAGTGAAAATCGATCAAGTTAAGTGAAGTGCCAGGGTGGTGTAAAAAGGACCGGAGAATATTTATTCTTTACCGTTATGAGAACCATAACGTTGAGTCTCATGTAAGTACTGAATATTTTCCTTATCTTAATTTTTTCCCCATATCTTAATATCCTCCCCATATGCTAAAAGTTAGGCCATACCCCTAGTGTAAAAGTAGAAAGTTTTTAAACCAATTAGCCCCAATACTTGAAAGCGAGAGTGAGGTTGATTAATTTCAAGACTCAATTGATTCGATTGTTTATTCTAACATGTCTCTCCCAAATACAAACGCAGATATATTTCAATAGCCATACACTCAACAACGAAATTAACCTCTTATGAACTATTTTTCGGCCGAACCTACAAATTCGATAAAAACGTAAAGTTTAATAATGAGCATGAGTATTTGAAAAAACTTAATGAATTCCAGACTGAACTTTACCCTTCTATTAAAACCCAGATCGAAAGAGTTATGGATAAGAATTTAGCAAAAGCAAATGCCAATAGGAAAGATCCTAAAGACTTCAAAGAAAATTAACTAGTTTATAGGAAAGAATCTAGACGAAACAAACTAACCCCTAGATTTAGTAAGCATAACGTAGGTAAGAACAGGAAAATAACCATCCTCACTAAAAACAATCGTAAAATCCACAAAGCTAGAATTAAGAAAAAAAGCTCATTACAGGCTACTGATAACCCACCACTTAACGCAAACTCTTGGACACAAAATGGAAATACACCACCTGACTGAAGGACAAGGAATACTCCCACTTCAACTTGGACCCGCAAGAACAATACTTAACTACCACAACTTATTGCACATTGTTAAGCTAGATACGTACAAACAAACCATAGACAGAATTACAGAAACACTTAATACTCTAGACAAAACAGACGAAATATCAAATTCAGTTAAAATTACAAAAATTAAAATTGTAGAATTAAATGAAAAACTTTCCATACTAACCCCCAAAATTCGTAATAGAAGAGGTCTCATCAATGGTCTAGGAACAATAATTAAAACAATAACTGGAAACATGGATTCAAACGACGCAAAACTCTTGAATGAACAAATCGAACAATTGGCAGATAATCAATCAAATCTGAAATCAACATTAGACTCACAGACAATACTCAATAATCAAATGATGTCCCGATTCCAAAATATTACAAATCACATAAATTCTCAACAGAAGAATATCGAAAATTATTTAGCTCGCTTTCAGGAATCCATTCAAAACAGTATCGTAAGGAAAGACCACTTCATACATTTTCAAATCTTGAATCAAATCAATTCTAATATAGATCTTTTAATGAACCATATCAATAACATAGCGGAATCAGTACTACTAGCCAAACTTAACTTAATTCCCAGACACATTCTCAATCCAAAAGAACTCACAGAAATAAATAAAATCTTATTCGATCAACATTTAAAAGTAAAATCTGATGAACACATTTATGAACTCCTTGGGTTACAGGCCTACTACAACCACTCCAATATCATTTTCAACATTCGAATCCCCATTCTATCCAATCAAAATTATTCCTTTTATCACATTATCCCAATTCCAATCAATAAAACATATGAAATTTCCATACCACCCTACATACTCCTCAACACTAAAAACATTCAGTATTTCAACGAACAATGCCCAAATATTGAAGGCATCTATTATTGTAAAGAGTCCTTACACCAAGAAAACAGAGAAAAATCACTGTGCACCGGCCCATTGATGGATAACCAACATGCAAACTGCACCATGAAGAAAACACTCGTATCTACGTCAATTTCCGAGCCACAACCCAATTTCATCTTAATACCCCGGAAACGATTATAGAATCTACATGCAAAATACGGAATCAAACTCTACAAGGAACTAACCTTATCCATTTTAGCGGCTGTGACGTAAAAATTAACGACATCATCTACCAAGGAAGCGCCAAAATTTATTGGGACACCGTTCACGTCCACCCATTTACAACTAGCAAAATTTTTCCCACACCACAAATTGAACAACTAAATCTAGAAAAATTACAAAAATATCATTTCGAAAATAAGAGGAACTTGGAAATCATGAACATCGAAGTACAAAAACGAGATTTTATTACCTGCATCCCTTTGGCAATCATTGGAGCATCAGTGATCGTCATAACAACCTATCTTCTCCGGAAAGCGCAAACTAATTCTACTTACATCATATCTAAAAAGGATTCTTCCGTTCCGTCCACAACATGCTCTGAAATCCAGCTGTTATGGCCATCACTTCATACCAGGGCGGGAGGAGTTACGAGTACAACCCGTATTGAACCAGCAATCCATTGACCTACTAGCAATATACATGTGCCGACTCAAGTTCAATAATTGCAATTTAATCTCTGTATCGAGCAGCAAGCCATCGACCTAGTAGCAACATACATGTGCCGGATCAAATTCCATAATCGCAATGCAATTTTGTCAGCATTTAAAGTTAAATTCAGTAACAGCAATTAGTTCAGCATTACAAAATCATTCACCTGTGTATATCCGGCACATGTCACCAGATCAGCATGAAATATTCAATAAATTGAGAAATTGTAATTAAATTAAGTCAGTCTTTTTGTAGCTGAAGCGGAATTAAAACAAACTTGTAGAAAATTTACATATCTTTTATTTTTTTTAACTTGAGACTCAGCGTAGCTCATAATTGGCGCAGTCGGAAACTTAACGGACGGTCTTTAATTACACGAAAAGTTTTCTAAAATCGCGTTGGATTTTCGCGAATAGTTTGGAATACTCTGGCAGTCACTCCAATATCGCATTGGATTTTTGCGAATAAATTCGGAAAATTGTGTTCTTTAATAGCAAGTTCAACGAGTGAAAATTGTTGTGCAGTGAAGAGGGTAGAATAAAAACCCCACAAAATAAAAAGGGCCTTTGAAAAATCGAGTGAAAATCGATCAAGTTAAGTGAAGTGCCAGTGTGGTGTAAAAAGGACCGGAGAATATTTATTCTTTACCGTTATGAGAACCATAACGTTGAGTCTCATGTAAGTACTGAATATTTTCCTTATCTTAATTTTTTCCCCATATCTTAATATCCTCCCCATATGCTAAAAGTTAGGCCATATCCCTAGTGTAAAAGTAGAAAGTTTTTAAACCAATTAGCCCCAATACTTGAAAGCGAGAGTGAGGTTGATTAATTTCAAGACTCAATTGATTCGATTGTTTATTCTAACATGTCTCTCCCAAATACAAACGCAGATATATTTCAATAGCCATACACTCAACAACGAAATTAACCTCTTATGAACTATTTTTCGGCCGAACCTACAAATTCGATAAAAACGTAAAGTTTAATAATGAGCATGAGTATTTGAAAAAACTTAATGAATTCCAGACTGAACTTTACCCTTCTATTAAAACCCAGATCGAAAGAGTTATGGATAAGAATTTAGCAAAAGCAAATGCCAATAGGAAAGATCCTAAAGACTTCAAAGAAAATTAACTAGTTTATAGGAAAGAATCTAGACGAAACAAACTAACCCCTAGATTTAGTAAGCATAACGTAGGTAAGAACAGGAAAATAACCATCCTCACTAAAAACAATCGTAAAATCCACAAAGCTAGAATTAAGAAAAAAAGCTCATTACAGGCTACTGATAACCCACCACTTAACGCAAACTCTTGGACACAAAATGGAAATACACCACCTGACTGAAGGACAAGGAATACTCCCACTTCAACTTGGACCCGCAAGAACAATACTTAACTACCACAACTTATTGCACATTGTTAAGCTAGATACGTACAAACAAACCATAGACAGAATTACAGAAACACTTAATACTCTAGACAAAACAGACGAAATATCAAATTCAGTTAAAATTACAAAAATTAAAATTGTAGAATTAAATGAAAAACTTTCCATACTAACCCCCAAAATTCGTAATAGAAGAGGTCTCATCAATGGTCTAGGAACAATAATTAAAACAATAACTGGAAACATGGATTCAAACGACGCAAAACTCTTGAATGAACAAATCGAACAATTGGCAGATAATCAATCAAATCTGAAATCAACATTAGACTCACAGACAATACTCAATAATCAAATGATGTCCCGATTCCAAAATATTACAAATCACATAAATTCTCAACAGAAGAATATCGAAAATTATTTAGCTCGCTTTCAGGAATCCATTCAAAACAGTATCGTAAGGAAAGACCACTTCATACATTTTCAAATCTTGAATCAAATCAATTCTAATATAGATCTTTTAATGAACCATATCAATAACATAGCGGAATCAGTACTACTAGCCAAACTTAACTTAATTCCCAGACACATTCTCAATCCAAAAGAACTCACAGAAATAAATAAAATCTTATTCGATCAACATTTAAAAGTAAAATCTGATGAACACATTTATGAACTCCTTGGGTTACAGGCCTACTACAACCACTCCAATATCATTTTCAACATTCGAATCCCCATTCTATCCAATCAAAATTATTCCTTTTATCACATTATCCCAATTCCAATCAATAAAACATATGAAATTTCCATACCACCCTACATACTCCTCAACACTAAAAACATTCAGTATTTCAACGAACAATGCCCCAATTTCATCTTACTGATTAATACCCCGGAAACGATTATAGAACCTACATGCGAAATACGGAATCAAACTCTACAAGGAACTAACCTTATCCATTTTAGCGGCTGTGACGTAAAAATTAACGACATCATCTACCAAGGAAGCGCCAAAATTTATTGGGACACCGTTCCGATCAGCATGAAATATTCAATAAATTGAGAAATTGTAATTAGATGAAGTCAGTCTTTTTGTAGCTGAAGCGGAATTAAAACAAACTTGTAGAAAATTTACATATCTTTTATTTTTTTTAACTTGAGACTCAGCGTAGCTCATAATTGGCGCAGTCGGAAACTTAACGGACGGTCTTAAATTACACGAAAAGTTTTCTAAAATCTCGTTGGATTTTCGCGAATAGTTTGGAATACTCTGGCAGTCACTCCAATATCGCATTGGATTTTTGCGAATAAATTCGGAAAATTGTGTTCTTTAATAGCAAGTTCAACGAGTGAAAATTGTTGTGCAGTGAAGAGGGTAGAATAAAAACCCCAAAAAATAAAAAGGGCCTTTGAAAAATCGAGTGAAAATCGATCAAGTTAAGTGAAGTGCCAGTGTGGTGTAAAAAGGACCGGAGAATATTTATTCTTTACCGTTATGAGAACCATAACGTTGTGTCTCATGTAAGTACTGAATATTTTCCTTATCTTAATTTTTTCCCCATATCTTAATATCCTCCCCATATGCTAAAAGTTAGGCCATATCCCAAGTGTAAAAGTAGAAAGTTTTTAAACCAATTAGCCCCAATACCTGAAAGCGAGAGTGAGGTTGATTCATTTCAAGACTCAATTGATTCGATTGTTTATTCTAACATGTCTCTCCCAAATACAAACGCAGATATATTTCAATCGTTAAGAATTCCTGATGCAATCAAAGATCTTCCAAAATTTGACGGTAACCCGAGATTGCTTCACGAATTCATTAATAATGTGGAAGAAATTCTTTCATACATTAGAGACATTGATGGGACTCCTCACTCTAGAATTCTCCTCAGAGCTATTCGCAATAAAATCGAGGGGCAAGCAAATGAAGTGCTTAACATTTACGGTACCCCATTAATATGGGAAAGTATAAAAGCAAATTTAATTCTACATTATTCGGATAAGCGAACAGAGACATCGCTTATAAAAGATTTGCATTCCCTCAAACAACTAAATAAAACAATTGAAAACTTTTATAGCGAAATTGTCGAGATCCAATCAGCAATAAATAATAATGTACAAATACATGAACATGATGCCAATGTGATTAAGGCCAAAAGAGACCTGTTTGCCGAAATGTGCTTAAACGCATTTCTAACAGGCCTTAAAGAGCCAATGGGCTCAATTATCCGGCCTTGAGACCCGAATCACTACCAATTGCTCTATCCTTTTGCCTCAAAGAACAAAACGTATTTTATGTTAAGTCTCAAACAAATTATAGATATCAACACCAAAATTTTAAACAATTACCAAATAGTCCTACATTTTATCCTAATAATCAGAAACAACCATACACATTTGGACATATTCAAAGCAGGAAATCATTTTATAATCAACAAAGTACACCTAATAATATACAACCTCAAAGACAAATCAATAATCAACGACTACCCCCACCCGAACCGATGGACGTTAGTTCGGGATACACACACTTAAAATCTCCATCTGGAAGACTACATAATAATAGTAACAGTAACAGATTTACTCCAAACCAACAGACCAACACCAACTTGACACGACTGACAAGACCACCTAAATTTACGGTTGAAGAACTTTTTAACGTAAACGAGGCCAATCAATTCGATCCCCCTCAGAACCACCTTTACCAACAGAATTTGGATCAATATTATGATCAGAGCGTTTTCCAAGAAAAGCAAACATATCATATCCAGAAGCCTCGAAAACCCTACAGGATACATAGCCATTAATAAACACGGATCAATTCTACCATATATTAATATATCATCCCCATTTGGTCGTCCATTACGATTCCTTATTGACACAGGAGCATCATCCTCATTTCTTAATCCGGAATTCGCGCAGCCTGATAATATAAGAGAAATAAGCCCAATTACAATTAACACCATAATCAATAAACACGCAATAAATAGGGCAACATACTTACCAAATTTTCATGAGTTCAAACAACCTGGGCAAATGAAATTTCTCCTCTTCAAATTTCATGGCTACTTCGACAGTCTCATTGGACTCGACATTCTTACAACATTAGGTGCAAAAGTAGACCTGTTAAGAATCATTCCGATTCCCACGAAAATTAATTTTCCCGACATGCATAAATGTTTGTACATGCATAAATTAATTCTCTGTACATGCATAAATGCATATTCATTTATTTCTAAATGTAATCCCATCGCATATTTGGTCTCCACGCATAATGATGGTCTCTTATTTCACGCTAAAAATATTTGGTCTGGACGCATAGATGCAAATGCAATGTCTTGAATGCATTTCTTCAAAGTGCAATACTACACCATCATTTGTAGCGTGGGACCAGGTATGTTATGGGAAAAGCTACCAAAACGGAATTTTTGTATGAGAATATTGTTAAACGGAATGTGATAAAATTTGCTATAAAATAAACGGCAGTGATAAAGAAAATTCATTCCACCAGCAACTGATAATAAGATTAGTTTATTTCAGTTTCAACATTTGGCGACCGTGACAGGACCATGGAAGGAATTTTAAACAAGTTGCACGGAGTTGGACTGGACATTGAGAAGGTTGTCCGAAACTATCAGAAGGACTCCCTGGAGAGGAAGGACCAAACCTATTTAGAGACCCGGAGGAAAAGGTTGACCGATCTTTGGAGCCAGTTTGAGGAGCAGCACAGTTTTCTGGACCCAGCATCAGAAGAGTATTTAGCTTCAGAATATTACAAATCTAATTACTATTCACAGATTGAGGGCATCACCAAGCGGATGTTGAAGAATATTGAAGTTCTTCTAGTGAAGGCCGCAGACGATGGACCAGCTCAGACGGCAACTTGCGGAACGGTGGAATCTATGATGACAGTGCAGACCATTCTTATGATGACGATGAGAAGATTACTGGATCGCACGGAGCAGCGCTTGTTAACTCAGCAGCCTGTTGGGTTCTTGGAGCAGCAACTAAACTCCATTCGTAAGCAATGTGAGTTAATCAGGAGCAAACATCTGCAAATTGTAGATACAGGAAGGCTGCCTTCAACCTACAATCTCGAAGACTACCATGCGCTGGAAGAACGGGTTGAGAATATTCAGCTACAACTCATCAACAATGGATCCCCGTTTGAATCATCGTCATCAGCCGCAAAACCATCGGACATCAAGCTGCCGCGGATACAACTTCCCCAGTTTAATGGAAATTATTTACGCTGGCAAGAATTTTATGACTTGTTCAGTCAACTCATCGACCAAAGTAATCTGGGTAACGCCCAAAAACTTTGGTATCTAAAAACCAACCTCGTGGGGGAGGCTGAGACACTAATTAAACACTTGTCAGTATGCGACAAGAATTACACACCAGCATGGAACTTGATTAAAGAACGTTACGAAAATAAACGTCTTCTTGTCAATTCCATTCTGAATAAATTAGTGTCTCAGCCATCTTTTACTAACGAAACTGCAAATAACATCAAGGCGCTTCATGCTGTTACGCAAGAATGCGTTCGAGGGCTACACGTTTTAGAAGTTAAAGTGGAACACTGGGATCCTCTCATTGTCTTTCTTCTTCTAAAGAAACTGGATTGCTCCACACACATCGCCTTTGAACGATCTTTGAAGGCACCCAGAGAGCTACCAACAGTGAGTCAATTCTTGGAGTTCTTGGAATTTCGCTTCCAATCTTTGGAAGCCATAGGCGTAAAGGCTAACAAACTCCCAAGCAAAGGCTCATCAACAACGGCACTAACTACGTCAAGTGCAACTTGCAAAATGTGCAAGGGCACCCACCAAGTGCGACAGTGCAGTGCATTTCTCAACCTAAGCTTACAAGACAAGAGGAAATGTGTCTCAAAGTGGCAATTATGTTTTAATTGTCTTCAACCTGGTCACTCAGTAAAGACATGCACTTCGCGCAGCTGCCTGAAGTGTGATAAACGGCATCACACTTTACTGCACCCGGAAGATAGTTATGGTGACAACACAACGTCTGCTTTAAACAAAGCGGCAATCGCAGACAAGGCTCTTACAAGTACCCTTACAACGGGCAATAAGGTATCCTACGTTATCTTGGGTACAGCAGTGGTCAACATCAAAAATGTATATGGAGAACCGGTGCAAGCCAGAGCTCTTCTTGATTCTGGCTCGCAAGTACATTTGATCACCGACAGACTGTACCGACGTCTAGGATTACGAGGGACTAAGGAAACCCAGCAAATCAGTGGAATCGCCAACTCAGCACAACGAGCTTCTAAACGGGTGTTCATACAATTGCATTCTCGTATTTCTAGCTTTTCCACACCATTAGAAGCGTTTGTAATCCCAGAAATCACATCTACACATCCAGAGAAGCAATTCGACATTCAAAAGTGGCCCATTCGACCAGATATCACACTCGCTGATCCAAACTTTAACAAACCCAGGCATATTGACATTCTTCTTGGAGCAGAACTGTTCTGCTCACTTCTCTTAGCTGAGAAGATGTCTCTGGGACCCAATCTTCCATATCTGCAAAATACCGAATTAGGTTGGACGGTACTTGGAAAAATCAAAGATATTGACACAGTAAGCTCTTTCTGTGGCATCACAAGCCACATGGAGCAACAGCTAGAAAGGTTTCGGCAAATCGAAGACGTTGACAATGCAACTACAACCAAGTCTGAAGCTGAAAGGGAGTGTGAAGAGCTTTTTGCATCCACAGTTTCACGAAACAGTGCCGGCCGATTTATTGTTCGATTACCATTTAGTCAGTCTCCGTCTTCACTGGGAAATTCAAGGCAGTTAGCAGAGCAACGTCTGCACAGTCTACAAAAACGGTTTGCGAGGAACCCAGTCTTGCAAGCACAGTATTCCGAATTTATGCAGGAATACCTGTCATTACATCATATGGAACTCGTCAACGAACCAGAGAAAAAAGAACCCCACTACTACCTTCCTCACCACTGTGTTTTACGGCCAGAGAACCTAACTACCAAAATCCGTGTAGTATTCGACGGATCATGCAAAACTTCATCGAACTTCGCCTTAAATGATATTTTGCACACTGGGCCAACTATACAGGATGACTTATTCAGTATCCTCTTAAAGTTCCGCACACATAAATATGCCATGACGGCCGATATACAAAAAATGTACCGTCAGATCCTGGTACACGAAGATGATCAAAGGTTTCAACTCATTCGTTGGCAAAACAATACAACAGAGAGAATTCAGACGTACAAATTGAAAACGGTCACTTATGGGACGCGAAGCGCCCCTTATTTGGCAACCAAGTGCATAAGGCAGCTGGCAGATGAAGAAAACCTAGCTTATCCGTTGGCAGCCACAGTTCTTCGTCAAGATTTCTACATTGATGATCTTCTTACTGGCACCAACGACTTCCAAGAAGCACTCAAACTACAGGAACAAATCACACAATTGCTTTCTCATGGTGGGTTTAAACTGCACAAATGGTGCTCAAACAACACCAATATTTTACGCTCTGTGCCCGTGCAAGACAGGGCTATCAACTTCGATATGGTACAAGTTGAGAAAGAAAATACCGTGATTAAAACTTTAGGCATTATATGGGAACCTTCCACTGACAACTTTACGGTGAACATAACGCACATACCAGCTAAGCAACAGTTAACAAAACGCATTGTGTTAGCTCAAATGTCTCAGCTATTTGACCCACTAGGCTTGGTCAATCCAGTCATTGTCTTAGCAAAGATATTTATGCAGCAGCTCTGAGAGCTTAAAATTGATTGGGATACACCCCTTTCCAAAGAGCTGCAAAAAAGTTGGGAAAACTATCGAACACAGCTACCAACCTTGAGCAATTTGAGAATACCTCGCTATGTTATCAGCTGCAAAAAACCAAAATCTATGCAAATTCATGGGTTTGCTGACGCAAGCAAATATGCATATGGAGCATGTATTTATTTGAGAACTGAAGGCCTTGATGGACAGATAATCGTCTCATTACTATGCGCCAAAAGCCGAGTAGCTCCAACAAAACAGACAACAATCGCTCGACTCGAACTCTGTGCAGCGAAACTTCTTACCCAATTAGTTAAGAAGGCGAAGGAGTCATTACAACTCCAGATTGATCAAACTGTATACTGGAGCGACTCACAGACAGTTCTACAATGGATAGCTGCACCATCCTCTAAATTCACGACATTTGTAGGCAATCGAGTAGCATACATTCAAAGATTAACTGAAGGCAATAACTGGCTACATGTCGACTCTAAAGAGAATCCAGCTGATATTATATCAAGAGGTATGCAGCCGCAGGATTTATGTGCAAACAAATTATGGTTTGAAGGGCCAAGCTTCCTAAAAAGGGAGTGGCAACAACAACCAATAGGATACAGCAATATCACAAACGAGCTGCCTGAAATGAAACAAACCAAATTCGTTCTGGTTTCTGCGATTCATAATGAGCTCATTCAAAATATACGCCATAATAACAGTTTTCAAAGGCTACAAGGAGTTACAGCATATATCATACGCTTCACACAAAACTGTAGGCGGCCCACTACGAAGGCAACAAGTACAAAACCGAATCCAAGAGAAATGAATTTAGCATTGAAACATATTGTGGCTTCTATGCAACATAATGATTTCGCCGATGATATACAAAATTTAAAAAGGCATCAAACAGTCGCACACAACAGTAATCTACGATCTCTAGCACCATTTTTAGATGAAGACGGTCTGATACGAGTAGGTGGACGATTAAAAAACAGCACCTTATCATTTGACTCCAAGCATCCTTTTCTGATTTCATCAAAACATCAATTTACTGAGCTGATCTTCAGACAACTTCATGTGAAACACTTATACGCCGGTCCACAAAGTTTATTGTACATATCACGTCAAGTCTACTGGTGCACGAACGGGAAAAATATGGCCAACAAGGTGGTCAAACAATGCATGGTATGTGCCCGGGCAAAACCAAGACTTTTCACCCAGCTCATGGGTGATTTACCAGCGGAGAGGATTCAAGAATGCAAACCATTCCTGCATGTAGGGGTAGATTTTTGCGGACCAGTGCAAATTCATTTTCAACTGCGTGGCAAACGACCAACAAAGACCTACATCGCAGTATTTGTCTGCTTCGCCACAAAAGCAGTCCATCTTGAACTCATATCTGATCTCACCTCAGCAGCCTTTATAGGAGGATTGAAAAGATTCATAGCCAGGAGAGGCCGTCCGTCAAAATTGTTCAGTGACAATGCTACGAACTTTGTAGGAGCTCACAATGAACTTCAAGAGTTGTATGCATTATTCAACAAACAAGGGTTTAGCGCAATCGAAGGGTTTTGTAGTGACGAAGGAATGGAGTGGTCACGAATCCCGCCACGATCACCACATTTCGGTGGATTGTGGGAGGCCGCTGTCAAATCTGCAAAATATCACCTCAAAAGAGTCTTAGGGAGCGCGTCATTGACATACGAGGAGCTTAACACTGTAGTATGCCAAATAGAAGCAGTTTTAAATTCCCGGCCACTTACCCAACTATCAGCAAACTCAAACGACTTGCAGGCCCTAAAACCAGGCCACTTTCTCGTGGGACAAAATTTGACATCGTTACCAGATCCATTCCTCACACCTGATACGGTACCTCTTTTAAAACGATGGAAGCTCGTGAGAGCTCTGCATGCAGATTTTTGGCGTCGTTGGTCTACTGAATATTTGCAAGGGCTAAAAATTAGAAGCAAATGGACAAAAAAGGAGTCGAAAATACACCCAGGTCTTTTGGTTTTATTGAAAGATGATAATTTGCCTCCACTGCAATGGCGTATAGGTCGAATAATCAACGTCATTAAAGGGCGAGATCAACAAACCAGAGTTGTTGATGTGAAGACGTCAACAGGCATATTCCATAGGGCTGTTCATACAATCAGTCCTTTGCCAGTGCCGGAACAAGATGCCAGTGAAGGCTCAGAAACACAAATTAGTAATGCAACCACCAGTCAGCACAAAAGAATAGCTCCAGCGAGTGCAAAAATCATCGCTGCAACAACCAGACCACCTAATCAAAACCTCGAAGAAGAACAAACCGTACCAGTTAAAAAAAACTCTAGCGCACCTGAACCGCTAGAAAACTAATTTTCGAAGAAATTGTCTTTGAGTGACAATGTGGAAAGACGTAATACACTTTTTTGTAGAATCATATCAACCATTCCTCGTTCAAAGCAACAGAAATAAACTATAACACCAATGATGAAAATGTTCAGGATTTCGTCGAAAGATTTAGCGGTTAGCGTTGTTTGAAGCTGCCATCCAAAATATGTTCAAAACTCGGAAAATTTAAAAATTGGTTTCTTAGTTTTATTGCAAATGTTTTGCATATGTGTATGTAACTTGAAGCATCTGTTGATGCAATAGCTACGAAAATGGCTAAAGCTGGTTAGCCTGTGTCGGCAGCAGAGCAAAATATACACCAAATCTGCTTCACGTTAAACTAAACCCAACCAATAAATTTCGTTTCGATTGAATCACTGCGCTTGAAGTTATACGGGTGAAAAAAATTTTAGGGTTACCACCCTCAAAACTTTTCAAATTTTTAAAGCGTTAATATTTGTTGTTAATTTTCATTGCAGGATCGTTCCCATTTGCAAATCTAATGACATAATCGCGCAGAAAAGAAATTCCAAAAAATTACAAAAATTGTCATAGCTGGCAGCCCTTTCACGATTTTTGTACAAAATTCCTATCAAATTTGCTCACATTAAAATGTATTTACTGCATAAACTTCATTTTGATATCATGACTGCACCGGAAGTTATAGGGAAAAAGCTTTATTTTGCTGAGCAAATTTGCAAGATTTCGGAGACAAAAATCACCATAGCTGGCAATCCTATTCTAAATTTTCAGCCAAATTTTCACCAAATGTTAATTTAAGTAAGATCTAAATATTGTGTGAATTTCGTTTAAATCTGATGGCTGAATCGGCCAAAAACCGGTTTTTTTTCTCAGTGATTTTTCAAGATGGCACCACTGCCACAGGATTGCCCGCATTTCAAAATTACTTCTATCAGACCTGGTCCTAGTTGATATCAACATGTTCTGTGAAATTCGTTATGATCGGATAATCGGATCGTCAGTTTTCGTGAACAGAACTTTCGACTGCTTAAAATAGAGGTAATTTAGTGATGGGTTGCCGTTCTTGTGCAAATCGGAATTTTAAAAATTTTAAATTGACATGATTGACAAACGTTAAAATTTATCAATGATTTGAATTTTTTGTCAAAAATCAAAAATTTTTCAGCAGATTTAATGATTTGAAGGATTTTTTTTCAAGAGCCTGCCGCAGCTACAGAGTGACCCGCACTACCTTGAAAATCTTTGTGTATTAAACTTTAGTCAACATCAATACGCTCTGCAAATTTCACGATGATCCGATGTTTTCGTCAGAAGTAATGACAAATCAAAATTTGAAAAAAAATCCTTGCCTACTTTTAGGCACGCTGCACCCACACACGGCTCAAAATTTCCAATTCTTTACCATAAGCAAGCTTAGAACATAATAAGTTTTCATTCCCAATACTTTTTTTGAACGAAAATTCATGCTGCTTTTAAATATAGGAGTACCTCAAAATTCACTAAAACGCTCGCCACCGCCAAAAGGTTTAGGATATCCGAATTTTAGCAAATCGTGGACCTACCTACTAAATACATCTAAGTTCTCCGAAAGTTTCACCTCAATCGGATCGGCCACTCCAGAGATTATCTCCCTTAATCATTTTGATGATATATATATATATATATATATATATATATATATATATATATATATATATATATATATATATATATATATATATATATATATATATATATATATATATATATATATATATATATATATATATATATATATATATATAAAGAAATATGAATTTTCGGCGAAACGAGTTTAATACTACTTTTCTTCGAAAATTAGTAAAAACGATCCCGATTTTCTCTGCTGCAAACATGATTATGCATCCTGATCATTCTGCCTACCTATGGTCAGGGAATGAAGCTCCACCAAAATTCGTATCAAGGGAATATCCAAATCACGCCATTCAAGGACAACCCGGGTATATATTTTGAAGAAGTCGGACAGGTGAAATTGACCCATGATACGTGGAAAATAGTAACATACTACAGCCTAACCAACTACTGGCAAGAATATGAGGGTATTGCTATTCACATTAAAAAACTAATCGAAGTTTGTTTAGAAGAAGAGAAGGTTCTTCATTTAAGTGAATACTGTAATGCATTAATAGTACAGTTCCATCATCTTCAAGCTGAAATTCAGGACAAAAATGAATTATTATACCCTCATCGATTATCAAGAACCAAACGAGCGCCATTAAATCTTGTTGGCTCAGCCGCTCATTTTCTGTTTGGGTTGCTGGACGAAGATTTTGGTGACAAATATGAAGAAGACATTCAAAAAATTAATAAAAATGAAAAGTACCTCCTCCAGCCAATCAAAAATCAAACGACAATCATTGAATGTACCTCCAACATTATTAAAAAAGCGAGCGACCAAATCAATCAGCAGTTCAAATTTATTGAAAACCAATTTGATAAATTAGCAAACGCAACGATACATATGGAAGCCACCTCCCATATTTTCAGTTCCATTGCAGTGCAGACCACTATTCTACTCTTCAATTTCAGAAACATTCAAGATCTTATCATTCAAATGATTACGAACACACATCAAGGCAAAATCAGCCCTCTTCTGCTAACACCATCACAGCTGCGCGAACAAATTCAAACTATTAAGGAACATCTACCGGCAGGTCAAACGCTACCCATATCACTAGAATCTATTCACCAGTTTTACAGCATCGCTACCAGCAAAACAAGAACGACAAGTAATAATATCATCTTTGACATCCAATTACCATTGATATCGACCCAGGACTATCAACTGCTTAAACATTATCCCATTCCAACACCAATGAAGAATCTGTCCGTCGCTATTCAGCCATCTACTGAATACTTAGCAGTCAATCTACACCGAGACAAATTTTTTCCTCTCTCCGACAAGGATCAGGAAAAATGTTTACACCTGGCATCACATGTTTTGATTTGTACACAAAATCATCCTATATTCAGTATCCAATCAAGTATTCACAAATGTGAAATTTCACTATTAACCCACGTATCCAACTTTTCGTCAGCCTGTAACCTACAAATCACACCATTAACTGAGATATGGTTTCAGTTGCAGGCAAAGAACAACTGGATCTACGTATTGACCGAAAACACTGTTGTGGACATCGGATGTGACAACCGAATAACCAACATACAGCTACAGGGAAGCGGTATTTTCAAACTAAATGCCTCATGCAATTTGATCCACCAAAAACTGTCAATAAATGGACACAAAAACTATGCAGATCAAATGAACTTCACCTTTATACCAATGGCTAATCTAACGGAGCATTTGAAAGACATTCTTTTAGAGCCTCTACATACTAACCTCCCCAAACTTCACATCGATGATCGGCAGCTACATACTATCAGTCGAGGAATTTCTTCAGTAAAATCAGCCCAACTTCCAGAAACTCTATCCGTGCATGATACTCATAACTACGTCGTTGGTTACATCTGTCTGGCTGCCATCTTGACCATGGGACTAATATATTGTCGACGAAGGAACCGCACCAAAAACTGCAGATCAACCGTCACCCGCACTACATCAATTGAAACTCCTCCTCGAGTGTTTCAAGTGGGGGAGGATGTTAAGAATCATTCCGATTCCCACGAAAATTAACTTTCCCGACATGCATAAATGTTTGTACATGCATAAATTAATTCTCTGTACATGCATAAATGCATATTCATTTATTTCTAAATGTAATCCCATCGCATATTTGGTCTCCACGCATAATGATGGTCTCTTATTTCACGCTAAAAATATTTGGTCTGGACGCATAGATGCAAATGCAATGTCTTGAATGCATTTCTTCAAAGTGCAATACTACACCATCATTTGTAGCGTGGGACCAGGTATGTTATGGGAAAAGCTACCAAAACGGAATTTTTGTATGAGAATATTGTTAAACGGAATGTGATGAGTATGGACAAAATTTGCTATAAAATAAACGGCGGTGATAATGAAAATTCATTCCACCAGCAACTGATAATAAGATTAGTTTATTTCAGTTTCAACAAGACCTATCAAATAGAACACTCATTACAAATAACTCTGTAATCCCTTTAAACTTTAGACCTAACTTCTCATCAAATAAATACACCGTCCCTCCCCATTCAAAAATAACAGCCAAGCTACCTGTAGATGTTAAGAATGGAGATATATACATAAACACAACTACGCTTTGTCCTAACTTGACAATACCTGAAGGATTATATCTTACCAATAATTGGTTTAGCCACGTTGAAGTTATCAACACCTCCGACAAAGATATAGACTTGCTAGTCGAACAACCGATTAAAGTTTCGAAATTCAACAATGACAACTTCGCCGAAGTTTACAATTTCGACATTAGCTATGATCTTAACTTACAAACCCAGGAAAAGACCCCAAAAAGTATTGAACACCTACTTCGAACCTCTCATATGAATGAAGAAGAACGCAAAGCTCTTTTTAAAGTCTGTAGAAAGTACGACGACATTTTCTTTAGAGAAGGAGAAAAACTCACTTTCTCTAATAGCATAAAACATCGAATAAAAACATCAGACGAGGTACCAATTTATACAAAATCCTATAGGTACCCACATATCCATAAATGCGAAGTCCGTAGACAAATAGGGGAAATGCTAGACCAAGGTATTATTCGTCCCAGCTACTCACCTTGGAGCGCCCCAATCTGGATTGTTACCAAAAAACTTGATGCAAGTGGCAAGCAGAAATGGCGGCTTGTCATCGATTATAGGAAGCTTAATGAAAAAACTATTAGCGACCGATATCCAATCCCAAATATAGCGGAAATTCTAGATAAACTCGGAAAGTGCTTGTATTTTTCTACTCTCGATCTAGCATCCGGATTTCACCAGATCGAGATGCACCACAAGGACATACAAAAAACCGCATTTTGCGTAGAAGGCGGACACTATGAGTTCGTAAGAATGCCTTTCGGACTCAAAAACGCACCTGCCACCTTCCAACGAGTCATGGATAATGTCCTCAAAGAACTACAGGGTACAATATGTCTCGTGTATTTGGACGACATTATCATTTTTTCAACCTCCTTGCAGGAGCACATTGAAAACTTAGAGAAAATATTCCAAAGACTCCGTGAAGCGAATTTGAAGGTTCAACTAGAAAAATCCGAATTTCTAAGAAAAGAAATTGAATTCTGAGGTCATATTGTTACAACTGAAGGCGTAAAACCCAACCCCAAGAAGATTCAAGCAACTAAAGAATTCCCAATCCCTAAAACAAGAAAGGAAATAAAATCATTTTTGGGCCTTTTAGGGTATTATCGTAAATTCATAAAAGATTTTTCCAAAATTACTAAACCTTTCACAGAATGTCTTAAAAAGGGCAAAGAAATTATTATTGACGAAAACTACATCAAAACTTTTGAAACATGTAAATAGCTCCTCATGAACGAACCTATCCTCCAGTACCCCGATTTTGAAAAACCTTTTATCTTGATCACTGATGCCAGCAATTACGCTCTTGGTGCTGTTTTATCACAGGGCCCAATAGGAAATGACAAACCAATATGTTTAGCGAGTAGAACGCTGCAAACGTCAGAAATAAATTATTCAACCATCGAAAAAGAGCTACTTGCTATAGTATGGGCAACAAAATACTTCCGCCCATATCTGTTTGGCAGAAAGTTTAAAATCATAACAGATCATAAACCTCTTACTTGGATTATGAGCCTAAAAGACCCGAATTCACGTTTAGTCCGTTGGCGATTGAAATTAGAAGAATTTGAATACGAAGTACACTATAAAAAAGGAACGCAAAACTCCAATGCCGATGCTTTAAGCAGAATTAAACCTGAAACAGGAATATCCAAAAAAATCGAAGCACATGTCAACGAAAGTACCGAGCAAACCTTACAAGAAGGAACCCCAATATCAACAATACATTCAGCTTCTGAAAACCTCAACGACGGAATACCAATTTCCGAAAAACCTCTTAATGATTTTAATCTACAGATCATTTTCGAAAAAACAGATCACAACCCCTCCACATCAGTCGAAGTGCCGTTTAAAAGTAAGCAACGCCGCATCATTAAAATGACCGATTTTACCGAGGAAAACGTCACACAATTACTTAAACGATTTTTGGTTCCAAACAAACTTTCAGCTATTTACACAGATGATGAAACATTTCGGATCATACAAGACACTTATTCAAAATATTTTGCAAGAGGCAAAACGTACAGATTAATCAGATTCAAGGAAAGCTTAACAGAAATTATAAGTAATGATGAACAAGACAAAGTTATAAATGAATACCACGAAAACACTAACCATAGAGGTATAACTGAAACACTATTACATTTAAAACGTACATATTATTTCCCTTATATGAAGAACGAAATCACTCAAATAATAAACAATTGTGAAACATGCCAAACCCTCAAATATGACAGACAGCCACCGAAACCAAAATTCGAAAAAACTGAAATACCAACCAAACCATTAGACATCATTCATATCGATATCTATACGATTAACAACAAATCAATCTTAACTATAGTAGACAAATTTTCAAAATTTCTGGCCGCCTACACTTTGGAAATAAAAAATAGTATTAATATAATAAGACAACTCCGCAACTTCATGAGACAACATGGTATTCCTAAGAAACTAGTGGCAGACCAAGGAACCGAATTAACCGCAAGTATATTTAAAGACTTTTGCAAACAATATACTATAAATCTACATTTCACATCCTTCCAACAAACCTCAAGCAATGCTACCGTAGAACGAGCACACTCCACTTTGACAGAAGCCTTTAGAATAATTGTAAAAAAATTCAAAGAGAAAAATCTCGAAATCGATCATGACGATATTTTGGCAGAAGCTGTAATAACATACAATAATGCCATACACTCAACAACGAAATTAACCCCTTATGAACTATTTTTCGGCCGAACCTACAAATTCGATAAAAACGTAAAGTTTAATAATGAGCATGAGTATTTGAAAAAACTTAATGAATTCCAGACTGAACTTTACCATTCTATTAAAACCCAGATCGAAAGAGTTATGGATAAGAATTTAGCAAAAGCAAATGCCAATAGGAAAGATCCTAAAGACTTCAAAGAAAATGAACTAGTTTAAAGGAAAGAATCTAGACGAAACAAACTAACCCCTAGATTTAGTAAGCATTACGTAGGTAAGAACAGGAAAATAACCATCCTCACTAAAAACAATCGTAAAATCCACAAAGCTAGAATTAAGAAAAAAAGTTCATTACAGGCTACTGATAACCCACCACTTAACGCAAACTCTTGGACACAAAATGGAAATACACCACCTGACTGAAGGACAAGGAATACTCCCACTTCAACTTGGACCCGCAAGAACAATACTTAACTACCAGAACTTATTGCACATTGTTAAGCTAGATACGTACAAACAAACCATAGACAGAATTACAGAAACACTTAATACTCTAGACAAAACAGACGAAATATCAAATTCAGTTAAAATTACAAAAATTAAAATTGTAGAATTAAATGAAAAACTTTCCATACTAACCCCCAAAATTCGTAATAGAAGAGGTCTCATCAATGGTCTAGGAACAATAATTAAAACAATAACTGGAAACATGGATTCAAACGAGGCAAAACTCTTGAATGAACAAATCGAACAATTGGCAGATAATCAATCGAATCTGAAATCAACATTAGACTCACAGACAATACTCAATAATCAAATGATGTCCCGATTCCAAAATATTACAAATCACATAAATTCTCAACAGAAGAATATCGAAAATTATTTAGCTCGCTTTCAGGAATCCATTCAAAACAGTATCGTAAGGAAAGACCACTTCATACATTTTCAAATCTTGAATCAAATCAATTCTAATATAGATCTTTTAATGAACCATATCAATAACATAGCGGAATCAGTACTACTAGCCAAACTTAACTTAATTCCCAGACACATTCTCAATCCAAAAGAACTCACAGAAATAAATAAAATCTTATTCGATCAACATTTAAAAGTAAAATCTGATGAACACATTTATGAACTCCTTGGGTTACAGGCCTACTACAACCACTCCAATATCATTTTCAACATTCGAATCCCCATTCTATCCAATCAAAATTATTCCTTTTATCACATTATCCCAATTCCAATCAATAAAACGTATGAAATTTCCATACCACCCCACATACTCCTCAACTCTAAAAACATTCAGTATTTCAACGAACAATGCCCAAATATTGAAGGCATATATTATTGTAAAGAGTCCGTACACCAAGAAAACAGAGAAAAATCACTGTGCACCGGCCCATTGATGGATAACCAACATGCAAACTGCACCATGAAGAAAACACTCGTATCTACGTCAATTTCCGAGCCACAACCCAATTTCATCTTACTGATTAATACCCCGGAAACGATTATAGAATCTACATGCGAAATACGGAATCAAACTGTACAAGGAACTAACCTTATCCATTTTAGCGGCTGTGACGTAAAAATTAACATCATCTACCAAGGAAGCGCCAAAATTTATTGGGACACCGTTCACGTCCACCCATTTACAACTAGCAAAATTTTTCCCACACCACAAATTGAACAACTAAATCTAGAAAAATTACAAAAATATCATTTCGAAAATAAGAGGAACTTGGAAATCATGAACATCGAAGTACAAAAACGAGATTTTATTACCTACATCCCTTTGGCAATCATTGGAGCATCAGTGATCGTCATAACAACCTATCTTCTCCGGAAAGCGCAAACTAATTCTACTTACATCATATCTAAAAAGGATTCTTCCGTTCCGTCCACAACATGCTCTGAAATCCAGCTGTTATGGCCATCACTTCATACCAGGGCGGGAGGAGTTACGAGTACAACCCGTATTGAACCAGCAAGCCATTGACCTACTAGCAATATACATGTGCCGACTCAAGTTCAATAATTGCAATTTATTCTCTGTATCGAGCAGCAAGCCATCGACCTAGTAGCAACATACATGTGCCGGATCAAATTCCATAATCGCAATGCAATTTTGTCAGCATTTAAAGTTAAATTCAGTAACAGCAATTAGTTCAGCATTACAAAATCATTCACCTGTGTATATCCGGCACATGTCACCAGATCAGCATGAAATATTCAATAAATTGAGAAATTGTAATTAGATTAAGTCAGTCTTTTTGTAGCTGAAGCGGAATTAAAATAAACTTGTAGAAAATTTACATATCTTTTATTTTTTACTAATGTTCGAAGAAGAACATTAGTATTAAAATCACTTTGGCCAAAAATTCATATTTCTATATATATATATATATATATATATATCATCAAAAAATTTCAGTGAAAAAATCTCAGGAACGCGCCATCCGATTGAGCTGAAATTTTCAGGACACATTGGTGTATATGCAGAATAGTGCCAGGTCTCACAAAAAGTTAATAATCTTTAACCCTTTGGCGCCGGCGGCCATTTTAGTGATTTTTTTAATATACCTATTATTCCGTATAAAAATAATTTTTGCAAAAATAAAGTTGACGACATAAATTTCGAACAAGTTTTACATGTGAATCGGATAATGTTTTGGAATTTTTTAACCCCATGTGTGCGCTGGGTGCCTAAAAAGAGAACGGGAAAATTTGAAAATTTTTAAATTGGGATAACTTTTGACAGAGCTATTTCATGATTACGAAATTTTCAGGACATGTTTGTTTTATTTAGTTGTAGATTCGTGTACGTTTTAATGATTGTGCTGGCAACCCTGTAGCTAGGGCAGGCACTGAAAGTGAAAACCTCCAAATCATCGTCTCTCTTGAAAAAATGTCGTTTCTTAAAAACAAAGCCACTCATATGTAAATTTTGTGCTTTGTTTACATAAATAAAAAAAAAATTTGATATGGTATAACGGGCACGCCTGGTAACCCTTGCCCAAGTTACCTATATTTTTAGCATCAAAAACTTCTGTTCACGGAAACTCACGATCCAATGAACAGAATTTATTGAAATTTGCAGAATGTATTGGTCTTAAATAGGACCAGGTCTGATAGAAGTGATTTTGAAATGTGGGTGATTCTGTGCCAGTGGTGCCATCTTGAAAAATCACTAAAAAAGATAACTGTTTTTAGCCCTATAAATTCTGATTGAATCGTTCGATTTTGACGAATTTCATACCGTAGCTGCACCTTATTTCAAACCACGTTTGGTAGAAATTTGGTTGAAAAATTCGGTTGGAGCTGCCAGCTATGATAATTTTGGTGTCTTAAATTTGAAAAAATAAAAATTTGGAAGTGAAAACATTCAAACCATCGAATATCCTAAAAAATGTCCGTTTCTACAATAAAACCAATCTGTATACAAACATTATGCTTAATATACATAGTCAAAGTAGAACTTTGGAAATTTCATGTCGGACAAGAACGGTAACCCTTTCTCAGTTAACCTATATTTTTAGCTTCAAAAACTTCTGTTCACGGGAACTCACGAATCAATAATCAGATAGAATTGAAATTTACAGAATGCATTGGACTTAAGTAGGGCCAGGTCTGATAGAAGTGATTTTGAATTGTAGGCAACTCTGTTCCAGTGGTGCCATCTTGAAAAATTACAAAGAAAAAAAACTGCTTTTTGCCCTATGAAATGTGAATTAGTTACCCGATTTTCATGAAATTCACACAGTAGCTGAACCTTACTCTGAACTCTGTTTGATAGAAATTTGGTTGAAAAATTCGATTGGTGCTGCCAGCTATGGTAATTTTTGTGTCTTTTTGTGAAAATTCGCTCAGGAAAATAAAACTTTTTGCCCTATAACTTCCAGTGCAGTCATGAAATCATTATGAGTTTCATACAATTACTGGAACCTATTATAAACATTATTCAAGCCAAATTTGGTTGAAAAGCCATGATAGGGTTGCCAGCTATTGTTGGTTTTGTGTTTGCTTGCAATATCTTTATTAAGCGGTTTTATCGTAGAATTTTCAATTGGTAATGATATTCTAGTGACAATAAACAGCAAATATTAAGCTTTCGATTATTTGAAAAAACTCGCTGCAGGTAACCCTAAATTTCTTTATACTCCTATAACTTCAAATGTTATATAACAACATGAAGCAGATGTGATATATTCTTGGCTTTGATACTGGCGAAAGGTTGCCAGCACGAGTCGGCTGTGCTACTTTTGTATCAATAAATGCTTACAGTTAGTTTTCATACCGAAAACATTTACAATGAAAATAAATAACCGATGTTTCAATTCCCAAAGTTCTGCAAATTTTTCGGATCGCAGCCCCAAACTCCAACTTCAGTTACAGTGCTGCAGGCACTGAGCATTTTCTTCATTGATATTATAGGAGATGCTGCTTTCAAAATTTTGTGAAATAAGCAACTGATAACAAATATAATTAACCCGTGTTTTGCTCTCATAAACGTTGAAATTCATGCCAGTGGTAATATCTGAAACCTTTCCACCATATGAGCTATAATGCATTCTTGAGACAAAAGTAAAACGTGGCATTTGCGACAGTTTGGCCGCAATAAGCAGCTCATGTGGTGGAATATGCACTCAAAACCTGCACGATTCTTCTACTGTTCTTCGAACATTAGTGTTTCTAGCGGTTCAGGTGCGCTAGAGTTTTTTTTAACTTGAGACTCGGCGTAGCTCATATTTCGCGCAACATGCTGGTCAGGAGTAATATCGGAAATACTCTCTAAAAGTTCCACGGTTTTCTGAAAGAAAAAAGATCAGTAAAAAACACAGTAAGCCTTGTGGAATGTCGTACCATTTTCAATATATTTAAATATTCTCTGTCCTTAAACAATATGAAAATAATGCAGTTATTTTTCCACAGCAAGACTCTACATTTATACTTCCGCAGTCACTTCTTTAGTGTTAAAAAACATGTGCATGTATTCCTGTGATACTAATAGTCCGTGTATATAGTCCTCAATATTGACAAAATCACTCATTTTCGCAACATTAATTAATTATTCGATTTGTACAATGGTGTAAATCATGCACATACTAAGAAGCTACTCAACTCCATGTACTATCGAGCACCCTACAATCTCTGCGATCAAGAATATTATGCCGGATTTATACATTGGGACGAGCGTCTCGTGTACAAGAGGAACAACAAGACTCAACAAGACATTGGACGAGACTCAGCAAGACATAGGGTGAATTGTTTACTTAGGATATTGCACCATGCACCTTTCATAGGGTGAATTATTTACTAAGGATATTGCACCATGCATCTTTCGACAGTTGTGAGCTGTTTTGTTCAGTTCAGTGAACGATGGCTGAGGTACAGGTTGTGGCTATTGCAACTGCCTGGTGTGCGTTGAGTGATTTCAATCTGGGACACGCAAAGACATGTTTGAAGTCCCAGCGAAAAATTCGAAAATGTGAATGAGCACATGCTACCCTCTCGAATCCCTTTGACTCGATGCATAAAACCGACTTCGCTTCCAGCGGCTTCGAGCTAGGATGAGACGGTCATAAACACTCAGGCACAGCAATAAAAGGATCATTATCCCTTCATAAAACAAACAAGAGCCGACGAGCAAACCATTTACACACGCGTGCTTGCCATGAAAAAAACAGCCGAGAATAGACAAGGAGACCATTTACACACAGACCTTGTCTACATTTGGCATTCCTCGGCGAGAATGTAAATTCGGCATTACACATCTACCCAAACATTCACCGCCAAAACAAACGGCCGTATATTTGCTAACTATAAGACCAGTCGGTCAAACGGTCAAACATGTCTAAATCAACAGCCAACATTTACAGAGGACTCCTCATGTGACGCTACACTTCACTTTGCCGGCCTCAATACAATTCCGCGCATTCTACAGTCATTAAAATTAACACAATTACAGGCGACCAATACACCTGCTGTTACTACTCACAGTTAATATTTTTCAACTACACATCGTTATAAACATGTCGCAACATCACCTAATTAACCTCCTTTATTCAATATTAAACCACCGGCACATGCCCATTAGCATTGTGAAATAAACGACCTTTTTGATTGTTTTTAATGTGTACCAACTTTTTCCTAGCTTGTAAAAAAATATTTTAGTAAAAAAACCGATTTTTCCTTTCGAAGCTAGATATATTGAATGTTGTGACAAATATCGATATTTCGAGGATAATCTGCCCTTTTTTTCAGTGTCTATCGGTCTAATCTTTAATCTTACTTAGGTATGTTATTTATAGAGCTTATTTTTAAGGTATTACCTTATACTAATTACCAACACACTGTCTATTAATTACTTTACTTAAAAACATTTAACGATCTATATTTATTAAATTTTTCTCCTTACTATCAAATGAATGTTCAAATTAGCTTGAACAATGGTGATGCACAGTTTCCTTGGTCTGTGTTTAGTCTTCTATTCATTGGGGTTTTCCATATGTTCAGGCTTTCGTACGCATCCAGTTTTTGTACCTGCTGTACCTCCTTAATCATGCATGTTTGACCGTGCCGTCTGGTCTTGTAGTTAGCAAATATACGGCCGTTTGTTTTGGCGGTGAATGTTTGGGTAGATGTGTAATATTCTTGATCGCGTGCCAAGATTGTAGGGTGCTCGATCGTACATGGAGTTGAGTAGCTTCTTACTATGTGCATGTTTTACACCATTGTACAAATCGAATAATTAATTAATGTTGCGAAATCGAGTATATAGTATTAAACAAGAATCCACATTAACATATTACATTGTGAAACAATCGACAGCGCATCACATACGACAGCCAAACAAAGAACCATGTGCATGCATATTAACCAACCACAAGACCATTCCTCGCATTACACAGTCATTAAAAAATGGCACGTGATCCAGAATATTACACATCTACCCTATGTATTCATCGCCAAAAACAAATGGCAGTATGCTTGCAAATTTGCCAACCAAAAGACCAAACGACACGACCGAGAAATTCGACCTCAGTAACACCGAAAGCACACTTCGCAACATTGATCACCACGCCAAACTTGCTCAGCCACTGGAAAAGCAGGCGTAAATATTTTTCGTGCTGCTCCGCACTTTCTGAGACCACTAAAACATCATCGACATTTGTAACGCAAAAATTGAGCCATCTCAACACTTCATCCACGAAAGGCTGGAATGACTGTGCCGCATTACACACCCCGAACGTCATCACCATGAATTTATATGAACCAAATGGGGTGATAACAGCTGTTTTGGGCACGTTGGCTTCAGCAATTGGGATCTGGTTGAAAGCCCTTAGCAAGTCAATTCTGCTGAAAACTCGTTTAGCAGCGAGTCCAGCAAAAACGTCTTCAATGTGCCTCATGGGATATCGATCGGGCTGCGTGATTGCGTTGAGACAGCAGAAATTGCCACACGATCACCAAGATCTATCCATTTCGGGCACGAAGTGTAAGGGACTCGCTCACGGGCTATTAGACGGACGGAAAAATCGCATCTTCAGGAGGGAATCGATATGGTCGCTAGTTTGCCTGGTTTGCCTACAGTGACCCCTCGCGTGGGCGTTGGTTTTTGGGTTCATGATATAGTGGTTCCTGATGTCGATTATGAATCCAAAATGCCATAAGAAATCCGCTCTGATTATGGGTCTCGAGACCTTCGTGACACGAAACTTTCAATCCAAGCTTCGTCGTGAAACCAAGTCTAAAGAAAGCAGTCGCTGGCCATAGAAGCCGATGGGTGAGTCATTCGTTGCAAAAAATGTATATGCTGACTGCTTCCCCAATCTTGCACCGCACTTGGGGGGAACGACTAAAACATCGGTACCCGTGAAGGAAGACCAGCCCTATTGTTGCATAACGGAGATAAATGTGGCTTGGTTGCTGGACGCTGTCAGCTAGTGTACGTTAAACATCGATAGTACTATCGATACTATCGATAGTTCAGAACTATCGAAAACGTCGATGATTTTTTTTGTAATCGATAGTTTTACAAAACTAAAAAAAATACGTAAGGTAACATTTCGATATCATCCCATCCACTGTGAGCATTTTACGTTTGCTTCATTTTTCGCATTTAACAATATTTCCTTTTCTTGTTTTTATAAAGCAGCACAAACCAAAGATAACAGACCACTCTTATATTCTGTTAGTTCAGTAATTTGTTATTTGTTGTAAAATGAAATAACATGAAGAAGGAAAAAATGTAAAATTTAACTGCACATGAAAATCATAAGCGTAGAAAATTGAGACTGAGAACCTTGAACCAGGAGAATCACCGGTGGATTTCTATCCTTTACAGCGGAAAATGCTTTTATTAGCATTATTAATCGAAACGTAAGTTGAAAAAAGAATACTTCCTCCCATCCTCAATTGGAATTCATTTTTCACTAAATTTTTTTTCCTTTGCAAAAAGAAATTATATTAAACATTTATCTTAATCACAAAATATTTAAATCATTATTAAAATTATTGAAGTTTACAAAATCATTCAAATTAGTGAAATATATTTAAATCATTATTTAAATTTATTATTAAAGTATATAAAATCTAAAATATATTAAATATTATTAAATACTATTGAAAACTATACTATTATTAATTATATAAAAAAAAATATAATTATAAATACTATTATTAATTATTCTATAATAAAATAAATACTACTATACTATATATATATATATATTACTAGCTATTGTGAAGTGTAGTGAAAGTGCAGTGAAAGTGTGCCGGAGTAAATTAATGTCAAGTCCGTATAAGAAATCGCGAAACTTTTTTTGTCCATATACAACGCGAGTGCGCAAGGCTTTTAGCCTCGACACAATTCAAGAGACTCCAGATTTTCAGTCAGTCTCATCTGACGAGTTTCCTTGCCTGAATAGTGCAACTGCGGAAACCAATATCATGGCACTAAATCAACAGCCACATGCGGTTGTTCCTGCAGATATTTTTGGTTCTTTGCGAATCCCTGACGCCGTAAAAGATTTGCCAAGATTTGACGGTAATCCTCGGCTACTCCATGAATTCCTCAATAACGTAGAGGAGATTCTCTCTTTCATCAGAGAAATAGATGGCACTCCTTACTCAAGAATAATTTTGCGAGCCATCCGCAACAAAATCGAGGGAGAAGCGAACGAAGTGCTGAATATGTTCGGGACCCCTCTGGTATGGGAGAATATAAAAAGTAATTTAATTCTCCATTATGCCGATAAAAGGACTGAAACGTCATTAATACGTGACTTGCATATGTTAAAGCAAGGTGACAAATCAGTCGAAAAATTTTATGGGGAAATTGTTGAAATTCAAGCCACAATGTATAATAACATTTTGATCCATGAGAATGACTCAAATGTGATCGAAGCAAAGAAAACATTGTTTGCGGAGATGTGCCTTAATACTTTTTTAACTGGGTTACGAGAACCATTAGGGTCTGTTATCCGAGCTATGCGACCGGAAACGTTGGCTACAGCTCTTTCGTTCTGCATCAAAGAGCAGAATATATCTTATATGCGATCGGACAATCGACCTCAGCCCAAGATAACTACTACTCGTCGACAGCCTAAACCATCAGGCAATAGTTTCTTTCTAACAGAACCAAAACCATTTCTGAACAGTTTCCCTAATTTCTCACCAAGACCATCTTTTGGCAACTTCCAATTTAAACCACCAAACGCGCACACACAATACGCACCAGCGATCTTCCAACGAAACAACTCTTTCGCTCAAAATCAAAATTTTAATACCTTTGGGCGACAATTTCCAAATCCGAATCAACGTTTTAATACATTTGGGAAACAATTTCCAAATCCCAATCAGCAATATAATACGTTTGGGAGACCGTTTCTCAACCAAAATCAAAACGTTTTTGGGAAACAGTCGCATCCTTCAAAACCAGAGCCGATAGAAATTAGTTCGGGGAACACGTTTTTACGAAACCGTCCAATAAACCAACAGGCTCAACAAACAAATTACCCTAAGTACATAGTAGAAGAACTACACAACATTGATACTGACAACACAACCAACGAAGAATTTGCATACATGCCGCCTTACCTCGACCAAACAGCTTATCAAGCTTATTTGGAACAATATTACACCAATGAGGAGACAAAAGATGACAGTGCTACTCCAACCGACCAAGAAATTCAAATTGACGACACCACAAATTTTACCACAGATGCCTCGACCGACCAACAGGATACATAGACATCAACAAACACGGTAACGACCTTCCCTATATAAACATTTCATCACCTTTTGGACGTCCATTAAAATTCCTAATTGACACTGGAGCCTCTGCTTCATTTATCAACCCAGAATATATTCACCCAGATGATCTGGAAGATATAGAACCAGTAACAATCAGTACAATCCTTGTTGAACATAAATTGACAAAACAAGTTAAATTGCCCAATTTCATTGAATTTAACCAACCGGGCGAAAACATATTTTTGATATTCAAGTTCCATAAATATTTTGACGGACTTTTAGGACTAGACGTACTGACCTCCCTAGGAGCTTCTGTAGACCTTGCAAATAAGACTCTGGTAATAAAAGGTTCTATCTTGGCAGTACATTTTAAACCAAACCTTTCGTCAGGAAAACTAATAATTCCTCCTAGGTCTAAAATAATAGCTAAAATACCTGTTGACATTAAGAATGGTGATATTTATCTAAGGCGTACAATAGTTAAGGAGGGTGTTTATATTGCCGAAGGAATTTACCACACCAAGAACTGGTACGGTCTAGCTGAAGTGACCAACTTAACTGACTGCGATCAGGTTGTACTATTAGAGCAACCATTGAAAGTAGAACCACTCTGTAAAAACTATATAGAAGTTAACAATTTCACATTCCAAACCACTCCTCCGGAAACGAATACACAGGATATTACCAAATTACTTCGCACTTCTCATCTGAATACAGAAGAGAAGAATATGTTATTTCACATTTGTCGAGAATACAATGACATATTTTTTCATGAAGGACAGACACTATCATTCACAAACCAAGTGAAACACCGTATCAGGACTACAGATGATATACCTGTGTATACAAAATCTTATAGGTATCCTTTTGCTCTCAAAGATGAGGTCCGTAGACAAATCAATGATATGCTTCAACAAGGCATAATCCGTCCAAGCTACTCTCCCTGGAGCTCTCCAGTTTGGATTGTACCTAAAAAGTTAGATTCAAGCGGAAAGCAAAAGTGGAGGCTTGTGATAGACTACCGCAAGTTGAATGAAAAAACAATTAGCGATCGCTACCCCCTTCCAAACATTACGGAAATACTCGATAAACTTGGTAAATGCATGTATTTTACCACTTTAGATCTGGCTAGTGGCTTCCATCAAATAGAGATGGATCCAGTGGATATAAAAAATAGCCTTCACAGTAGATGGTGGGTATTACGAGTATGTCCGGATGCCTTTTGGGCTGAAAAATGCCCCTTCCACATTTCAAAGAGTTATGGACAATGTCCTCCAAGATTTGCAAGGAACAATCTGTCTCGTCTATTTGGACGACATTATAATCTATTCTACGTCTCTCCAAGAACATGGCGAAAACCTCAGGAAAGTTTTCCACAAATTACGAAATGCGAACCTTAAAGTGCAACTTGATAAATGTGAATTTCTACGTAAAGAAATAGCATTCCTTGGTCATGTGGTAACCACAGAAGGAATCAAGCCCAATCCTGACAAAATTAGAGCTATAAAACACTTTCCAATACCTAAGACTACGAAAGAAATTAAAGCCTTTCTGGGACTACTAGGGTAGTATAGGAAATTTATCAAAGACTTTGCACGACTCACAAAACCTCTAACAGAATGTCTGAAAAAGGACAAGAAAATTGAAATAAACGATCGATACCTAAATGCCTTCAACACTTGCAAACATTTACTAATGAATGATCCAATACTCCAATACCCGGATTTTAATAAGCCTTTTATTCTGACAACAGACGCCAGTAATTATGCATTAGGCGCTGTTTTATCACAGGGACCTATTGGTCAAGATCTTCCTGTATGCTATGCTAGCAGGACCTTAACGGATTCCGAGATCAACTATTCAACAGTTGAGAAAGAACTGCTGGCTATCGTTTGGGCCACCAAATACTTCAGACCTTATTTGTTTGGTCGGAAATTCCTCATCATCACAGACCACAAACCGTTAACCTGGTTAATGAGCCTTAAGGATCCTAATTCTAAGTTAGTTCGGTGGAGACTTAGATTGGAAGAATTTGATTATAAAATCATATACAAAAAGGGAATTCAAAACTTAAACGCGGATGCCCTTAGCAGAATCAAACCGGAAGAATCAGTAAATGAAATAGATGTCAACACAAATGAAACACAGGCAACATTAACTCCCGATGACGGGACTCCACTGTTCACTCTGCTCACGAAAACCTAAATGATGGCATACCCATATCCGAACGTCCACTTAATGAATTCAACCTTCAGATAATTCTTGAAAAAACAGATAAAAGGCCTCCCCACACATTGGAAACCATTTTTCGAAATAAACAACGTAGAACATTTCGTCTGCCCAGTTACACAGAGGAAAGTTTAGTTAAAATATTTAAGGAATACCTTGCACCAAATAAATTATCCGCGATCTTTACCGATAATGAGACATTCAAAATAGTCCAAACGGTTTATTCCAAATATTTCTCGAACTCGAAACTTTTTAAAATAATCCGTTGTTGTGATTTCGTATCAGATGTTACCGAGAAAGATGAACAAGATAAGATCATCAAAGACTATCATAACAATAACAACCACAGAGGTATCACTGAAACCTTATTGCACCTCAAAAGAACCTATTTCTTTCCATACATGAAAACAAAAATCACGAAGATCATAAATAATTGTAAAACCTGCCAAACCTTAAAATATGATAGGAATCCTCCAAAAATAAAGTTCCAACAGTCGGAAAACCCAAGGCAACCTCTCGATCATATATGCATAGACATTTACACGATTAACGGTCATCCAATCCTAACCATTAGTGACAGATTCTCCAAATTCGCAGCCGCTTATACCTTGCAAGCTAAAAATAGTCTAAATATTATAAAGTCATTGAGACATTTCTTTAGCCTACACGGCACACCTAAACAGTTAACAGCAGACCAAGGGACGGAAATGACAGCATTAATATTCCAAGATTTTTGTAAACAATATAGAATTTCAGTACACTATACATCTTTCCAGCAAACTAGTAGTAACGCTCATATAGAGAGGTTTCATTCCACCCTTACTGAAGCATATCGAATTATACTCGATAAAAGGAAAAAGGAAAAACTAGAAGCTGATCATAATGATATCCTAAGCGAAGCACTTATCACGTACAACAATGCCATCCATTCTACTACTAAACACACTCCATATGAAATGTTTACCGGCAGGACCCACATCTTTAATAAAACATTCACACATAATAACGAGCATGAGTACCTTGAAAATTTAAACACTTTCAGATCCCAAATATACCCAAAACTTAAGAACCAAATAGAAGAACTCATAAATAAAAATGTAAATAAACTAAACGCTAACCGTGAAGATGCTCCAAGCTTAAAAGAAAACGAACTTATATTTAGAAAAGAATGTAGAAGAAATAAAATCACCCCTAGGTTCACACAGCACAAAGTCCGAAAAAATAATCGAGTTACAATAATCACTACAAAAAACCAAAAGCTCCACAAGGCAAGATTTAAGAGGAGGCGGAAATACCAACATAACCTAGAAACCCAAAGTAACACCAGTCAACTAATGAGAACATTATCTCCCTTACAGACTTTGGCTGACACACGGACAGATTATGGAAACACACCAATTAACGGACAACCAAGCGATACTCCCACTGCAATTAGGGAAAGCCAAGACAATTAGTACGTACAGGAACCTTATACACATTATAAGACTCGACGACTACAAGCAAAATATCGACAAACTCACGGACACCTTAAACACTCTAAAGAACATAAGTTATTTGCAAGGATCCATTAGAGTCACGCAATTCAAACTTAATGAACTAAATAGCAAATACATTTCATTGATCCCTAGAGTCAGAAATAGGAGGGGATTGGTCAACGGATTGGGTACACTTATCAAAACTATTACAGGGAACATGGACGCCAATGACGCAAAAACCATAAAAAGCCAAATCGAACAACTCTCTTCCGATAAAGATCACATTGTAAAAGAAATATCTGTTCAGGCAAGGATTAATTCGGATATGATGCAAAGATTCCAAGCAATCACCGATCACATAAATAATGAAACGGAAACTATTCAAAATTATCTAAATAACTACCAAAACCAGATACGAACTAACCGAGACACACTTTTGCATGCACAGTATTTAAATCAAATTAATTTCAATATAGATCTTTTAACAAACCATATTTCAAATGTAGCCGAGACAATTTTACTATCAAGAATAAATATTGTACCAAAACAAATTTTAAATCCTAGTGAACTCAGTGAAATATACGATGTATTACACAATCAATCGATAAATTTAATATCCGATGAGCACATTTATGAACTTTTAGAAATTCAAGCATATTATAATAATTCAAATTTAATTCTCAATGTAAGAATTCCAATTCTTTCCAATCAAACATTTTCCTTATTCCACATAATCCCATTGCCAATTAATCAAACACAACAAATTAATACCAGTCCATACATACTCCTTAACCCTCAAAGTATTCAATATTTCGACAAACCCTGTAACAAAATCGAGGAAGCCTACTACTGCAAGGAATCTTTTCGACAGGAAAGCGTTAACGACTCCTGTATTGGAAATTTACTCCTTAATGTTCCTGCTCGATGCACTGTTGAAGACATAGAAGAAGTACACTCTATAACCCAGCCAGAACCTAATCATATTTTAATGGTTAATGCACCCAAGACAAGGCTCAGATCTGATTGTGGAAACAACGTCCAATTCCTACAAGGAACAGTTCTAATCCGGTATCATAATTGCACGATCGAAATTAACGGCATTCATTATCAAGACAACCCTAACATTTTCTTGGAAAAAATACACATTTATCCTATAATTCCTGAAAATGTTCAACACATCGCATCCAAGAAATTAAGCCTGCCAAAACTAAATTTACAACAATCAAAAAATAGATTATCAATAAACTCTTTGAAAGTAATTACAGAAAAGCATAACTACGTCACTTGGTCCACGATGACAATCTTGGGACTGAGCATCAGCGTAATTCTCATCTATCTCGTCAAACGAAGGAAGACGGTCATCCAGATCTCGAGACCTCATGATGATACCATAACTGCGGGAACAGGAAGCAATCTCCTTTGGCCATCGCTTCACTCTTAAGGGGGGAGGAGTTACGTACACACTTCATATCATACTATTGTATTAAGCATGTTGAATTATATGTAGTATCATATGGCATTGTATCCAAATTGAATTTAGCTCAATCATGTAAAATTAAAACGTGTCGACATCGATTTGCAAGTTCAGCAAAGCAAGCAAATTCACAAATCGAACGATGTCGGCACGAGTTAATTACCCAGCATTCTAAACCAATAAATAGATCACTGAAATGTATAATTGAGTAGTATTCTTGAAACGGCAAATAAAGTTGTTAATATCAAGTATATTATCTTTTTTTTATTCGGGTACGACAAGTATCTCGTTAGTCGCGCGATGATATTTTCATATTCTCTTTCCATATTCTATTCCACATGCAATGTGCGCCGGGCTAAGTTAAACTAGCCCTAGAAAAGAGAGGAAACGAATGAAAAAAATCACTGAGCGCAGAGTGTGTGCATGTCATATGCAATGGACTAAGCCCTAATCTTAAGCTTCTATTGGTATATCGCTTGTTCGTCGTCCGCTAACTGAATAAAGTGTGTGTAGTACCAGTGGGTTAAATTAAGCTAATTGGGTTTTGCAACTGAAGAGTAAACGATGGTTTTGCTTTTACAGTGCTTGTTGATATTATCGTGATCTGATAAATATGATAGAAAAATTGTGTGCTCGTCCCAAACATGATTTGATATGATACAGACAGGTCTGTACGTATGATATTTTATGCAAAATGTTGATTGCATTAAAAATGTGTGAGACAATACAATATACACTGTTAACAATATAATTGATTTTTGAAAACACTTTTAAAAAGTTTTCTTACGTCAAATGCGGGAAGTGACAATTTTTAATCTTCGTGCTATTCAAAGCATAAATATTTATTAGTTAAAATTTACCAAAGTCAAAGTACCCCAAGATCGATGGTTATTTGCTGGAATTTTTAGTCCCCGAATAAAACAATCTGTTCTTGAAAGCCTGGGGTATCGAATTTATTGCTTTGATTTAATTAAATGGGATGCTTGGGACGTTGTTACGATAATAGAAGTAATCGAATTGTTAAGTTACATGAATAATAATCATTTTAATTTTCATAATGTTTTACATTAACCTAACTTAGGATCTAGTTTATTAATTCAATTCAATTAGAAATAGTTTGAAATCAAGGAAGTCTAATCATAAGGAATGAATGGTGAAAAAAACTATATGATCCTCATGTTATAGGATTGATAAGTTTGGGATATGATTATAATCCCGTTTAATCCAGTCAAAATTAATAAACAATAATGAAGTGTTCTAAATATGTCATCTGCTACTGAATTGTAAAGCTTCTTTTAAAGATAATAATATGATTTCTTCTTTTTAACAAATAAATAATTCAATTTAAATACGTTTTATCACTCCAATTAGATCCAGTGGATTCTGAAAGATGATTTAGCAACCTAAAGAATACTGAAACTTTTAAAACTTATAATAAATATATAAAAACGTTTCAATTTATTTGCAGTATTATCTATTTGCAAAGAAGCTGAACATTTTAATGAGCAGGTGATAGATTTATTCAACAGAAAAATAGGCGCAAGGAAAAATAGGCAGCAATAAGCTGAAGCGAATATTTAGTAGAATTTTCCCGGAGGAATTTATTACTGAATTGACTTATTTGTGCATAGTATTTATTTATTTTAACCCCATTTTTAAATATAAAACTGTTCCGAATTTCCAATATAAGTAAGTACTAGTCCTTGCAGACTAGCCCCACTTACATTGATTCCCACGAGCCGCCACTGCTTCGAAGACGTTAAAACGTGGGTTCAAAATGCCATAAATGCAGTTCAAAATATTTCTTTAACTACTGATATGTGGACAAAGAATACTGGCTATCACATCTCATTTTTTTCATAGAGGTAAATTAATTTCTTCATTATTAACGGAATTTAACATAAAAGGATTTCAGATTCGACAATATTCACAGAATTTTTATACTTGCGTCTTCTGTTCCGAGTGACGGTTTTTTTCTCGAAAACTGGTGTAATTCACAGTGGTCGCAAAAACCGCTTAAAGTCTCAAAGCGTCTCAACGAATTGCTTTTCCTAAAACCAAAATGCTCAGCATTTCGGATATGAATAAAACTCTATATATCTGTGTTTCTCTATAATAGTAATTGAATTCTCAACTATTTTTTTAAAAAACCTATGAATCCTTGGTGTATATGCTAATTTCGCAAAAACACATATACACCATCGATAGTCTATCGATAGCCTATCGATAGTTTTTAAAAAACATCGATATTATCGAAACATCCAACTATCGATATTTAACGTACACTACTGTCAGCTGTCGCTTCTGACAGCGTCGGCACTAGTTTCCCGCAATACGTGGACTGTTAATCGACCTGCACTTGCGAGCATGCTTTCTGAACCGATAAAAGCAGTCCGTCAGGCGATGGCGACTACTTACGCGATTTAGGCTGAGAAGCTTGATCGTTGCTGGCCTTCCTGAACTCTGTTGGCAAAGCGGCTTGCTCATTCCAAATCACATCCAGCTGTGACACCGGACTGATGTAGTTGACAACTGACACATCCGCAGGCTCGTTTACCTCGACGACTTTGTCGGTGATTTCGGCCAGGCGAATGAGATCCTTAGCAGTGTTGCCTACTTTTTTCCAGCCGTTGTAGCTAGAATTTAGGAAAAGCATAGCCAAAAATATTTAAAATATTCCCATTGTAGCTAAAAAGTGTAGCAAACTTCAACAATAAAAAACTCAAGGTTCTGGAAAACAGTTTTATTAAGTTAATGTTTATAATTTATATGGAGAAATATTGGATGTAATCAATTAATTAATTTAATACTAGTAACTATGATTAATACTAAGTTCATCCATTCGTTATTAACCGCAAATTGAAATATTTCTTAATGGTGTCACAAAAACCTTTTCAAAACATATTTATATCAACAAATCTTCTTCAAGTTGGGGTGAAATATCAAAATTTAAAAACTCTTTTTTCTTTTTACTAATGTTCGAAGAACATTAGTATTAAAATCGCTTCGCCGAAAATTCGTCATATATATATATATATATATATCAGCAAAATGATTAACAGAGATAATCTCTGGAGTGGCCGATCCGATTGAGTTGAAATTTTCGGAGAACATAGATGTATATTCATGAATAGTAGGTAGTCATGGTAGGTCCATGACTTGCTAGAATTCAGATATCTTAAACCTTTTGGCGGCGGCGAGCATTTAAGTGAATTTTCAGGTACACCTATATTTCCAAGCAGTGTAAATTTTTGTTAAAAAGAAGTAATAGGAATGAAAACTTATTATGTTTGTAGTTTGTGTATGATAAAGAATTGAAAATTTTGGGCCAGGTGTAGGCACTGAGTGCCTAAAAGTAGGCAAGGATTTTTTTTCAAATTTCGATTTATCATAACTTCTAAGAAAAACAATGGATCATCGTGAAATTTGCAGAGCGTATTGATGTAAACTAGAATTTGACACACATGGACTTTCAAAACTGTGCGGGCAACTCTGTAGCTACAGCAGGCTCCTGAAAACAAATCCTTCAAATCATCGAGTCTCCTGAAAAATTTTTGATTTTTGAAAATAAATTCAAATTGTTGACAAATTTTGACTTTTGTCCACCAAGTCAAATAAAAATTTCAAAAATTCCGCGGTAAACAAGAACGGCAACCCGTGATCAAATTACCTCTATTTTCAGCACACAAAACTTCTGTTCACGAGAACTGACAATCAGATTATGCGATCAATATGAAATTTACAGAACATGTTGGTATTAATTAGGACCAGGTCTGATAGAAGCGATTTTTCAATACGGGCAATACTGTGGTAGTGGTGCCATATGGAAAAATCACTGAGAAAAAAAACTGGTTTTTGCCTATAGCTTCCGATTTAGCCACCAGATTTTAACAAAATTCACGCAGTAGGTGAACCTTACTCTAAGACAGATTTCATAGAAATTTGGTTGAAAAATTAGTATATAGACGGAAGCTACGGCAATTTTTGTCTCTTAAATATTGTAAATTTGCTCAGGAAAATAAAGGTTTTTTCCTATAACTTCCGATGCAGTGATGAAATCAAAACGAAATTTGTGTGAAAAGCATACCTTGTTGCGTTTCTAATTCTGTAGAAATTTTGTTGAAAAACCATGAAAGAGTTGCCAGCTATGATGAATTTTGTAATTTATTGACATTTCTTTATCGAGCGATGTTGTCATAAAATTTCCAGGTGGGAATGATCCTGCAATGACAAATAACATCAAATATGTACGTTTCAAAAATTTAAAAAGTTTGGACGATGGTAACCCTAAAATTTAATTCACTCCTATAACTTACAGCACAGACATTCAATCGAAACGAAATTCATAGCGTGGGTTTAACACAACGTGAAGCAGCCATGGTGCTAGCACATGATTGCCAGCACCTGACAATTTCGTAAATATCGCACCAACAGATGCTTCCATTTTCTATTCATAAGCAAACTATTTACAATAAAATAAGCAACCGATATTTAAATATTCCGAGCTTTGGAAATTTTATTGTTTGTTACTTGAACCTATAACCGAGTTTATTAGTTTATTCATCTGTATCATCCCCTTTCTATGGTAAGCATAATTTATGACAAACGACTTCGATTATATAAAAGCACTAAAACATCATATAAAAGCAAAGCATCCAAGTTATATATCCATATGCTTTTAGAATCGTCAAAAATTGGTGCAGCTGCATCAAGTTTTTTTATATAATGTTATTTTATTTGAATAAAGCTCTTTGCCCTATAGCCTCCAGTACAGTCATGCTATCATAACGAAATTCATATGACAAATTTAAATTATTGTAGACAATATTCAGTATAAATCTATTTTGAAAACAATATTCAGTATAAATCTATTTTGAACAACAATGATAGGGTTGCCAGCTATGATTGTTTTTGTATTTTTTGAAATAGCTTTAGTAAGCGGTTTTATCATAAAATTTTCAAATCGTAGTGGTCTTGTAGTGAAAATACACACCAAATACTAAGATTTAGAAAATTTTAAAGCTCTTGCGAATGGTAACCATAAATTTCTTTGTATCCCTATTACTTCCAATGCAGTGATCGGATCAACACGAAATTCGCAGAGCAGGTTGACTTCAACGTGAGGCAGATAGGACTGCTAGCACGAGTTGTTTTTGTTATTTTGGTACCAATAAATGCTTGCATTAAATATTCACATCGCGAATATACAATATATAACAATATATATGATAATAAGTACAATATATAATATATAAGACAATAACAACAGTATAACAACAATATATAACAATACACTCAAAATCTGCACAAATCCTCTACTGTTCTTCGAACATTAGTATTTCTAGCGGTTCTGATGCGCTAGGGTTTTTTTCTTTTACATATGCTTCTTAAGTGCCAATTTTCGTCTGTATAATTATAAACCTCCAACCAAAATTTTATGAATGCTTCCAATTTTTTCTCTCCAGTTAACGATTGATATTTTAAATAGACATTTCATCAGCTCTAAACAACTATATAATTTTTATAAAATCTTCGTCATTAACTATATTATCCACAGAAAATGGGATAATATTTCGAAAAAAATTTTACGTTATTAAGTAATCCATATTTGAACTCTTCTATTAAGTTTTCAACAAATGTTATTCAAATCTGTCTTATACTTTCCGCATCTGATCTTGAAATTGTATTTTCAGACAAAACATTAATTATTCAATCGGATACAAATTTTTTTAGCCAAACCTTATATAAATAAACGAAAATCGTTAAAAAGCTTAGTGGGTTCAACAGAATTACTTTCAAATTTTTTATTCATGATAGAAACATCCGTTAAAATGGGCTAAACAAATAGGAGATATAAAAGGTTTCTTTAATAGTTATACTCCTAATAAATCATTTTTGCTAAATAACATTCTTTTGATGTTTTGACTTTACTCAAGTTGGTTTTCACCTCTAAATATTGGCTAATGATCCTTGATACTGATCACTCTACTGACAACCACCTAGTTTATGAAGTCCGTTACATCTTCAAAGAAATTTAGAGAACCAATTATAGATTCCTGATTCCTTTTGGGGAAGAAATGATGCTGCAGCTGCAGAAACTGAAAGCTGACCCGAATGACAAGCACATCTTATTAATATTAAAAAAAGGATTTCGGTGGCTTAATTTTGGAAATACACGGTATTATACACGGTAATTCCGACCATAACAATTGCGTTGTCTGTTCCTACCCCAACCATGTTTGTAATGTTTAGGTTGTAATTTTCTAAGCACGTCTTCATGTCAGTAGTAATACTTTCAGAAGTTCCACTTTCTAGCTCAATCGAAACCAAGTGAATTGTAACAAATTTTTGCTGAATATCACTAAAATATGCACAAAACACCCAAATACTTGTTATGGTGCTGCAATATGGCGTCTGGTAGAAGGTCAAACGGAACCATAATCTTGCCGAGAATCCGCAACCACAGTACAATATGTTAGCGCATGAGGGCGGTAGAAATTTAACTTTTTGAAGACCCGACTAGGTCACCGGAGGGAAAGACCTAATGTAGAAAGAATGGCCATGTCCGCATCTGAGCGACATGCCACTCCCACACCCGCACACTCCTCCGCCAAATCACACGCACATCACTGTATTTTTAATTAGTTAAACATTTCGTGAAATATTTTTTTTAATGAACAAAAATATATTTCTTTTAAAATTAACAAAATAAATTTTTTTTTTCTTTCGCACTTCGTTTACAAATATTTGTGGTTTTTTTTCTTTTCACAATTTAATAATAAACTTTTCAATTTGGAAACAATGGATTCAAATTATAAAAACTTGCACTTATTTTAATTATATCTTGCTGCTGTACACAGACCCCGATATTATGTAATTTTTCTTTATTTATGTTTTTGTTACATCCATTCAGAGTCTAAATTATTGCCCAACCGTAGCATTGCCAACAGCACCTAAATGATTCACTATCTGACCCAGAAAATCGAACACTTCCTTGCAAGGATCGTCTAAATCGACGTCGATCTCGTTTCAATCTGGTCTTCGATCACGTATAGCGAACAATTGGTTTCACGAATTAGTCGTGCATCTCGATTATTACCCAGCCTTCGTATTCGTTTATAGCTTCTGTACATACACAGTTCGGCCAGCGCCAGCTCCGAATTCACGCCCCTCTGTTGAATTTACCCTTTTTCTGTCTAAAGGCTGGTACTGAGTTCGAGTTCACGTGAAATTTTGATGTGTCTCCATTATCTGGTCATTCTTTCAAGCGAAAATTTTGCCAATGGAGAAAAGCAGAGACAATGCTCATTTCTGACGAATAAAATGTCAAGAATTTCACTTTTCGATCGATTTTCTTATTGGAAAGACATTTGCACTGCTCCATTTTCGAATTGAAAAACCAAATGTCACTTTTTCGCTCGAAAGAATGAACTGCACAAACTTAATTGGCGTGAAATGATTGGAGACATGTTTCAGTACCATCTACGTTCTCAACGCGAAAGCAACTTCAAAACAACTTTTCATGCTAAGAACTTAGTACCACTCTTGTTTATTTTCAAGCTAAGTTTTCACCGAAACAGATTTCACGTGAAATTTTGTATGAAAATTTCACGTGAAATCGAACTCAGTACTACGCTTAAAGCACGAGTCGACAGCACGTTCTCCAAACACTACAAATAAAAAGCGAACGAATTCAGAGTTATACTCACCAAACCGAACAGATGTTCAAGCTTCTCGCATATTGCGATAACTATTCAACAATTCCAGCCCGAAGTGTCAAGAAAAAAATCCACCGCCATCGAGTAAATAATGTAACGGAATCCTGGAACGCCCTTGCAGAACTCCTCCAAGTACAAAAGTTGAAAACAGAATCAACCAAATATGATTATCCAAAAGACAACTCTGTATGACGCCCACGGGATGCCAATCAAACTCTCCGCAATCCCCTTTTGATTTTAAATCTGCCCGGCTAAAACAAATTAGTCCTAATCAAAAAACTTTAATTCCACACTATTTTTTTTTTTTTTTTTTTTTTTTTTTTTTTTTTTTTTTTTTGGGAGCGGATGTCAAAAACCTTCAATAGGTATCTTGCGAACGATACAAGATTATGTGAGATTCTTACTCACTAAAAAACGTCACCCGCCGACCACGGAGGTCCGAGCCGGAACCGCTTTCGCATTACTTCAACTCGGCCGTGCTACTTCCACCCATCAGGTGTCCCATTGGCTTATTTCCGTTCTGTCAGGCTTTCAGGAGTCTATGAGACATCCTTCCTCTTTTTTTAAGCGCAATACCAGCTCCACATATGCTGACACAGCTGACCAGGCGTCTTCTGACTGTAGCATCATCTCCACGATTGACTCCGGCGTCACAGGGCCAATTGCAGAGAAAAGCATGTGTCGCTCTCTTCTGAAGCGGGCGCAATGGAAAAAGGTATGCAAAGCGTCATCACTTTCCTTAGCACAGTATTTACAGAACTCCGTCCTGACTTTCCCCATTCTGTGAAGGTATTTCCTGAAGTAGCCGTGACCCGATAGGAACTGGCACAGGTAGAAGTTTATTTCACCGTGATCGCGATTAAGCCAAGGTTTTAAGGCGCGAATTAGCCTAATCGTCCATACTCCCTTCGAGCTCGTAGTCCACCGCTCCTCCCAAAGCTCAAGCGTTCGCGCTCGTGCTTGAGCAACCAAAATTTCTCTTCCCACTTCTGCTCTGTTCAGGAACACTTCCCTGCGTTCGTTCGCCAATAGATCAATTGGGATTACTCCCGCTATCACTAACACGGCGTTTCCTGAAACTGTTCTGTAGCTGCTTGCAATTCGCAGCGCTCCCCTACGCTGGACGCTCACCATCCTAGCTCGATACTTTTCAAACCTTAACGCAGTGGCCCATATCTCCGCACCATACAGCAGCATTGAATGAGCCACCGTCATAAGGAGCTTACGTTTACTCGGACTAGGACCGTGAACGTTTGCCATGAGTCTCCCAAGCGAGATAACAGACAGTAGCGCCCTATCGCATACTTTTCGGATGTGCTCCCCATAAGCCAGCTTCGAGTCCAATATCACTCCAAGATACTTAGCCGATTTTCTGGTCTCAAGTACTTCAGAGCCAACCGTCATGGGTATAATGGTTGGTATTCTTCTCTTGGTCAGCATGACAATCTCAGTTTTCGCGATCGCCAGCTGGAGACCATGGCTTTCCATCCAGGCTTCAACCCTTCTCATTACTTGATTGAGTTTGAGTTGGGCGAGATGAGGATTTCTAGACGTGATGACAGCGGCTACATCATCAGCATAGCCCACCAAGAGCACATCTTCCGGCATTTCGAGGCGTAAGAGACCATCATACGCAACATTCCATAGGTCTGGCCCGAGAATGGATCCTTGTGCTGCCCCAGCTGTAATGGTTTTGCATACAGTTCCCTGATTCGTTTCATAGATCAAATGGCGATCTTTCAGGTAATCCCGTACCATTGCCAGCAAGTATTCCTCTATTTGAAAATGTCGCTGAAGAGAATCCAGTATGTCTGTCCATCTCGCCGAGTTAAAGGCGTTACGAACGTCCAGCGTTACCAAAAACACAATGGGTCTAGCCCGATGACAAGCGGCCTCTGCGCGTTCTACTGCGCTAATTATTTCGCAGATGGCACTTATTGTTGAGTGGCCACTGCGAAATCCATGTTGGTTTTTCGAAAGGTCACCTGCTCTTCGTATAGCTGCCTTAAGTCGAGGTTTCAGCAGCCCTTCCAAAAGTTTCCCCGCCGTGTCCAGCATGCAGAGAGGTCTGTACGCTGATGGTGTGTTAAGATCTCCCTTTCCCTTTGAAATTAGGGCAAGTCGCGCCACTTTCCAGGGTGACGGAAAGACACCCGCCAGTAAACATTCATTGTACATACGTAGTAATGCTGACGGGTGTCGTTCCACCACTACTTTTAGGACTTCTACTGGAATATTGTCCGGGCCTGGGGCTTTTCGGTTCTTCATTCTGCCACTCGCGCTTCGTAGTTCTTCTTCAGTAAACAAAGGGATATCTTCGTGGCGGACTGTGTGGTTGTTTTCTGTTCTTACATCGTGCGCTGGAAACAGTGAATCTACAATATTCCTCATGACATCCGCTTCCATGGGTGGGTTGGGACCCATGCGGCCCAGCCTACCCGATACTATTTTGTAACCCTGGCCCCACGGGTCCCGGTCCACTTCTTCGCATAAAGTTTGCCACATTTGCCTTTTCCTCCGTTTTATAGCTATTCCCAGTTCTTTTTTTGCCTTTTTCCACACTATACGAAACGTATCTCCTGACAAATCAAATTTTTCACGTTTTGAAAATCTCCGCTTCCTTTTCTTTTCGAAACCACTTCTTTTTTCCAAGGCTTTTAGCCAAAAACCTCCAGTACACACCAAAACCTCTCCCGCGTCGTGCCATTCTCCCAACTCAACACATCATCGCAATAGAATGTGCGGAAAACGTTGCCTTATAAAGCGAAATCGGATAACTCAAATCGATGCATGGGGAAAATCGATTGTATGAGAAATCGATTATCGTTCACTAGAGGTGAAAACAAAAATCAACACATGAAATTGCATGTCTCTAGGACTAAATGAAATTTTTCTAAGGGCGTAGTCACATTGTGACGAAAAGTACGAGTGAGTTATATCAGCAGATATGACTAATTATAATAAAGTCATATTGGCATTGCTATATTGATGATGTTAATGAAAACTCTCGTCTTTTGTTCAATAGTTTCCACATTTATCACTCGTAGTCATAATGTGTTTACATTTAGTTTCCACATGTATAACTCGTAGTCATAATGTGTTTACATTTAGTTTCCATATTTATAACTCGTAGTCATAATGTGTTTACATTTAGTTTCCATACTTATAACTCATAATCATAAAATGTTTACACTTATATAATAAGTAGTTTGAAACCGACTGTAAGTAGGGAGAAAAAAAGTAAGAAGTAACTTACTGAAATAAAAAATCGTATTAAAACTGAATATAAAAAGAAATAAATTATTTCGAATATATAATTGGCGCAGTCAGGGTAGGAGTCTTCCTGGTCAAAAGGAAGAAAAGAAACAAAAGTGATAATACGAAGGGTATTGCAATGCCCTAGAACAGAATTTTCAAAGAATTCGTTCTCCAACCGACTAAAAATTTCTTTTAAGAATAAAAAAAAAGAAATGATAATATAAAGGGTATTACAAAGCCCAAGAACAGAATTTTCAATAAATTCGTTCTCCAACCGATTAGTTCGAGTTGGCTAAAATTTCTTTTCACTAAAAAAAAAAGAAAGAAATGATAATATAAAGGGTATTACAAAGCCCAAGAACAGAATTTTCAAAAAATTCGTTCTCCAACCGATTGGTTCGAGTTGGCTAAAAAATTCTTTTAAAAATAAAAAGAAGAATTGAGAATATAGAGGGTATTACAAAGCCCAAGAACAGAATTTTCAAAAAATTCGTTCTCCAACCGATTGGTTCGAGTTGGCTAAAAATTTCTTTTAAAAATAAAAAGAAGAATTGAGAATATAGAGGGTATTACAAAGCCCAAGAACAGAATTTTCAAAAAATTCGTTCTCCAACCGATTGGTTCGAGTTGGCTAAAAATTTCTTTTATATATAAAAAGAAGAATTGATAATATAAAGTGTATTACAAAGCCCAAGAACAGAATTTTCAAAAAATTCGTTCTCCAACCGATTGGTTCGAGTTGGCTAAAAATTTATTTTATATATAAAAAGAAGAATTAATAATACGGAGGGTATTACAAGGCACCAAAATAGAATTTTCAAAAAAAAATTCGTTCTCCAACCGATTAGTTCGAGTTGGCTTAAAAACTCGTTCTCCATATAAATAAAGAAGAACAAGAAGAAGAAAATGGCGAATCCTTTAATTCAACCATCAAAATTTGCGGGAACAATTCATACAGAGCATCCAACGTTGAAGACGATAGCAGTGGATCCAGTGAAATTTGCAACCAAACTACCACAATACGATGGCTCCAGAGAAACACTCAAATTATTTATCGACAACGTGGAGACTCTGATGGCATCACTTACCGGATTCGATCAAATATCACACTTGGTAATATTTAATATTATAAAAACGAAGTTCATAGGTAAGACGCAACAAATATTAAATATAAATAGTCATGTAAGTTCTTGGACGGAAATAAGAAATGTGTTAGTGTCTAACTTTAGCGATAGTAGATATAGCTATCAACTGTTAGATGATTTAAAACTTATAGAATTCAAAACAAATGTACTGGATTTCTATAATGAAATAATGGTGAAATTGCAACAGCTTAACATTAAAGTTGAATTGGAAAATCGCTCAAGTGAAGTTAAAGTAAATCAGCGTATTGCATTAGATGTGTTCAAATATAAAATGATTGAACCCGTAAAAAGTGTTCTATTTAGCAGAAATCCTGAAACTTTAGAGCAAGCTTTAGCGATTTTAACTGAAGGAAATTACTTATATTACAAACGAAAATATGTAAATGGTGATAAAAATAAATACAAAAATTTTACTAAGAACTATGAAAGTATTTCTAATCGACAACAAAATGCAAATCAGTTTTCATCTGACTCAAAACAGTTTCGGGCATCTTCTCGTCAAAATTTGTTTAGGTTAAATAATCGTTATAATAATTTTGAGAACAAAAATTCAACTCAATCGAGAATTCGAAAATTTGGTCAACCACAGCCAATGGAAGTTGACTATACACAACAGTACGTCCAAACCAACGAAAATTTTCCATTACCTGCCTCGGATGCAACTCAAAATTGCCATATATCCGAATAAACTCATATGGAATCCCTCTTAGATTCTTAATAGATACAGGTGCTGCTGTAAGCACTATTCGACCAAATTTGTGTCATCCTAAACTAAAAGTTCCAATACGGCAGTCAAGAATATCAACACTTAATTCAGAAATAATTTATAACTATATTATTTCTATAAAACCCTTTAAAGAGTTTTGTGATCTTGAAAAAAAGCGAAAATTTGATTTCTTAGAAATTAAATTTAGTGGTTGGTATGATGGTTTACTTGGAAACGATATATTGTCTAAGTACAAAACTAAAATAGACCTATATAATAAGACGCTTCAAGTCAATGACCAAGTATTACCACTTTACTTCAAGAAAAATGAAGAAAAGGAAACAAAAGTTCCCGAGAAATTTACTGAAACCATAAAAGAAAAGAAGAATAACAAGTATGAAGAACTTGCGAAAAAAAGTTTCTGCAAATGCAAGGAATAATATTTTTGAAAAAAAATCAGAGTACAAATCTTTAGAAAAGGTTTACTCAAAGTTATCCAATGAGATAGTGGCGTTTTCCGACCAGAGGAGTCCATCAAAAAATGTACTTAATGAAATTCGTACGAATCATCTTAATTCAGAAGAAAGGCAAAAACTATTACTTCTTATAAAGAAATATCATGAATCATTTTATCAGGTAGGCCAGATATTAACATTTACCAACGTTATAAGACACCAAATCAACACTAGAAATAATGAGCCTATATATGCAAAAACCCATCGATATCTAGAAATTTATAAAAATGAAGTCGAGAGCCAAATTCAAGATTTATTGAAGCAAGGAATTATTCGAGATAGTGCTTCCCCATACTCTTCCCCTATTTGGATTGTTCCAAAAAAAATGGATGTGTCAAATAAACCTAAATTTCGGCTCGTTATTGATTACAGAAAATTAAATGAAGTCACAATTGACGACAAATTTCCTATTCCCAACATTGACGACATATTGGAAAGATTAGGAAGATCAATGTATTTCACGACTTTAGATTTGGCAAAGGGCTTTTATCAAATTGAGATTGATAAAGCAGATATCCCAAAACTGCCTTTTCCACCAGTTTTGGTCACTACGAATTCACCCGAATGCCGTTTGGGTTAAAAAATGCTCCAGCGACATTCCAAAGGCTAATGAACTTTGTATTAAGGGGGGAAATACATGTAAAATCGAACAAAAATTGCTAATTTCAGATTGATTTAAAATATATATATTGTTCATTTACAAAATGTTTAATATTAATTCCTTAAAGTACATGTGTTACAGTAAATGAAAATATTTTTTTAATAATTTTTCAACACAAAATGGCGGCGATGCGAGCGAATGAAAAAAACACATCAAAAACTGCCTCGTACAACTTAACGCCTTTTCCGGCGAACTTGTAACATTCAGAGAAAAAAAATATGCTAATGAAATATATAATTCATAGGCGAACCAATAAAATTTATGAAAAAAAATTAAATTTTTACATTAATTTTAGATTAAACAAAAAAATCGATCATTTTTCAAAAAAATCACGTTTTTAACATTAATAAACAAATTATTTTTCTGAAGTTACAATAACATTTAGGTTCAACGAGGAGATAATACTCTTTTGTAGATGTGGTATAAATTTGAGCCGGATCGGCTCAATATTTTTTGAGATATTTTGTACGGCAGTTGAAAAAGTACTACTTTACAATTTCAGTACAATTTCAAGTACAATTTCTTGGGATGATCGGTTATCATCGAAAATTTATAAAAGATTTTTCTAAAATTGCAAAACCCTTAATAGCAAAACTAAGGAAAGGTACCAAAATTGACATCAATGATAAAGATTATAAAGATAGCTTTGAGCAACTAAAGTTATTGGTAATGAGTGATCCGATATTAAAATACCCAGACTTTAATAAAAAATTCGTTGTTACTACCGATGCCTCAAATTATGCTATTGGAGCAGTCTTGTCTCAAGAAGGACATCCCATCTGCTTTGCTAGTCGAACGTTGAATAATCACGAAATAAACTATTCTACGATTGAAAAGGAGATGTTAGCAATAATCTGGGCTTTAAAGTATTTTCGACCATACATCTACGGACGAAAATTTTTAATTTGAACTGACCACAAGCCTCTTACTTGGCTTGCGGGTTTGAAAGAACCAAATCCTAAACTCCAACGTAGGAAAATCCAAATAGAAGAGTACAATTATGAAATAGAGTACATAAAAGGCAAAGAAAATATTGTAGCAGACTACATTTCAAGACCTGTAATCAACTTGAACATAAACAGTAATGAAAACAATTACGATAATTGCGATAACGATTCATTACACGCAACATGTCACAGTGCCGAAGAAGATAATTTAAACTACATTCAAATACGTGAAAGACCATTGAATGTTTTTAAAACACAAATAATAGTTAAAAAAGGAAATGAAAGTACTACAAAAATAGAAAAACATTTCAATAGAACTAGGAAGATATTTATTTCTAAAGAACCAGATAATAAGCTATACAGTTATATCTTGAAGAACCACTTACCCGCTAAAGGTCTTGTTGATTTATATATCCCAAATGAAGAGAATTTCAGAAAATTTAAAGAAACATATCTTAAGTGGACAACACCCCATAATCTGGTGAAATTGGTCAAAAGCCCGTATTTACTATTTGACTGTGATGAACTGAGTAATATTCATGAAGAAATCCTTCGCGAACATTTGAGAAATAATCATCGTGCAATAGAGCAAGTTTACCGAAATGTCAATACTAAATATTACTACCCCACACTTAAAGAGGAAATAACAAAAACTTTACTAAGAACTATGAAAGTATTTCTAATCGACAACAAAATGCAAATCAGTTTTCATCTGACTCAAAACAGTTTCGGGCATCTTCTCGTTAAATAATCGTTATAATAATTTTGAGAACAAAAATTCAACTCAATCGAGAATTCGAAAATTTGGTCAACCACAGCCAATGGAAGTTGACTATACACAGCAGTACGTCCAAACCAACGAAAATTTTCCATTACCTGCCTCGGATGCAACTCAAAATTGCCCTATATCCGAATAAACTCATATGGAATCCCTCTTAGATTCTTAATAGGTACAGGTGCTGCTGTAAGCACTATTCGACCAAATTTGTGTCATCCTAAACTAAAAGTTCCAATACGGCAGTCAAGAATATCAACAGTTAATTCAGAAATAATTTATAACTATATTATTTCTATAAAACTCTTTAAAGAGTTTTGTGATCTTGAAAAACAACGAAAATTTGATTTCTTAGAAATTAAATTTAGTGATTGGTATGATGGTTTACTTGGAAACGATATATTGTCTAAGTACAAAACTTAAATAGACCTATATAATAAGACGCTTCAAGTCAATGACCAAGTATTACCACTTTACTTCAAGAAAAATGAAGAAAAGGAAACAAAAGTTCCCGATAAATTTACTGAAACCATAAAAGAAAAGAAGAATAACAAGTATGAAGGACTTGCGAAAAAAAGTTTCTGCAAATGCAAGGAATAATATTTTTGAAAAAAAATCAGAGTACAAATCTTTAGAAAAGGTTTACTCAAAGTTATCCAATGAGACAGTGGCGTTTTCCGACCAGAGGAATCCATCAAAAAATGTACTTAATGAAATTCGTACGAATCATTAATTCAGAAGAAAGGCAAAAACTATACTATTACTATTAAAATCCTTCGCGAACATTTGAGGAATAATCATCGTGGAATAGAGGAAGTTTACCGAAATGTCAACACTAAACATTACTACCCCAAACTTAAAGAGGAAATAACAAAGTTAATTAACAATTGTGAAATTTGCAACATTGCTAAATACGATAGGCATCCACCTAATCCACCTTTTAAAAAAACTAAAATACCAGACAAACCAAATGAAATCGTTCATATGGACATTTGGTTCAAAGATAGAAACTCGATGTACGTATCATTTATAGATAAGTGTTCGAAATTTGCACAAATTATCCCAATAAAATTGCGAACATGGATGGAGTTACGGAAGGTTTCGAACACTTATTTTTCTTCAAATGACAAACCACAGTTGATAGTCACAGACAATGAATCAGCCTTCCGAAATAACCTAGAATATTTTCTACAAAATGAGGGTATACAAGTTCATTTCTGCACCCACGGTCTTAAAACAGGAAACAGTGATGTAGAAAGATTCCACGCAACCTTAAATGAACACATAAGTATAATGATAGAAAAAAATCAGCGTGATAAAACAAAACCGATTTGTGTCCAAGAAGCCAATAAATTCTATAATCAATCTATTCATTCCACAACAAAGGAGAAACCAATTGATTTTAAAAACAGTGCTATTTCTTTAGAAAAATACTCTGAAATAAAACAAAGAATATTAGATGCACAGGACAAACGACTACAATATCATAATAAAAATAAAAAAGATTGCAATTACAATCCAAAATATGTAAAAAATATTCACGCAAAAACTAAATTGCATCCAAAGTTCAAGAAAAAAACTTATAAACGTCCAATCAATAAAAAATTACTAAAACGGGCAAACAAATACCAAAGTAATAGCATGTCATTTCAAGAATAGTGCTCATCCTCACCTTTTGTCTATTACCACAGGACAAAACTTAGAAATTACTAAAATACTACTAACAAATGTATTCAATTTAACTAGACTATATAAGATCGACATGATCGTGAATTTTACTAAAATCATACATTTAATAGATTTGAAACAATTTCAAAAGTGGTACAATATATCGATAATAACCAATACCATAATCACCTTGCACAACAAACCATTCTAGATAAAATCAAAGATAAATTATACCAACTAGAGCCACATAACATAAAAAGGTCTAAGAGAGGATTAATAAACGCATATGGAAAATTTCTGCGTTGAATAGGAGGAACGATGAACGATGACGATAGACAAGACATCGAACAACATTTTCAAGTAGTTGATAAAAACATAAACATAGTAATAGTAACTGACAGCTTAAACAAAGAAAAAAAATATTCATAAACAATCAAATTAACTCAGGAATTTAACATAACAAATAAACCGAAACCAACAAATGACATTAGTTAGACCGAATAAATGAATTCACAAAATATACAAGCCTCTTGGAGAGTAAATTTTTAGAATTCCGATTCCAACAAAAAATTAAAGGAAAACTGCAATATATGTATATAATTTAAAAACAATTTCGGATATTGAGGAAACTATAATTTTGTCTTGATTAGAAGTACTAAGCAAAGATATATTGACTAGTAAAGAAATCCATTAATATGAAATGAAAGCTATAGAACACAAATTGTACCTATAAAAATAAGAATTACCTTTAACTGTTAACTGAATATGCAACTGTAACAAATCCTTTTGGAGCACCATATTAGATATACTGATAATTGTAATCATTGTTATCATTTTACTAACAATTTTTATATAAAATTTTGTGAAACAAAAGGCGAAGTTATTATAAATATTAATCGCGAGGACGCGATCCCACTTGGGGAGGGACGAGTTATATCAGCAGATATGACTAATTATAATAAAGTCATATTTGCATTGCTATATTGATGATGTAAATGAAAACTCTCGTCTTTTGTTCAATAGTTTCCACATTTATAACTCGTAGTCATAATGTGTTTACATTTAGTCTCTACATGTATAACTCGTAGTCATAATGTGTTTACATTTAGTTTCCATATTTATAACTCGTAGTCATAATGTGTTTACATTTAGTTTCCATACTTATAACTCATAATCATAAAATGTTTACACTTATATAATAAGTAGTTTGAAACCGACTGTAAGTAGGGAGAAAAAAAGTAAGAAGTAACTTGGGGAGATACGAATGATAATACGAAGGGTATTACAAGGCACCAAAATAGAATTTTCAAAAAAAAATTCGTTCTCCAACCGATTAGTTCGAGTTGGCTTAAAAACTCGTTCTCCATATAAATAAAGAAGAACAAGAAGAAGAAAATGGCGAATCCTTTAATTCAACCATCAAAATTTGCGGGAACAATTCATACAGAGCATCCAACGTTGAAGACGATAGCAGTGGATCCAGTGAAATTTGCAACCAAACTACCACAATACGATGGCTCCAGAGAAACACTCAAATTATTTATCGACAACGTAGAGACTCTGATGGCATCACTTACCGGATTCGATCAAATATCACACTTGGTAATATTTAATATTATAAAAACGAAGTTCATAGGTAAGACGCAACAAATATTAAATATAAATAGTCATGTAAGTTCTTGGACGGAAATAAGAAATGTGTCACTGTCTAACTTTAGCGATAGTAGATATAGCTATCAACTGTTAGATGATTTAAAACTTATAGAATTCAAAACAAATGTACTGGATTTCTATAATGAAATAATGGTGAAATTGCAACAGCTTAACATTAAAGTTGAATTGGAAAATCGCTCAAGTGAAGTTAAAGTAAATCAGCGTATTGCATTAGATGTGTTCAAATATAAAATGATTGAACCCGTAAAAAGTGTTCTATTTAGCAGAAATCCTGAAACTTTAGAGCAAGTTTTAGCGATTTCAACTGAAGGAAATTACTTATATTACAAACGAAAACAAAAATAAAAAGTAAATACAAAAAAAAAATAAAAATAAATACAAAAATTTTACTAAGAACTATGAAAGTACTTCTAATCGACAACAAAATGCAAATCAGTTTTTATCTGACTGAAAACAGTTTCGGGCATCTTCTCGTCAAAATTCGTTTAGGTTAAATAATCGTGATAATAATGTTGAGAACAAAAATTCAACTCAATCGAGAATTCGAAAATTTGGTCAACCACAGCCAATGGAAGTTGACTATACACAACAGTACGTCCAAACCAACGAAAATTTTCCATTACCTGCCTCGGATGCAACTCAAAATTGCCATGTATCCGAATAAACTCATATGGAATCCCTCTTAGATTCTTAATAGATACAGGTGCTGCTGTAAGCACTATTCGACCAAATTTGTGTCATCCTAAACTAAAAGTTCCAATACGGCAGTCAAGAATATCGACACTTAATTCAGAAATAATTTATAACTATATTATTTCTATAAAACTCTTTAAAGAGTTTTGTGATCTTGAAAAAAAGCGAAAATTTGATTTCTTAGAAATTAAATTTAGTGGTTGGTATGATGGTTTACTTGGAAACGATATATTGTCTAAGTACAAAACTAAAATAGACCTATATAATAAGACGCTTCAAGTCAATGACCAAGTATTACCACTTTACTTCAAGAAAAATGAAGAAAAGGAAACAAAAGTTCCCGAGAAATTTACTGAAACCATAAAAGAAAAGAAGAATAACAAGTATGAAGAACTTGCGAAAAAAAAGTTTCTGCAAATGCAAGGAATAATATTTTTGAAAAAAAATCAGAGTACAAATCTTTAGAAAAGGTTTACTCAAAGTTATCCAATGAGATAGTGGCGTTTTCCGACCAGAGGAATCCATCAAAAAATGTACTTAATGAAATTCGTACGAATCATCTTAATTCAGAAGAAAGGCAAAAACTATTACTTCTTATAAAGAAATATCATGAATCATTTTATCAGGAAGGCCAGGTATTAACATTTACCAACGTTATAAGACACCAAATCAAAACTAGAAATAATGAGCCAATATATGCAAAAACCTATCGATATCCAGAAATTTATAAAAATGAAGTCGAGAACCAAATTCAAGATTTATTGAAGCAAGGAATTATTCGAGATAGTGCTTCCCCATCACACGCACATCACTGTATTTTTAATTAGTTAAACATTTCGTGAAATATTTTTTTATTGAACAAAAATATATTTCATTTAAAATTAACAAAATAATTTTTTTTTTTCTTTCGCACTTCGTTTACAAATGTTTGTGGTTTTTTTTCTTTTCACAATTTAATAATAAACTTTTCGATTTGGAAACAATGGAGTCAAATTATAAAAACTTGCACTTATTTTAATTATATCTTGCTGCTGTACACAGACCCCGATATTATGTATTTTTTCTTCATTTATGTTTTTGTTACATCCATTCAGAGTCTAAATTATTGCCCAACCGTAACATTGCCAACAGCACCTAAATGATTCACTATCTAACCCAGAATATCGAGCACTTCCTTGCAAGGATCGTCTAAATCGACGTCGATCTCGTTTCAATCTGGTCTTCGATCACGTATAGCGAACAATTGGTTTCACGAATTAGTCGTGCATCTCGATCATTACCCAGCCTTCGTATTCGTTTATAGCTTCTGCACATACACAGTTCGGCCAGCGCCAGCTCCAAATTCACGCCCCTCTGTCGAATTTACCATTTTTCTGCCTAAAGCACGAGTCGACAGCACGTTCTCCAAACGCTACAAATAAAAAGCGAAGGAATTCAGAGTTATACAAACCAAACCGAACAGATGTTCAAGCTTCTCGCATATAGGCTGGTACTGAGTTCGAGTTCACGTGAAATTTTGACATGTCTCCATTATCTGGGCATTCTTTCGAGCGAAAATTTTGGCAATGGAGAATAGCAGAGACAATGCTCATTTCTGACGGATAAAATGTCAAGAATGTCACTTTTCGACAGATTTTCTTATTGGAAAGACATTTGCACTGCTCCACTTTCAAATTGAAACACCAAATGCCACTTTTTAGCTCGAAAGAATGAGCTGCACAAACTTAATTGGCGTGAAATGATTGGAGACATGTTTCAGTGCCACCTACGTTTTCAACGCGAAAGCAACTTCAAAGCAACTTTTCATGCTAAGAACTTAGTACCACTCTTGCTTATTTTCAAGCTAAATTTTCGCCGAAGCAGATTTCACGTGAAATTTTGTATGGAAATTTCACGTGAAACAGAACTCAGTACTATGCTTATTGCAATAACTATTCAACAATTCCAGCCCGAAGTGTCAAGAAAAAAAACCACCGCCATCGAGTAATCTAATGTAACGGAATCCCGGAACGCCCTTGCAGAACTCCTCCAAGTATAAAAGTTGAAAACAGAATCAACCAAATATGATTATCCAAAAGACAACTCTGTATGACGCCCACGGGATGCCAATCAAACTCTCCGCAATCCCCTTTTGATTTTAAATCTGCCCGGCTAAAACAAATAAGTCCTAAGCGAAAAACTTTAATTCCAACTTTACGAAACGTATCTCCTGACAAATTAAATTTTTCACGTTTTTAAAATCTCCGCTTCCTTTTCTTTTCGAAAACACTTCTTTTTTCCAAGGCTTTCAGCCAACAACCTCCAGTACACACCAAAACCTCTCTCGCGTCGCTCCATTCTCCCAACTCAACCCACATTCATCATCGCAATAGAATGTGCGGAAAACGTTGCCTTATAAAGCGAAATCGGATAACTCAAATCGATGCATGGGGAAAATCGATTGTATGAGAAATCGATTATCGTTCACTAGAGGTGAAAAAAAAATCAACACGGATAATTGCATGTCTTTAGGAGCAAATGAAATGAAATTTTTCTAAGGGCGTAGTCACATTGTGACGAAAAGTACGAGTGAAATAAGCATTGTGCACCCAATGCTTATTTGACGACAGGACACCAATAAATCCTTCGTGCCAAGAAGGTTGGTATTGCCAGTTAGGTAGAGAACGGATTATCCTGAGGTGAGTCCTAAAGGATGAAATTCAACCACCTCATGCGTACGCAACATACTTTATAAGACAAATGTTCGTAGACTCGTCAATTAAAATACTAGAACTAGAGTTTCCAATATCTACCTTTAAAGCCGATTTGAAGTATAGAAACATAGTGTTTTTCACTACGGCACTGCACTTTGATCGATGAATCCTACACTTGCTCCAACTTTTGGACTCAACTGGCAGTTTTATGTACATCTCACTCAAATGGTCAATTGATCTTAATGCGCAATGATTCACAACGAAAAGACAAATGGTAGTTTCGATTTGTTGTCGATGTTGTTTTTTATGTGGACGAAGAAAATATAGTCGACGAAGAAAATATAGTCTTTATTTTTCGCTCTCCCAAACATTTGTAAAAATTAAAAAAAACCATCATACAATTCTCTCGTTTGATTTTTTTAGATACTCACCTTGCTTGATTCAATATGATTTTCCCTTTGCGAATGAGCCATTAAATCACTTAATTTTGCATTAAGAATCACTTGCAAAAGTGGCAATAGACTTTCCCAACGGCTTCTTGCAACCACTCTTTAAAATTTTTTTCACTTTTCCACACACTACGAAATTTTAGTTTATTACCCTTTTTGACGAACTTGCGCTTGGTGTCCCCCAAAATTGCGTCAGACATGTTTATTATTGAGCCAAAACCGAGCACAAATAAAAGCAATGTTTTAAAACTGATGTTATCGGATAGTTACAATATCAAACTTTATATTAATATTCTCACAAAATTAGATTTTTATATTAAGTAATAACACGTCAAAAATATCTTAGTGCCAGTACTGATCACGATTCCTACACCTTGCCTACGTTTTATTGCTACTTTATGTCTACGCGTGAATTTTTCAGTTCTTGTCTTCAAATTTAGGCAGATGTGTATTTTATATTAAACATATTTCTTTTGTTTTACCTATTTTATTTTATTGCCAGGTGCGTTTTTTTGCTCCGATGCAGTGCAGAGTACAACTATGCCGGAAAAACAACGATCTAGTATAAAACAGCAGTGCATTCGCTGAACCTGACATAGGTTGCTATATTCGCTGTGGTCCCACAAAACAGCTGAAAAAAAGGGAGAAAATAACGAGTATACACTACCACAATCGATAGAAAATAGAAAAAAAACTAACAGCAAATTAATTCTTTTAACTTTCTACACATTATGAGGGCCTTTTCTAATTTCTTAACTACCAAAACATTCAACATAACCATGAAAACCGAAAGCCATCTCACAGAAAAAAATACAACTTCTCATGAGCTTTTCTTTTTTCTATCAGCACATTCTACACTTCAACACGTGAACTACAAATGACGCATAGAATTTCTGTACTAGTGAATTCACTGGTGTAGGAGTGTTGTTGTTTTCAATGCGTCTACTCTACTCTCCGCTGGATAGAGGAGCAAAAAAACGCGCCTGCCAATGAGTTAAAACTTTTGGTTTCTCTTCGCACCGAACGAAAGAAATAATACTGTTCGTGGAAGATTATTATTAGGCGCGTTTTTTTATGCATCCGGAGTAGTGCAGGATAGCAATTTGCACACAAAGCAACAACAACATTCAGAGTACGAACACTTGTGAATTCAGTGGAGTTCGTACTCGTGCACTGTGTGGAACGTATTTCAATAATTCATGTCAGCTGAAACAGTGAGCTGTAGTGATAAATTCCCAAAAATTTCCCTGTCAATCTAGCAACCAGAAAACATTGAAATGGATGAATATGATTCAAAAATCAATGCTGTCAACAGAATTCTCATCCTATGAGTTGGAATATTCTTCGATTACGTTTTAAAAAGAAATTCACATGATTCTAATTTTCTAGGCAGACATTTCTTATTTCGAATTTTGAATTTTGAACTGACAAATGTCTGACAAGCTAAGTGCTACCAACTAATTAGGGAAGAAATAAACTCGCATGCAATGCCTTCTAGATGTACGGGCCGTAATGCAGAATGATGACGTCAGAGCATCGGGACAAATGTCGCGAAAAACACACGTAGTCTTATGGGACGTCCGCGGGAAAATGTTAATTGTACGGGTTGTGTTAAAGTGAGTGAAATGAAAACTAAAGTGGTATATGCGGAACAGTGCTAGTGAACAGCTAAAACACAAATTAATGCGGTGCGTGCGGTATAATGTGGAAAATTCGCTACGAAATGTTTATCGGTTGGTGTTAGGTTATGTGATGGTTCGTGTCGATTTACTGTAGCGATACAATTAATTAGTACAAAGTGTACGTTATGACTAAATATTATTATTATAACGCGTCCGCGCACAAAAAACTAACGTTTTATTCATATTTTAACAAAAAAACCGCAAGTGAAATCTCCGTGTACATCGGCACAGCCTCGTGGAAATGTCAAATTTCCTAAACTCATTACGTCACGGCGAGAACGATTACGTAGCCTGACGGCCCGTACTTCTAGAAGGCATTGTCGCATGCTACTCCGGATAGTTTTTTTATCCATGCAGGATACCAACTCCACTCTAGATGAAAATAAAACGCAGCTATTGTTCTATGTCTAGAAAGACATAGAACATTGATGTCGAGAAAGATAACCATTTGGTCGAAATGATTTGGTATAAAGTGATATCACAAATGCACATCATTGCATCATTTATCGCATTAGACTTTAGCAATATTTCGGCAATGAAACGCCTATATTTCAACGAGTTGAGTTTCAACGATATATACATATGTATGTATGTTGAAGTTTCTGAAAAAACTCCGTTTTTAAAGAAATCCGTTTGTACTTTGACAACTCACGGGGAGAGAAAATTTGCCTCATGTGAAAATATAATCCACATATTTGCGATATTTCAATCAGGAGAGGCTGGTATCTTGTTATGATGAAGCTTACCGAGAATATTGAAAACAACTGCTATTGTATCCACCCAAAACATTCGCGATTACCTTAGACTTGGAGGATATTGTTTTCAAACACTGCAATCAAAGCAAAAATTTTAATTATTTATAATCTACAAATTAGTAGCTAAATGAACATTTTTATAGCTAAACGGGTTCTTTTTGTAACTAAATCTAGCTACAACGTAGCTTAATTGGCAGCATTGGTCTTTAGCCTCTGTCACCCTCAGGATCGCCACACGTTCGCTGGGAGCCGTTTAAGCCGAATCGTCTTCAGGAACAACTTGGTTACTCCTGATGCGCTTTTCGGACACAGGAGTTGCAACGGACGCTGATCTCCCAACTCCATGCCAGTCAACAGCTCACGCATCTCTACCTCCTCTGACATCGCAAAGGCACTCATCAAGCGGTGTTTAAGCTTCTGGAACTAATCCTCGTCGGTGGTGGCTCGATGATATCCGCAACCTGGGCAAGCACATTCGGGTCAAGTTCACCAATGACTTTTTCGAGCTTGGCGGCATCGTTAGTAACTCGATGCCTCCTAAATGGGGCCTTAATACGCGCAAACCACAATGCCAGCCGGGACACTCAAAAAAGAGTAAGCTTGAATATTGTAATACTGCTGAGTGCTGGCGCATGGTCCTCACCTTGCGCTATAACTACAGATTTTATTACGCTTGTCATAAGCTAGCGAATGAATAACATTTCAGAATTTATAAAACAGCTGTGTAATTCAAATATATATCCTAAGCGATCACGGCGTCTCCGGTGGAATAACTGGGAACCCCCACACGTTCTGTGTGCACGATCATGAAAGTAGAGAACTAATGAGGAGAGGAACATCAGTAAAGTCAACAGGGCAAAAATCGCATACAAACAAAAATTCCAAAGCCTATCATAAATGACTAAGGCGTAGGTAATTAGAGTTTTTATGGTTTGAGCGGCGGCAATTGTATGGCGCAAAATTTTGAATTTGGTATCATGCAGTCTTAGGTTTGTATTTTCATTTTGATGTCTTTAGGCGAAATTAAATTTTATCGCTTAACTCTATGTGCGGTTTCTGAAAAATCTGCGTATTTTAACGGTGGCAGTATATTTTGACATTACATTTTTCGCAATGTATAAAAACCCTGAAATTCAGAAGTGGTCGAATTCTGGGAAGATAGTAATCAATAAGCAGAATACAAAGTTAAATGAGTTTCCGGAATTGCACGTAAGCTGCATGTTTGTGAAACTTAGCACATGTTATCATAAAAAACTTAACCCTACTAAACCTATGCAGCAGATCTATTTTTTAATTTTCCAGCCCCCCTTTTCCTTTTACAATCGGGCTTGGGACCGGCTTCGGCGGAATTAGGGCTTGCTTAGTTCTCACGATCTTTATAGTTCACTTTTTTCTAAGTTCGAAACAATCGATAATTATCTTTTGCTTTACTAACATTTAATTTTATTTCAATGTTTTTCACTTTACACTCACTTTTTATCACTTATACCTAAATTTTTATAATAATATTATTTCTCACTTATATTTCACTAAAATTAATTTCGACACATGAACATTTTTTTATTGAAATTTATCAAGTTATTTTTCTCTAGCCCGATATAGATATTTTTGGTTACGCCACTGACCAAAAGCAAATCAAACATGGTTGTGCAATCGTCATTCACGAAAACGTAAACAAACGGTCTGTTCGCAACTTTTTCGTTTATTTTTCGAGAAGCACGCACAATGCCAGACAAATATTTTACACGCGACGATAAATTTCACCCGGATTACATATATTAACACTCACTTACCTGTAAAAAGAGACTCCTAAGACACCAAATCCTCGCCGATTTCGGCATGAGCCCACGACACACTTTTCTCTCATTATTACTTAAACTTTACGAGCTGCTTATGTAATTTCACGTTGTTATATGAAACTAAGGGTTTATAATGTTTAAAAAACTAGTTTTTTAAGGAAAATCACCACCGCACAACACAATTATTTACGTTTGAAATTCACTTTACTTAGAGACACTAGCGACACCGCGTACGATTGACAATGATTTTGACAGCTTAGCCCAAGCAGGCCCAAGCCAGAGAGAATCGAAGAGAGCGTTTTTGTCCTATTCCACACACTTGGATGTAGGGCCAGAAGGGTGAGGTAGCCCGCTCCTCTTAGTTTTCTACTCTCATGCACGATCGATACACATCGATGACAAGCTAGTTTGACAACATGAGTTTCCTTAGATTTTTATGAGTGGGAAGCATGAAAGGCACATCAATTAGCTGGGTTGTTGGAGGTAACATATATTTTTGAATTATTTTTTTCCCCAAATCAATATGAATACATGCTTGTGGTTGCAATTGAAAACATATTAGGAGAATCTACCAAATATAATTTTAACGGAGTGTTTGAAAGGAAGGAGGTGCATTCACATAAGTCTTATAATTTGAAAATAATTATAATATCTCTATGATTTCAAGCAATACGATGGCCTTTCAAGTAAGACTCTTAATTCCGCCAAAGCCAGCCCCAAACGCGGTGTAAATATTGTATTGCATTCAATGAGTGACTGAAAGTAGCGGAACAGACATACAAAGTGGTACCGCCCATAAAGGTATAAGGCATTCAGAGTGGTGGTAAAGAAGCAGTCTGTCTCGAGGTCACCCATATCCACAAATTATTCCTATACAACAAAATATATTTCGGGGTGTAGATCAGTTGCTCGTTTTGGGGGCGTTTACTCAGCGCTCATATATGAAAAAGAGGGAAACATACAAGTTCAAAGAAAAATATTCGTATATATAAAATTTGAAGGTAATCTGCACTCTACGTCGTGGTCGTTCATTGTTCTTCAGTATTAATATTTGTCAATATATTGAAATATATAGCTTCTCAATAAAAAATCGGTATTTAAATCAAAATATTTGCTTCTAAAAAGTAGAACGAAACGAATCTTATTGTTGAATTGTTGAAAAACTATATATTATTATCTTGCAATGTTTTTGTTTTATCAAAAACCAAGATAATTAGGTTTTTGGTACTGTAACCACGGTGCTTGTACCAGTGATTGGTTGCCAACGAGTGCAATGTATCGCAATTACTTCGAGACGTTAATAAAATCGATTCGAACTCCGCGTGACCGGACATCGGACAGACAGTTGCATTCGTAGAAAATAAAGTTTCCAAAGACATATGATCTTTGGAATGCGAAAGTATGGTATTTTCGATGTTTCGAATGTAATGCTATTGTCCGGTCACGCGTTTCCGATACAAATTGTTCCTTATTAGCAAGAATTTCGCTATTGCTAAGATTAATTGACTTGGTCTATATCTGTTTTATTTTCTGTGTTGGAAACTTCGCATGATATGCGAAGTTTGTATGTACGTACATAGAAGTATGTACGTACGTTTTGCTTTCATGGAAACTTCGCACGATATGTGAAGTTTGTATGTACGTACGTTTAACAATTTATAATAGATTTATTGAATATATAATAATAGATTTATAATGATAGATTTATTGATTATATTATTGAACTCGAACATAATCTGCCCCTCGTTGAACACTCCTGTTCAACTTTCGTATACTTCAAAGTTAGCGATATTGTGCGCTTGAACTGGTGGCGTCACAGACCCTGTTGGTGGTTGATTGCTGTTGGTGGTGGATTGATTCCTCTCACATGGATGTAGTTTCTGGCACGACCCGGATTGCCACAGAAGGATGACAACGCAGAATTCGGCTAATGTTACCCCAAAATAGCTAACTGTAATATGATGGAATGTCGGAGCTTCAACTTCGTTTGGCAGTTCTATGTTCGTGGGCAGGGATTTTTGAAGATTCTTGACTTCACCTGTATTTGCCGAGTACGAGTAGTTCATCTTTATCGACGGCTGTGTTGGAGGAGGATTAACTGTGAAGTTGATTCCCATCTTAGAATATGAGAGTCGATCGTGGCTAATATGTTCGTGATGACTGGAAATGGATAGTGTATCGTGTTTAATGACATACTTGGGACCGATTCGTAGCAGCCCAGACCCTTGGATGGTGGCTGATGAAGATCTTCCTTCGCAGACGGCATGAAATGTTATGGGTTGTTTAGTTGCAAAGATCCAGTCGTTCTTGTTGGAAAGCTGCTGCCAGTATTCATTAGTATCAATGTTTTTTACCTTGCAGTCCGCTGCACTTGGAAGGTGGTTGAATACGTTCAGTTCGCATTTACCGGTGTCAGAGCCTTTATGATAAATAGGTCGTAGTTGCTCACAAAGATAAGTTGTTTTTAGTAGGACCCGGCAATTACTTAGTTCTTGAGTACTCATCACATAGTAGTTGTCACGATGTAGGTTGATAGCAAAGACGGATGACGATGTCTGTATTGCTATCAAGGTATCGTTTGCTAAGACTGGAATCGGTATCAACTTGAAGACATCGAATACGTCAGAAGAAACCAGTGGTATCTTTAGCTGGAAGAGAACGTAATTGTCCTGAATCCAGCTATGAGTTGTCATCAACCGGTAGATTGCTGAAGAGTCTGCTGGATCTACGGGTATATGGTATGATGGTGGGAGCTTGCTCTTAATTAGATCAAGTTCTTGTGCTAATCGATCAGGAGTCAGTAGCTTAGGATTGATTTTCTGGTGGTGTGCATCAACCAGAACCTCTGCAAGGGCGCCTTGAATTTGGTTGATCTTTGCCATAATCATCATTACTTCAATGGGTATGAACTGGAAGTCATCAATTACTCCTTTAGTTACGCTGTTCTTAAGTTGATCAATCTGTAATTCCAGACTCTGATACATTTTTTGAGCTGCTGTTTGGTCTCGTCTCATTATATTCATCGTAGCGTCAATAATTGATGTCTGGTTTTTCAACATGTCTACCGAATAATCTTTGTTCCTCTTTACAGCATCTATGATTTTTGTCATGTCCTTTGCGTATTCTTCATCTAAAATACCGAACAGCGAACTGGTAGCATTTCCGATTATATTTAGAGCTCCTCGTTTAACTCGATCCGACTGTAGAAGGCTATTCTCTTTGGAGATTTCTGTTGACATTTGATCGAATTGAGAAATTATCGAACGACATCATGTGTGGTTCAACTGATTTCGGCATAAAACTTCCAGCATTTGCATTCCCTTTCTCAATATCTGGCATTCTTCCCAGTAGGGTAGAAGGTCATAATATATAATGAGCTTCCATTCATGTGATATCAAGTTCATTACTCCGATGTTGTCAAAATGTATGTCTTGAGAATTTTCAAAGTTTTCTACGTCAAAAGGTTGTTCGAGTGGAGCTGTTGTTGTCACCGGCAGGGTTAGGCATGCAATGAGCAAGGTGACTATTGCAGAGCCGAGCGTTAGTTTTGCTTTCTTTTTTGGTGTCGGGCCGTTTGCTTCTCTGGTTTGTTTGTGATGGTTTTGTGACCTGTGAGCTTCTTTAGTAGTGGTTTGTGCGGGAGCTGGGTTGTTGACTGTTTCCAAGTCATTTTCTACAAGGGTTGAAGAATTCTCGACGTCCTCGACAGGGAGTGGTGCTAAGCGGTTAATCGCTCTTTTCAGAAGTCCTTCCGCTGTTCGTACCTCCACAACACGAACCTTCCCATCGTTGCCTTGATAAACTTGTTTCGACTCGTCCAAGAGGCCATTTTAGAGCAGGAACATAATCTTCTTTCAGAAGTACCATTGTGCCCGGTTTCACATTGTGTGACTGGTGTTTCCATTGTGCTCTCTGCTGTAGTTGCTGAAGATATTCTGTCCACCATCGCTGCCAGAATTCTTCCTTCAACTTGATGATTTCGTGCCATCTATCACTTAAGAGTGATTTTCGTGTCTTGGTGGTTGGATCGATTGCAGCAGTTATGGGCTTGCCGATCAAGAAGTGTCCGGGGGTTAGTACCGTCAGATCGTTGGGATTCGTAGATATTGGCACCATGGGTCGAGAATTCAATATCGCCTCTATTTGTATCAGTACTGTTTCTAATTGCTCATAGGTTAGAAATGCAGACCCAACCGTCTTCCGTAGAATGCTTTTTGCACTTTTGACTGCCGCTTTCCAAAGCTCACCGAAATGTGGTGCTCTGGGTGGAATGAAATGAAATTGGACACCTTGCTAGTTACATATCCAATTCCAAATTATACCCCAAAATATACATTTTCACATTGCATTCCAGAAAGAATGCAATCGTCAGCGTCTGCAACGGAAACATTTGACGTTACATATCCAATTCCAAATTCCACGCAAAAATATACATTTTCACATTACATTCCAGAAAGAATGAAACCGTCGCGTCAGCGTCTGCAACGGAAACATTTGACACCATCATTGCAGACGTGAGAAAATTTGTAGAACAGGTAAAACAGCCAGACGCATAGTCAGCAACATGAGACAATAAATACACCTGGATGATAACTTCTCGGCCAGTTGTTGATTGGAACTTAATTGTCTCGAACTTGTTTTGAATTGTCGTATCTAATTAGTTATACGTTTGCTCGTTCAAATAAAAGTGAATTGTAAAGGGACAATCCGGAGTTTTCTTTTATTTTTTGTACGAAAACGCTCGCAACCACGTATTTGGCGCAGTCGGTTAAAAATCGATAAAAAATAAATAACGTTTAATCGAAATATACGACATATGGTGAAGTCGCGAAGAATAAGCCTATGCTCGTAATCAAACGATAAACGTTTATAATCGATAACATTAAAAGCAAGAACAGCACACGAAGCCAAAAGGCTGTTTAAAACCGGTGGTGAGGCTGCTACTGGATCTTGCTTACATAAAAAAAAAACTCTAGCGCACCTGAACCGCTAGAAACACTAATGTTCGAAGAACAGTAGAAGAATCGTGCAGGTTTTGAGTGCATATTCCACCACATGCGCTGCTTATTACGGCCAAATTGTTTCAAATTCCACGTTTTACTTTTGTCTCGAGAATGCATTATAACTCATATGGTAGAAGGTTTCAGATATTACCACTGGCATGAGTTTCAACGTTTATGAGAGCAAAAAACCAGTTGATTATATTCGTTATCAGTTGCTTATTTCACAAAATTTTGAAAGCAGCATCTCATATAATATCAATGAAGAAAATGCTCAGTGCCTGCAGCACTGTAACTGAAGTTGGAGTTTGGGGCTGCGATCCGAAAAATTTGCAGAACTTTGGGAATTGAAACATCGGTTATTTATTTTCATTGTAAATGTTTCCGGTATGAATGCTAACTGTAAGCATTTATTGATACAAAAGTAGCACAACCGACTCGTGCTGGCAACCTTTCGCCAGTATCAAAGCCAAGAATATATCACATCTGCTTCACGTTGTTATATAACATTTGAAGTTATAGGAGTATAAAGAAATTTAGGGTTACCTGCAGAGAGTTTTTTCAAATAATCGAAAGCTTAATATTTGCTGTTTATTGTCACTGCAATATCATTACCAATTGAAAATTCTACGATAAAACCGCTTAATAAAGATATTGCAAACAAACACAAAACCAACAATAGCTGGCAACCCTATCATGGCTTTTCAACCAAATTTGGCCTGAATAATGTTTATAATAGGTTCCAGTAATTGTATGAAATTCGTATTGATTTCATGACTGCACTGGAAGTTATAGGGCAAAAAGTTTTATTTTCCTGAGCGAATTTTCAAAACCAAAGACACAAAAATTACCATAGCTGGCAGCACCAATCGAATTTTTCAACCAAATTTCTGTCAAACAGATGTCAAACACATTTCATAGGGCAAAAAGAATTTTTTTGTTTGTAATTTTTCAAGATGGCACCACTAGAACAGAGTTGCCTACAATTCAAAATCGCTTCTATCAGACCTGGCCCTACTTAAGTCCAATGCATTCTTTAAATTTCAATTCTATCTGATTATTGATTCGTGAGTTCCCGTGAACAGAAGTTTTTGAAGCTAAAAATATAGGTTAACTGAGAAAGGGTTACCGTTCTTGTCCGACATGAAATTTCCAAAGTTTTACTTTGACTGTGTAGATTAAGCATGAGATTTGTATACAGATTGGTTTTATTGTAGAAACGGACATTTTTTAGGATATTCGGTCGTTTGAATGTTTTCACTTCCAAATTTTTATTTTTTCAAATTTAAGACACTAAAATTATTATAGCATGCAGCTCCAACCGAATTTTTCAACCAAACGTGGCATAAAGTAAGGTGCAGCTACGGTGTGAATTTCGTCAAAATCGAACGATTCAATCAGAATTTATAGGGCTAAAAGCAGTTATCTTGTTTAGTGATTTTTCAAGGTGGCACCACTGGCACAGAATCGCCCGTATTTCAAAATCACTTCTATCAGACCTGGTCCTATTTAAGACCAATACATTCTGCAAATTTCAATAAATTCTGTTCATCGGATCGTGAGTTTCCGTGAACAGAAGTTTTTGATGCTAAAAATATAGGTAAATTGGGCAAGGGTTACCAGGCGTGCCCGTTATACCATATCAAATTTTATTTTTTGCCTATGTAAACAAAGCACAAAATTTACATATGAGCGGCTTTTTTTTAAGAAACGACATTTTTTCAAGAGAGACGATGATTTGGAGGTTTTCACTTTCAGTGCCTGCCCTAGCTACAGGGTTGCCAGCACGCTCATTAAAACGTACATTAATCTACAACTAAATAAAACAAACATGTTCTGAAAATTTCGTAATCATGGAATAGCTCTGTGAAAAGTTATCGCAATTTAACATAACATAACATAAAATAACTTTATTCAAAATCCAGTAAATTAAGCATAATTCCATAATTAATTATACCGTATGATATTTAGAGATCAGACAAGGTCTTAACAACTATAAAATATTTGAGTAAGAAACCCTAGTTTGTAATTTGTTACAATGAGTGGTAAATTTGTAGAGGAAAAACAAGTTATAAAACCTCTTGAGACTTAAACTAACTTATGGCTACCTTAAAGTAACTTAGGACTATGTAGAATCGATCTTACAACTGTAAAGGATCTAATTTTGCATGGCTAAAGCTGCAATTAGAGGATTGGTGGCATTTTCACATTTTCTGACAAATTTGTTTCGTATTCTGCGAGTATTTAAGGAAATGTAATTGATACCTGCTAATTTGTGAAGGAGATGAGTAGAAAAATAGTATGGTTTGTTTAAAATAATCTTTAAGCATTTATTTTGAAGAATTTGAAGTTTATTTAGGTGGCATGCTGCACAGCGGCTCCATATGGGCGAGGCATATAGTATCTTAGGCAGGATAATGGCTTTGAATATCAAAATTTTATTAGCTAAGGATAATTTAGACTTTCGATTAATAAACGGGTAAGTCGAGCGAATGCTGTTGATGATTTTGGAACCGATAAAATCAATGTGGGCCTTAAAGGTAAATTTGGAGTCCAAGTACATACCTAAATATTTTAGGTCTTTGTTCCAAGGAACATTAGTGCCAAGGACGTTTATTTGTGCGGAAGGGTGATTTCACCTGGCGCGCTTTCTCGAGAAGAACACAGCTTGCGATTTCTCGGCATTTACTTTTATCTTCCACTTTTGGCAGTACGAGTTAATTAATTCAAGTTGTCCTTGAAGATTGTTTACAATAATGTTCGGGTCAGAGTGAGTGGAGTATATAGCCGTGTCATCTGCAAACATTGCTAAGTTACAATTTAAAGACTGAGTTATGTCTGAGGTGTAGATGTTGTATAAAGTCGGGCTCAGTACCGAACCTTGAGGGACTCCTGCCGGAATATCGTACCTGTTAGATTTGCTATGGAACTTCACTGTAAATGACCTGGACGATAGGTATGACTGAATTATCTTTGTTAAATAGCTTGGAAAAGATAGATTGATGAGTTTGTAAATGAGACCATCGTGCCAGACAGTATCAAAAGCTTTTTGAATGTCAAGAGCAATTAACCCAGTAGATTGTTTTTCATGGAAGTTTTTGTTGACATGGTTCGATACTCTAGACAACTGATGGCTGGTACAAAACCCTGGTCTGAATCCGAATTGCCAATCGGGTATTATTCCGTCACTGTCAAGTTTGAGCTGGATACGGGTTAAAATAACTTTTTCAAAGATTTTGCTTAATGAAGGTAAAAGGCTGATAGGGCGGTAGTTTTGCGGTAGCTTGGGATTTTTACCAGGTTTGGCTATAGGTATGATGATGGCGTTTTTCCAGCAATCAGGGAAATAGTTTAGTTTAAGGCAATAGTTAAATATGTGGGTTAATAGTACTTTAGCTTTACTAGGAAGATTTTTCAGCAGGATGTTGGGTATTTGATCGTCACCAGCAGCTGATTTTAGTTTTATTTTCCTTAAGATTTTCCCAATTTCGCCAGGGCTGCAGAAAGCATTTGGACCAAAATCATTGGGTAGCTCAGCAAGCTCTTTAATTTTTCGATCAACAGTATTAGTTGTTACTAAGTCGCCTAGATTCTGAGTTGAAGAGTGAGATTTTTGAAAATTTGTAGCTAGTAACTCAACTTTGTCACGGTTATTGTACGCAATATTACCGTCTGGTGATTGAAGCGGAGGTATGAAGTGCGACTTATTTTTCAAAGCTTTGTGTAGCTTCCATAGCTTTAGGGAGCCTTTACTTTGTGATGAGAGCAGCTTATTCCATCTATCATTACGCAGATACAAAAAAGCAGTGCGAATTTGGTAATTTAAATCATTCAAGTGGTTTTTCAGAAAGGGGAGGCGAGTACGTTGCCACTGTCGTCGAATTTTATTTCGATGATTTATTAAGGCTGCTGTTGATGCATCCACTTTTAGATGCTCTGGCTTAGCTACTATATTGGGAGAAGATATATCGCGGGCGATTCTAATTGTCTCAACCAAGTTAGATAAGAGGGAATCGATTTGTTCGTGGGTGTTTACTGTTGCATAATCTAGCTCAGATAGATTTATGTTAGAGTTTAAAAACTCTCGGAATTTTGACCATGATGTAGCCGAGTAAGCGAAAAATGATTTCTGAGCTATTGTGATGCCAGTCTCAATATCAAACCTCACAGGAAGATGGATGGAAGATAGTTCGTTTGTGACTACCGGTTGTGATAAAGGTACTAACCCGTTACTGATGACGAGATCAAGAGTGGATGGAAAGCCTCGAGGGGGATAACATGTTGATCCATCGGGGGCATGAATAAACAAGTTGTTATGGATTGTAGCGTCGTATAAAATGTTACCAGCTTTGTTGGCTCTGAAGCAGTTCCAGTGACGATGGCGGGAATTCAGGTCACCACATAATATAAATTTATTTTTGTGCCTCGTAAGCAGCCTGATATCCTCTTGGAATAATTTTAATTTTTCGTTGCTTAGATTGGTGCCACTAAAGTAAACTACTATTACATCAATATTGGGTTGAATAATTTTAATTGCGACGGATTCAATAATTTTAGTAGGGAATGGTTTTATGGCTGCATATGAAATACCTTTTTTAATAAAAACAGCTACACCTCCTCCAATTGAGTCCGGCCTATCAGCTCTTACAATATTATAAGATTGGTTCGAAAGTTTGTCTCCCTCTCTGAGCCACGATTCACACAATAAAAATAAATCAATTTCATTATCTATTAGGTAATTAAGAGTCTCTTGTGATTTGTTTCGAAAGCTTTGCGCATTCCAAAGTAGACATTTGATTTTATCAATCATGGATAAACCTGATTGCTAATTCAGTAAGTGCAACTAATTGATCTTCGCGCGTCTTACAGAGAGTAAGCTTCGTGATAAGCTCTTTGGCTAGTGAGAGCATTTCATCTGCTGAAAATAATGATGACTGCGATGAGCTTAGAGGGGAAGACAAACGATGAGGAGAATTAATGTTACGCTTATCTAATACACCTCGTAAAGCCGCACTGTACGTTGGCTTGGATAATGATGCGGTTGCACTAACATGGTTATGTTCGACTGCCTGTTTAGGCAGTAATGGATAGTTGACCAGCGTTGGCGATGGAGCGATGTGGGTCGCGTCTGCAAACGATACCTTGTGTGGATGTCTTTGTGAGGACCGTTTGCGATTTTTCATGTATTCCGTTCGCTTAGGGCAAAGCTTGTCATTGGCAAGGTGATTACCGAGGCAATTCGAACACTTAATTTGTGATGAAAGCTTTGAGGGGCATTTATCTTTGTTGTGCTGATCGCCACAAATTAAGCACTTCTCAGGAAGAAAACAATGTGAAGAGCCGTGGCCGTATGTTTGACAGTTTCGGCACTGAGTTACACGAGCTTGCGGTGTCTTCCGCTGGTGGCTCCAGTGGACACGAGTGCTCATGACTGTGTTGATTTTAAGAAGATCGGAAAGCTTTGTCGTGCCGCGTAAGAAGTAAAGTATGTACGTAGCGTGCTCTCGGTAGCGACGAGTTTCATTCGGAAACACTATTTTCTTTAAGTCAATACACTGAAGATTATGCACTTCTTCAAGGTGGCTTTTCAAAGTAGCGCATTCCATATTGTGCAAACCACTTAAAATAAATTTTGTCATACGTTGGTCAGAACGTGCATACGTAAAGAATGACACTTTCTTAGCGATCAAATGGGATCGAACTGTCTCAAATGTCTCGATTGATTTCGAAAATAGCTTTTTGCCGATACTAATGTGCTGTATTTCATAGTCGAGGATGTTTAGCTCTTTCATCATTGCAATAATAGACTCCCTGTCAATGTTCATGATGACAAGTGGTGGTATTTTAGCTTTTTTGGGAGCAGGCCCGGTTTCGGAGTCAATGCTGTTGTCAGTACAGGTTTTTAGACCAGCCAGAGGCTGAAACCGGTTACTATAATTTGCCATCAAGGAGTTCTCGTGTGTTCTAGGGAGTTTTAAACGATCCCGCAGTAGAATGTCGGGAGAGGTATTCTCCCGTTGCCTTTTAACACTAGTCACTGCTGAAGTAATTTTCAGATTCCAGAAAATGAGCAGGGAAACACTAAGGGAAAACACTAAACCGTAATAAATATGCTTTGCAGCCAACTGTCACTTCGACTTCACTCACTGAAGGTCTGTGTATCGCAATTTAAAAATTTTCAAATTTTCCCGTTCTCATTTTAGGCACCCAGCGCACACATAGGGTTAAAAAATTCCAAAACATTATCTGATTCACATGTAAAACTTGTTCGAAATTTATGTTGTCAACTTTATTTTTGCAAAAACTATTTGTGTACGGAATAATAGGTATATTAAAAAAATCACTAAAATGGCCGCCGGCGCCAAAGGGTTAAAGATTATGAACTTTTTCTAAGACCTGGCACTATTCTGCATATACACCATTGTGTCCTGAAAATTTCAGCTCAATCGGATGGCGCGTTCCTGAGATTTTTTCACTGAAATTTTTTCATGATATATATATATATATATATATATATATATATATATATATATATATATATATATATATATATATATATATATATATATATATATATATATATATATATATATATATAGAAATATGAATTTTCGGCCAAAGTGATTTTAATACTACTGTTCTTCTTCGAACATTAGTAAAAACAAAAATAATAATAAATTTCATAAAAAAGTGTAAAAGTGGAAACAACGTTTCAATAATTTGTGGATGTCCGAAAGGAAACAGAAGCGTTGTGTTCTATTCAATCGCAAAAGAATTGCTGAACCTGAAGAAGAAATAATGGAAGAACAAATCCTTGACATCCAGCAGCAATTGGCAAGCCGTAGCAATGAAACCGCCCAATTAGCAACCGCAGTTCGAGAGCTGATTATAAGTCAGGAAAACCTACAAAATCAACACAGCATGGAAAGACAAGCCAGTCTTTTAGCAGCTGCCATGCAATTGGCACCAATGTATCGTCCTTCTTCGGATCCACGTGAGAAAGTTCTGAAAGAACTCAGGCACATGATCAATTTCACCGGAACGGGAGATGTCACCATCAATTCCTTTGTTACCAATATGAAATTTTACTTAAATACCATCAGTGATCCGGAAACGAAGAAAGCAGCAGTTAAAACGATTTTCTACGAGAAAATTCAAGGGGATGCGAAGAACGCTGTTATAAATCTACCAGAGCCCGATAACTGGGAGCGCATCAGATCGGCGTTGAGACTCCGATATAAACCAGACACGCAGCCATCCGAAATCTACAGAAAGATCAGCGGACTTAAAGTACACACAGTAAGTGAACTTTGTATTGAAATTCAAAAAATTAAGTCTAAAACAGACGAATTAATTATATTTTATAAAGATACTATGTACCTAGATTTAAGTCATGTTGACCAATTGCTTGTGAATACTATTAAAGAGATGACGCAAGGCGTCTTATTCGATAAAATTTTCGCAATTAAAGATTTGGATGAGATACTTAGAATAATGCAGGAAAGAAGATTCGATAATTCTTGTATTAGACTAGAATTTCGAAAGCAAACATTTTCTGGTTCAGTAAGGAATCAAAAGCACTTTAAATCTAAATATAATTCAAATCCCGATCAGAATCATTACAATGAAAACCAACGTGACTCAACACAGTTTAGGTAACAAAGAACACAAAACAATTACGACAACAATTTAGACGATAACAAACGACGCAACTTCCAGGTTTGGGACCGACCAAATGAGTACAATAATAGATCAGGTCAATCAAGAACAAATAACTCAGGAATCTCTAGGCAAAATAATTATAATCGCAGAGATAGGCAGTTGGCTACTCCCATGGAAGTAGATAATATTCAAAATGACAATGATCCGATTCATTCAAGTAATAATGAGCGAAATCAAAGTCACAAAGATAGAAATGTTAAATATGATCAAAATAATCAGACACGTAGGCAAACTGGAAGAAATTTTAGAGAAAGTAGTCTTAAAAATGAGTCAAATCTTGTAGAACACATAGAAACAAATTCAATTGGCAGTACAAACGAGGAGCAAAAGTTTTTTTCAACTAGCCTCGGATGACTTACCATTAATTGAAATAACAATTGATAATATTAAGCACACAGCATTAATTGACACGGGTTCTTCGTTCAGTTTAATTGATGAAAGTATCGGTTTACTTTAGAAAAATCGAAATTAGCCCACTTTCCTTTAGCACTATCACAGGCAGGGATGTAATTAAGTATGAAGTCCACACAGCAGCCCCGACGGAGTTTCATTTACCGCCAGGAGCTCATATCAAGTGGAAAGTTAGTAACCTTAACAAAAGAAGGTACGATTTTATTATCGGTATAGATTTATTGGATAAATTAGGAACAGTGATAGATTTTGAAAATAAAACAATTGCACTTAATGGTAAAACAATATCTTTCATCAATAGCCCTTACCTTATGCACCAAATTACTTCACTAGAAGTAACAAATGAAGACTGCTTAAGCTACTTAAACTTAAAACATTTAAATGCTGAAGAATATCGTGAAATAATTAAATTAATAAACAAGTTCCAGGATATATTCTTTAAAGAGGGTGACAGGTTGACTAGTATAACTACTATTAAACATGAAATAAAAACAACAACAGATAAGCAAATCAATTCCAAGCTTTATCGATATCCTCCAAAACACGAAGAAGAGGTGAGGAAACAGATATCAGATATGGAAAGACAAGGAATTATAAGAAAAAGTAGCTCTAGATACTGCAGTCCTTTAATAGTAGTGCCCAAGAAAGTTGACAATTCAGGCGAGAGAAAATTTCGTATTGTCATCGACTACCGAAAGCTGAATGAAGTAACGGTAGATGACAAATTTCCATTGCCTAATATCGATGCGATTCTCGATAAGCTAGGCAGGGCACAATATTTTTCAACGATCGACTTGGCTAAAGGTTATCATCAAATCTTAGTCAGGGAAGATGATAGGGAAAAAACAGCATTTGTTACACCCCACGGACTATACGAATTTGTTCGTATACCATTTGGCCTGAAGAACGCCCCGGCAACGTTCCAAAGGCTGATGAACGAAATACTTCGTGATTATATAAACAAAACCTGTGTTGTCTACCTAGATGACATTTTAATATTTAGTACCACCCTAAAAGAACACATTAAAGCAATTGCAGACATTTTCAAAGTTCTTCGAGAGAATGAACTTAAAATTCAGATCGATAAGTACAATTTCATGCGCAAAGAAACCGCATTTCTGGGCCATATAGTGACCAAAGAAGGTCTTAAACCAAGTCCGGAAAAAATTCGCGTTATCGAAGAGCTGAAATTACCGAAGACGGAAAAACAGATAAAGAGTTTCTTAGGTCTAACCGGCTACTATAGGAAATTCATAAAAGATTACGCAAAAGTAGCGCAACCTATCACCAAATACCTTAAAAAAGATGCAAAAATAAATACAAAGGACCCAAATTATGTAGATGCTTTCGAAAAACTCAAAAATTTAATTAGTTCACCTCCAATTCTAAGATTTCCCGATTACAGTAAACAAGTTCAGTTGGCAACTGATGCCTCCAACTACGCAATAGGTGCCGTTTTGTCTCAAAACGGACACCCTATTTGCTATGCATCAAGAACCCTAAGAGCGTAGGAAAAAAATTTTTGTGCAACAGACAAAGAGTTTCTTGCTATTTTATGGTCTGTAAATTACTTCAGACCATACCTTTATGGCAACAAATTCAAACTGTATACAGATCATCAGCCTATTAAATATCTACACGCAAAGTATAGAGGCAAGGATCTGTCGCCTCGACATCAACGTTGGTTACTGAAATTAGGGGAGTATAATTTCGAAATTGAATACCTCAAAGGGAAAGAAAACCAAGTAGCAGATTTTTTAAGCAGAATCGAGCACAAGGCAGAAAAGTGTGACGAAACACAAAGCCTTGCAAATTCTTATTCAGATCTTGGCATTCTTTTGAACATTGAACACGATGACGTACCCATGGCAACAAAATACTCCGCGGATGAGGAGCTTCTTGACCATATCCCCATTAAAGAGGAAATCGTGAACAAATATAAGACCCAACTGATCTTGACCAATGATAAAACGCAAGAGATAGAAGTAATACATCGTAAACGAATTATCTACATCGCCGAGTACGACTTTAATAACCTTGAGGATATTCTACGCAGATATATAAAAAGGGATTACTGGTATATATACAGAAATTTCAGACAGGCAATACAATGTGGTTCAGGAAAAATTACGGGAAATGTTTTGTTAAATTTATAAGAGGTTCACTCAGAGCACAAGACATAAAGACAGAAACGGAAGCCGTCCGACAAATATCACAATACCATGTCAAAGAAAGTCTTCACTCGGGACTCCTTGAAACATTTAACTAACTTAAAACAAAGATATACTACCCGAAACTGATGGAAATAATTCAAATAGTTATTAACCAGTGCGATGTCTGTCAAGCAGTCAAATATGACCGCCAGCCCATCAAACCAAAGTTCATGCATACTGAAACGGCTAAAGATATAAATGAAATAGTATATGGAGATATTTATATTATTATGAAACACAGTTTCCTAACCATAATAGATAAATTTTCTAAATTCGGTGCAGCCTACTATTTAACAGACCGAAACCACACAACTATTATAGAGCAATTTGAGGATCATTTCGCTAAAATTGGCAAGCCAAAGAAAATCATAGCAGGAAATGAATCCAGCGGGATTAGAATAAGGGAATTTTTAGATGAGGAAAACATAATATTACACTTAACGAAGCCACACAGTCATACTGGTGTATCTGAAATCGAAAGACTCCATAGCACAATAGTAGAGAAATTTAGGGCTTTAACTCTAAACAAACAAAAATTTTCAACTAGGAGAATGCTACAAAAGGCTGTCAGAAATTATAATAGCCGCTTTCATTCTACAATAAAATATCCGCCCATAGAAGTACAAACCCACAGAGTCGATATTGAAAAAGTCAGGAAAAACATCGAAGACACTAAACAAACGTAATCAGCATAGAGAAGATTATAATGAAGAAAGAAGCACAGGTTTTATCAAAAATTATCGAGCAGCTAGGCTAAAGCATTTACCGCGATATCGAAAGGCAGACCTAGATAACGTCCATCCTACAAACATCAAAAGGAGACAAAAATTCGAAAATTATGATTCAAATAGCGACTCTACACATACAGATTCGGAGCCAGAAACTGATAAAACAGAAATGGTATTATCAAAAGAACAGGAAGCAATTATAGAAACCACGATTAATGGTAAACCAGACAATGAGATTCTTATAACTAAATTTGGTATTGACATGACGAGAAATGATATCAAAACACTAACGAATGATACCTGGCTGAACGATAAGGTAATTAATTTCTTTGTAAATATGCTGATGGAACGCAGCAAAGAACAAAAATTACCCAAAGTGTATGCAATGAATACCTTCTTTGCACCCCGTTTGCTAGAATCAGGATACAATGCAGTTCGTAAATGGACCAAAAGGGTCAATATTTTTTCATATGATATTATTTTAATCCCAGTTCATGTTAACCAGTCACATTGGTGCATGGCGATCATAAATCTTAAGAACCACACACTTAAATATTATGACTCTTTGAGAACTCCGAATCCCCACATTTTAAATGTATTAGATGATTACTTGAAAGAAGAATCATTAGACAAAAGAAAAGAAGTATTTGATACATCTGAATTTACGAAAGAAAGCCTTGCAGACACGACGCAACAAACGAACGGCAGTGATTGTGGTGTATTCAGCTGCATGGTTGCAGAATACGTAACTAGAAATAGTAAGATTACATTCTCAAAGGAACACATCCCCTACTTTCGAAAAAGGATGATTTTAGACATTTTACAAGGAAAACTATCTAAATAAATCTATACATCCAAACTTCTTATTCGGTTTAACTAAACATACATTTTAAACATCTCAGCTATTTCAGGTTTTGGTATTACTAATATTACTGGTATCGACAAAATCAGCCCAAGGACATCTTAACATACAAAGTATAACAGAACAATCAGGTTTTACGAAAATCAGACTAAGTGACGCCGAAATCATTACAAAATCAGGAATAATATTGCATATAATTAACACGACCGAAATAATAGACGTAATTACGGACTCCAAAATTAACGCAGAAAAACTCGACAATCCGCACAAAGAATTGATGTTGACAGAACTTGAACATATAACAAACAAAGTTAAAACCCTTACACCTCTTAACCACAGACGAAGACGGGGACTTATCAACGCAATAGGTACAGCATACAAATTGTTGTTCGGCACCATGGATTACCATTACAGGCAAAATATAGACGAACACCTTCAGACAATAGACATAAACAACCATAACGCTATCAATACCATTAACCAGCAGGTCGAAATCAACCAGAACTTTAGCGGCACTATTAAACAACTAAAACTCATTGTAATCAAAGACCGGGATATTATTCTCAATAAAATCCATAGTCTAGCAAGTAATAATTTGAATAACAACAGGTACTATGATCAACTTTTCAAAATTCAATTTCTAAAAAGTCGTATTGAACACATTCAAGATAACGTAGTGTCCGCCAGACATGGCATACTCCACCCGAATATCCTTACTGACGAAGAAATTCAAAAATATCAAATCGATATAAACAAACTACAATATATAAAACTCTAGCGCACCTGAACCGCTAGAAACACTAATGTTCGAAGAACAGTAGAAGAATTGTGCAGGTTTTGAGTGCATATTCCACCACATGCGCTGCTTATTACGGCCAAATTGTTTCAAATGCCACGTTTTACTTTTGTCTCAAGAATGCATTATAACTCATATGGTAGAAGGTTTCAGATATTACCACTGGCATGAATTTCAACGTTTATGAGAGCAAAACACGGGTTAATTATATTCGTTATCAGTTGCTTATTTCACAAAATTTTGAAAGCAGCATCTCATATAATATCAATGAAGAAAATGCTCAGTGCCTGCAGCACTGTAACTGAAGTTGGAGTTTGGGGCTGCGATCCGAAAAATTTGCAGAACTTTGGGAATTGAAACATCGGTTATTTATTTTCATTGTAAATGTTTCCGGTATGAATACTAACTGTAAGCATTTATTGATACAAAAGTAGCACAACCGACTCGTGCTGGCAACCTTTCGCCAGTATCAAAGCCGAGAATATATCACATCTGCTTCACGTTGTTATATAACATTTGAAGTTATAGGAGTATAAAGAAATTTAGGGTTACCTGCAGAGAGTTTTTTCAAATAATCGAAAGCTTAATATTTGCTGTTTATTGTCACTACAATATCATTACCAATTGAAAATTCTACGATAAAACCGCTTAATAAAGATATTGCAAACAAACACAAAACCAACAATAGCTGGCAACCCTATCATGGCTTTTCAACCAAATTTGGCCTGAATAATGTTTATAATAGGTTCCAGTAATTGTATGAAATTCGTATTGATTTCATGACTGCACTGGAAGTTATAGGGCAAAAAGTTTTATTTTCCTGAGCGAATTTTCAAAACCAAAGACACAAAAATTACCATAGCTGGCAGCACCAATCGAATTTTTCAACCAAATTTCTATCAAACAGAGTTTAGAGTAAGGTTCAGCTACTGTGTCAATTTCATGAAAATCTGGTAACTTATTCACATTTCATAGGGCAAAAAGCATTTTTTTTGTTTGTAATTTTTCAAGATGGCACCACTAGAACAGAGTTACCTACAATTCAAAATCGCTTCTATCAGACCTGGCCCTACTTAAGTCCAATGCATTCTTTAAATTTCAATTCTATCTGATTATTGATTCGTGAGTTCCCGTGAACAGAAGTTTTTGAAGCTAAAAATATAGGTTAACTGAGAAAGGGTTACCGTTCTTGTCCGACATGAAATTTCCAAAGTTTTACTTTGACTGTGTAGATTAAGCATGAGATTTGTATACAGATTGGTTTTATTGTAGAAACGGACATTTTTTAGGATATTCGGTCGTTTGAATGTTTTCACTTCCAAATTTTTATTTTTTCAAATTTAAGACACCAAAATTATTATAGCTGGCAGCTCCAACCGAATTTTTCAACCAAATTTCTACCAAACGTGGCATAAAGTAAGGTGCAGCTACGGTGTGAATTTCGTCAAAATCGAACGATTCAATCAGAGTTTATAGGGCTAAAAGCAGTTATCTTTTTTAGTGATTTTTCAAGGTGGCACCACTGGCACAGAATCGCCCGTATTTCAAAATCACTTCTATCAGACCTGGTCCTATTTAAGACCAATACATTCTGCAAATTTCAATAAATTCTGTTCATCGGATCGTGAGTTTCCGTGAACAGAAGTTTTTGATGCTAAAAATATAGGTAAATTGGGCAAGGGTTACCAGGCGTGCCCGTTATACCATATCAAATTTTATTTTTTGCCTATGTAAACAAAGCACAAAATTTACATATGAGCGGCTTTTTTTTAAGAAATGACATTTTTTCAAGAGAGACGATGATTTGGAGGTTTTCAGTTTCAGTGCCTGCCCTAGCTACAGGGTTGCCAGCACGCTCATTAAAACGTACATTAATCTACAACTAAATAATATCAATATGTTCTGAAAATTTCGTAATCATGGAATAGCTCTGTCAAAAGTTATCGCAATTTAAAAATTTTCAAATTTTCCCGTTCTCATTTTAGGCACCCAGCGCACACATAGGGTTAAAAAATTCCAAAACATTATCTGGTTCACATGTAAAACTTGTTCGAAATTTATGTTGTCAACTTTATTTTTGCAAAAACTATTTGTGTACGGAATAATAGGTATATTAAAAAAATCACTAAAATGACCGCCGGCGCCAAAGGGTTAAAGATTATGAACTTTTTGTGAGATCTGGCACTATTCTGCATATACACCATTGTGTCCTGAAAATTTCAGCTCAATCGGATGGCGCGTTCCTGAGATTTTTTCACTGAAATTTTTTGATGATATATATAAATATATATATATAGAAATATGAATTTTTGGCCGAAGTGATTTTAATACTAATGTTCTTCTTCGAACATTAGTAAAAATGGGCATGGCCAAAACTGAAAGTAATTTGTTAATATTTGCGATAAAAATTCCTAAAGCAGCAATAAAAGTTCAATTGAGAATGATTTTACCAATAACAAACCAACAGTTCAAAGAAATAGATCATCCAAATGAAATTGTTTTTACATATGAAAATCATGTTTATAAATACGAAGAAATTAAATATTTAAATGAACTACATAAAAGTCAACATTGTACAATTAAACAAAATTGTAAATTGGTAAAAAACGAAAATACAGAAATCATAGAAATAGATGAAGAAACAATTGTAATCAAAAACGGCAACCATGTAAATCTAACTCATAATTGTGATAAAAGAGAATTTATTGTAAATGGAAATGTACTAATTCACTTCAATAATTGTGAATTACGAATATTGAACCAAATTTTTTCAAATGTTAAAAACCAATTTCAGGAACGTTTTTATTATCCGAGTAACGTACATTTTGAAAATTTCACGGACAAAATTAGCCTAGATGACGTACTTACCAATACCAAAAATATTCAGAAGATTGACGAATTAGAATTTCATAGAAAAATAACATATGGAATAAGTATAAGCTTGATTTCAATAATAGTTGTGACAAACCTTGTATTAATGATTTATTGTAAGAAACGAAAAATGTCAAAAAAAACTGTTAAAAAATAGAATTCAGGAGAATTCCAATCTAGAGGGGCGAGAAGTTACATATCCAATTCCAAATTATACCCCAAAATATACATTTTCACATTGCATTCCAGAAAGAATGCAATCGTCAGCGTCTGCAACGGAAACATTTGACGTTACATATCCAATTCCAAATTCCACGCAAAAATATACATTTTCACATTACATTCCAGAAAGAATGAAACCGTCAGCGTCTGCAACGGAAACATTTGACACCATCATTGAAGACGTGAGAAAATATGTAGAACAGGTAAAACAGCCAGACGCATAGTCAGCAACATGAGACAATAAATACACCTAGATGATAACTTCTCGGCCAGTTGTTGATTGGAACTTAATTGTCTCGAACTTGTTTTGAATTGTCGTATCTAATTAGTTATACGTTTGCTCGTTTAAATAAAAGTGAATTGTAAAGTGACAATCCGGAGTTTTCTTTTATTTTTTGTACGAAAACGCTCGCAACCACGTATTTTGCTTGACACAGCTGGTTCCAATAGCCTTTTTTGAATCTTCGGAATATATAATCTCCTGTAGCTCTTCAATCTGATTTTTGGCACCGACGAAATTTGTTGCATTGTCACAGTAGAGGTTTTGTCCCATAAAACGTTTCAAGGCACAGAGAAAGGCTTCGGTTGTGAGGTCACTGACGAGTTCCATGTGCATGGCCTTCGTCACGAAGCACACAAAAACTGCGATGTAGGCCTTTTGAGGACGTTTCCTTCGTGTCTTATAATGAATCCAGACTGGACCACAAAAGTCGACGCCTGCATTAACGAATGGTCTTGATGGTTCAATTCGATCTGTCGGTAGATTCCCCATTATTTATTGTAATAACTTAGACTTTGCACATGTGCAGTTAACGCATCGTTTTATCACTCCTCGGGCACTAGCTTTGCCCTTAATAGGCCAAAAACGCTGCCTAGTCTTGGCTAGCAACGCTAATTGTTCAACGTGCAGATTTTCATTGTGGTCATCAGTAGCTTTCTAAGAGGATGATCACACGGCAAAACCATTGGATACTTAGTGTCATATGGCAGATCCGCTGCTGCTAAGCGACTTCCTACTCGTAAGATTCCTTCCTTATCCAAGAATGGTGTATAGTCTACCAGGCGACTGGTCTTATTAACTTTGTTGTGTTTCGTCAAATACTGAATTTCTTCGTCAAGTCTTGAATGTTTTTGCATATTCCGAATTATAACTCGAATTGCGTAATCCTGTTGCATCGTTGATGAAGCTGGTGGCCCATTACGTTGATGCTTGAATTTTAGCATATAAGCTACTATCCTCTATAAGCGATGGAAGGAGTTATGATGATCGATAGTGTCAATTATGTTGTCTTCTCTTAAGTTCCCTTTTACCTCTGTTATGGATAATGCGCTTCGTTTCCTTTCCAATTTGCAATGTCCACTTGGAGTGAATTTAGGAGGCCATTTTGTGTGTGATCCATGAAGAAATAGAGGGCCATGGAACCAGAGGTGATTGTTTACCAGGTGGTTGGGAGTGGTTCCTCTGGACAGCGCGTCTGCCGGGTTTTCCGTTGATCTTACGTGCCGCCACTGCTCTGATAGAGTTCTTTCGAGAATCGAAGATATACGATTAGCAACGAAAGTTTTATAAGAACATGATTGTGAGTTAATCCATGACAAAACAATCTGTGAATCTGTCCAGAATGTTATTTTTTTGTCACTGAGGTTTAGCTCTGTCGTGACCTTCTGGGTCAAATCTGCTGCAAGTTTCGCTGCGCACAACTCAAGACGTGGGATGGTTTGCATCTTAATGGGTACTATGCGGGACTTAGCACACAAAAAACGGACCACTACCGTTCCGAAATTGTCTTCTGACCTTACGTACATCGCCGCACCGTATGCGTTTTCAGAAGCATCCGAAAATACGTGAAACTGAATATCCATCGGTACTTTGTCAGCAAAGACATGTCTTGGAATGTGTATATCGTTAGATGCCTCTATATCTTTCCTGAATTCAAGCCATTTGTTGTGAAGTGTGGGAGGAACAGGTGCGTCCCATTCCAAATTTTGTTTGACTAATTGTTGTACAATGATCTTCGCTGTGACCACAATGGGTCCTAGTAGTCCCAGTGGATCGAACAATCTAGCTAGCTCAGAAGCAATGTTTCTTCTAGTTACTTTTTCCATAGAGACTCCTTGTACCTTTATGCGGAATATATCACCTTTTGGCTGCCATGCTAGTCCCAATATTTTTATCGCTTCATCGTTGGCACTCGACAAATCTAGCTCTTTTTCTCTATCGTCGAGTGGAATTCTTTCCAGAAGACTAGGGTGATTTGAACTCCATTTCCTTAATTTGAAACCTGCCTCGTTAAGTAGCGTGGTGACTTGATTTTGCATCTCGAGGGCTTCTACAATAGTGTTCGCACCCGCTATTGCATTGTCAACATAAATATTTTTGTGTATCACTTCGGCTCCTAGAGGGTAGCAAGACACTCTTTCCAATGCTTAATGTTGAAGACACCTCATGGCAAGATAAGGAGCTGATGTATCTCCATACGTAATAGTCAACAGCTCGAAGATTTTGATTGGCTCATTTGGATTGTTGCGCCAGAGTATCAAATGAAAGGCTCGATGATCTTCATGAATCCAAATCTGTACATTTTTTGGATATCGGCGGAGAACACAAATTTGGGTAGCCTTAACCTTAGTAGGATGATCCACATTTCGTCTTGTATACTTGGTCCCCAATGAAGTATATCATTAAGTGATAATTGGGTAGTCGTCTTAGCTGATGCATCAAAAACTACCCGTAGTCTTGTTGACGTTGATTTGGGCTTAATGACACAGTGATGGGGCACGAAATGATTATATTTGGGGAAGTTTCTAATCTCTTGCATGTGTCCTAAACCGAGATATTCATTCATAAAAGCTGAATATTCAGCTTGAAGTTCTGGATCTTGTTGCAGTCGTCGCTTAAGTGCCAAAAATCTTCGCATCGCAATGTCCTTAGATTCACCTAAAGTATTTGGACTGTCCTTGAAAGGTAATTTCACCACGAACCTGCCATCTATGGTTCTTTCGGTTGTCTGGTTGAAGTGAGTCTCACATAGTTTTTCTGCTCCGGTTAATTGTGGCTTTGTAGGCTCAACTTCTTCAAGCTGCCAAAATTTGCTCATGATTCTGTTTAGTTCTTCTTCTTCTGTAGAAATTCCGCACGTCGGTCTAATTAAAGGCATTTCGTCAATCTTCCCGGATATCACCCAGCCAAAAACGGTATTCTATAGCACCGGTAGCCCATCGTTGAGTCTTATCTGCCCAGTTCTGAGGATTTGATGATGGAACTCAGCACCGAGTAGTACATCGATTTTTCCAGGAATATGGAATCTGGCGTCTGCTAGGATAATGTCTTCCGGGATTTTCCAGCTCGACGCATCTATAACTTGTGTTGGCTGCTGCGAAATTATAGTCGGTAGGACATATGCTTCAAGCCTCTCTGAAAACGAGCTTCCCGACTTTAAATATAGGCTTGTCCTTTTGCAAGCATTTTGACGACCGTTGCCAATGCCTTGTATTTGCATTGACACTGATGTTACTGGCAGATTCAATTTCCGGACAATTCGTTCAATCACTACATTTATTTGGGAGCCAGAATCGAGTACAGCGCAACACGTAGCCGCGATGAGTTAGTAGCGTTGTTGTCGTTAGTGACGCCGGTGATGTTTCGAATGTAATGCTATTGTCCGGTCACGCGTTTTCGATACAAATTGTTCCTTATTAGCAAGAGTTTCGCTATTGCTAAGATTAATTGACTTGGTCTATATCTGTTTTATTTTCTGTACGTACATAGAAGTATCTACGTACGTTCTGCTGTCATGGAAACTTCGCATGATATGCGAAGTTTGTAGGTACGTACGTTTAACAAATTATAATAGGTTTATTGAATATATAATAATAGATTTATAATGATAGATTTATTGATTATGTTATTAAACTCGAACAGTTTTCATTATTTGCATTAGCGCTATCTAACCACTGTACGAAAATAAATTAGATAATTATTTTCATTTCATTACGTTTGCTTACAATGATAAATCTGAACTTTTCTATGCAAATGAGATGCTAAATGTTCTACTACCTCCCTCGACCTTTTTAACTGGGTTTGGGACCGGCTTCGGCGGCATTAAGGCACTACGCAAATTTTTTTGGGCTCTTTTTATTTACATGAATTCATTCTTCTAAAAATAACCTAAATCTATGATAGTCGAAACCATGCCATTTTAATCAGTTTCTTATATTAATCTATGTTATAATAATTAATAACCCACATTTTCCCAAAAATTATAATTTTTTCTTTGTGAAATATACCCTATTATTATTCATAGATTTTTTTCTGTACGAATATTATTTAGCTCGTTTGACATTTTTTTTTGAATTCCTCAAACTAAAATCAGTTGTCCCTATGCATGAACTTCTTAGCCTACTTCATTGGCATTTCCGCCATTTTGGAATTGAAGAAAAACTGTCAAGTACCCAGGTGTCAGATTTCTGAGCCAGAAGACGAGCACTTGAGTCTGCATCGCACAATTGCACTAAAATTACTGGTTTTCGGCCACGCCAAGTACCCGAATCTACTTAATTTGGATTACAGACTTTACCATAAGGTAAGTGGAAAGTACTTACTTGTAGAGAGGTTACTCAGGCTGGCAGGTGCATGTATTTTTTTAACAAAACTTCACTTCACATTTCGTTGCCGGTGTTTTGATAGAAATTGAAGGTGTCACTGCCACTTTTAACCTTATCTTATAGTTCTAATAACTTTCTACACTTTTCATCACTCGCGTCGCTATATTTGTTTTGAAAACACAGCGTGTTCTAGCTAATTTCATCTCAAAACCAATAGCATACTTAAAAATTGTTTGGTTTGTTTGTGTGTTTGATTCGAGATTGTCTCCTGGGTACTTGACAGCAGCCCTAAATCTTGAGAGGTGAAGGTGAGGGAGAGAAGAACTTTGTAAACAAACAAGTAAACGCTCGAGACACACACCTACAGGTGTTTACACGGATACTGCCACTCTAAAGGCTTATACCTCTAAAATACCGCCAGAGAAGTAGTAGAAGTGGAGATGACATCGACGGTTAGGGATGGCCCGTTCCGACCGGAGCCGTTAAGAAAACCTAATAATAATTTGGAACTGGTTGGAATGGTTCCAATCAATAGTCCTTAACAGTTCGTTCCGATCATGCCTGAATTACAGTCGACGCAGCGAAGCGCAGCCATCAGTGACCAAGCGCAGCGAACGAAATTGCCTGGTTACACTGCAACGCGATTAAGTGACAGTGAAGTAGAAGAATTTTCAGTTATTGTTTGAATTCGAAGTGTGTGGTGTGAATTTTTAGTGCAATTGCGAGCAGTTATGGAAGACTTTGCTATAATAGTAATGATGTTAGGATTTGTATTGTATTATTATATATATATATACATCGCTATTTTAGCAGCTCTGGCTGTCCAATGTCACGAAATAGCTACTTTCTGATGCTTGCTATTTGACAGTCGGGCTGTCCAAGATTCCGGCATTGCTGCTAAAGGCTGGTACTGAGTTAATCGTTAAGCTAAATTTTGACATGTCTCCATTATCTGGTCATTCTTTGGAGCGAAAATTTTGGCAATGGAGAAAAGCAGAGACACTGCTCATTTCTGACGGATAAAATGTCAAGAATTTCACTTTCCGATCGAATTTCTTATTGGAAAGATATTTGCACTGCTCCATTTTCAAATTGAAACACCAAATGTCACTTTTTAGCTCGAAAGAATGAACTGCACAAACTAAATTGGCGTGAAATGATTGGAGACATGTTTCAGTGCCATCTACGTTTTCAACGCGAAAGCAACTTCAAAGCAACTTTTCATGCTAAGAACAGAGTACAACTCTTGCTTATTTTCCAGCTAAATTTTCGCCGAAACAGATTTCACGTGAAATTTTGTATGAAAATTTCACGTGAAATCGAACTCAGTGCTATGCTTAAGGTAGCAGCTATTTGCTGCTCGCAGTCTGGAGGATAGCAAGAAAGTAGCTAAGGCAAAATGGCCATGCGTACACAGGTCACATGTAGTTTAAACGTCAATTTCAATTGGAAATTGAAATGAAAATAAGTTTTTGCGCTTTTGTGACACAGGAGATGAGGAATAAATTTGAAAATAGTGACAGCATAAATTAAATACGGGCTTTTAAACACTTAAGGTCAACTCAAGTTTTAAATTGGCTTGTACACAGCGCAGCTCATCTTAAGTTTTTAGAAGGCGAGCATGAAGCGTAAAAGGCCGAGTGCACTGATTCCTGTATTATCAAATTTTCAACGATTATTAGTTGCTCTTTTTCTCATATATGGCGTCAAAAGCCGGATATAAGCATGGCCGTCATATAGAAGGCCGCTCGCGACTTGCAATCTGACAGGTACTAATGTACTTTTATTGGTCGAACTGGTCGAGAAATGTACGTCGACTGGTCGAAAAAAGGTACATTAAGCACGCCATCTTAGTACGTTAATTGCTTTTGCGACCGGCCTTCTATATGACGGCCATGATATAAGTGATACGTTTTAAATATGTTAGGAAAATTTTAATGGATTGTGCAGCTGTATGTTGAAAACTCATAAATTTCATACAGTTTCCAAAGTGCAATGGAAGTATTGAACTGATCCACGAAAATGCAAAAATTACAATAAAAAAATTGAAACAAAATTATTTTTGAATTTCCTGTGTAAAGGCTGACCTTCGTAGCAGCTCTTGGCAGTCCAATATCCAAAGCTTCACCTAGCTACTGCGAATTTTGACACTTGCTAAAGTGATGCTATGCTATGCTTTTGGAGCAGCTATAGCATGCACATTGAACACACCCCAGATGGGACTCCACGCACAACATGCTTCAAAGACTTGTGGATCTTGGAGTTCTAATTAAAAAAAAACACTGGCAGTAATTGAAAAAATACCATTATTTAACACGGAAGAATAGCAAATTGCACTAGATCTGTGCATTGTTCTAGAACATAGATATGAGGGGAATGGATACGAAATGGGCCGAGAGAAATTAAGCAATTTTCGACCTCTGGTATAGTTGTGTAAGCGAGAGGTCGCAATGTGTTTGTATGATGAGGGCGGCGTGAAATATTGTAAAATTAGAGGGTAACTTTTTTTGTGCAAATACAAATTTATTACTATTAATGTAATGCAATTCACGTCAATAGCGAATCAATGAATTTCGATTTGCATTAAAAGTGTGCGTAGTATTTGCATTTATCTAGCATTTGTCATGCATAATTTAACATGCATTTATCTAGCATTTATCATGCATAAATAGCTGATAGTGTTGCTAAAACCATTAAGTCTGATCAAAGTGTATGATCAAATATTATATGAAGTTGAGTTTTCTCATGCTTTCAAGTATGTTCAAATAAAATCTGGTTTAAGGTAGTGCAGTTTGAAAGCATATCAAGTATCGAGTATTTTCATACTTGCGAATATTTTATTCAAATATTCAAAAAGTTTATAGGGCAAAAGTAGCTGAAATCGGGCAATTTTGGGTTAGAGTGGTTTGGGACATAACGGGCCAAGACTTATTGCTTTGATACAAACATTTCGGTTTTGTAGGGGAGTAAAGGGTTTTTTGGCCATAGTTTGGTAAAAACTGCCTTAACGGCACTTTGGGTGATTAAAAGTGGTCGGGGAGTATCATAGTGATATTTTGAGGACAAAAAAAAATGTTGATAGGGAGCATTGGGCAAAAACGTTCAATTTCCTCAAAAATTTTTTTTGCCTACCATGAATTCGGGAACCTTTCTGGGTTGTTTCGGGCGAAATTTCCATACAAGTTTAGGAAAAAGCGGCCAAGTTTTGAAGATACTCGAAAGCTTTCGACTCGTGGAAAGAAATGGTTGCTAAATGTGTGCAAGCAACATTTTCGACCTCCTCTTACAAAATAACATCAAATTTCATTCAGAAAATTTGATTAATTTTAAAATTTGTGGCCCATGTGACACATATTTTATTTTCCCCGCTATTCCAACTAAAGCCTTGTAATGTATTCGACGAACGAAATACAGCGAAAACGTCTGTGCGGAATCGAGCGAAATGAAGTTCCGCATCCCGACACCGGGGGCAGTATAAATTGCCATTGATGACATTTAACAAGTGCATTACATTTAAATTCGGTGCATATAAATTTAACTTACCGGCATGAATAATGATATAATCGGCAAAACAAATACTACTATTGCAAGGATGCGCTCTTCATCCATCCATTTTCACCCATTTGTCAATAAAATATCCGCAAACTTGAATGAAATTATGAGCTGTCACATTTTTCGCATCAATTTAAGGTACCTGGGTCATTAAATGGCCGCGAAATTTAACTTATATATAGTGCAGTGCCATCTCAGAGCGAGTCACTGCGTTGTCTTTGAAGACAGCTATACGTTTTCGAACACATTACTGACGAGCAAACCCAAACGAAACGAAATTCCGCGCCAGGCTCATTTTGTATGGGATTTGAAACTTCGTTTCGTTTCGCGTCGAATACATTTCAGGGCTTAGCCCGTAAATCGGCCATGTTGACAACAATAGAAATGGATGGAAAAGTATGTTTACATAGAAAGTCTACAGCGCAGAAGGATATAGTGTGCGGCATTGAGGGGAAAGCTTTTTTGCAGAGAGTAAATTGCATATGTAGTAAAATTGCTTCATTCACGTACGGGTTCATGGATTATGATGGCGTGTCCATTCTTTATGTGGCTATGTTTTAGAACCATTCGACTGTGTAATTTGACGTTTGGGGTTAATATAATGAAGCTGTGAGCCATAGCACGTCACATGGTGATATTTAGAGACAGTGTCTTTTGAAACTTAATTCATATGTGTTCAGTTCGGTTTCGACTCTGTTAGAGATCACACCCAGCAACGTTCCCAGTGTACTTACATTGTATTCCAGCTATTGTGCCATTGCAAATTCGGTCTTTATTCTAATTGTCACCTAGAATATATTAATAGTGAAGCGTTGTCTTTCTCCAGAGGGCGATGCCCTGATGGCGAAAAGGAAAGTTACGAAGTCTGGCTCTGCCAAATCTAACGGCAACTTTTTTGCCCCGCTAAGCCAGCTTATTAATAACGAAAGTGAAAGTGATTCTTTGTCAGTGCGCATGACTTATTCGCCTCCAATAACTATTGTTGGTATCTCCCGCGCAGCTGTGGAATCTTTAATCCAAGGCTCCAATATCACGCAGTACGTAATTAAACATACCAGCATTGGTATAAAAATTTGCTCACTTCTTGCGGAAGACTACAATCGGCTTCAATCAAAATTGATCAACGGAAATGCGAAATTCTTTACGCATGATGACAGTGCGTGAAAATCGTTCAAAGTCGTTTTAACTGGCTTACATTCGGTCACTCCTGCCGAGCTATCAGACGAAATCAAAACTTATGAAATTACAAGCCCGGACATTAAAAGTTTAAGTGTACGATCTCCGCGCTATGCTGATCAAGCGACTTTTGTTCTGGCTTTTCCTCGTGGATCGGTCAAAATCGCTGATCTAAATCAAAAAGTTAAATACTTATTTCACACTGTGGTGAAATTCAGGCTTTCTGGGCCAGTACGTTGTTTTAACTGCCAGACTTACGGGCACGCTTTAGCCGGGTGTCACCTTAAAACAATTTGCAGTTTATGCGCAAAACCACATAAATCCTATTCGCGACTATATTAATGCGAAACGTCTTTGTGCCAACTACTCCGGGGACCACCCAGCCAGTTCAAACCTCTGCCCTAGCCGTCTCAAGCACATTGAGCTTCAAGCTTGATTACGAGCTAAACGCAGCAAAACCGCCATCCAAACTACATCGCACATTGATATAAGCACGAACCTGTTCCCTGCGCTTAAACTAAGCAGTGGCACTAGACCAAAGTCAACAATGACGACAACTCCATCATCTGCCCTGAACTATACCACGGTAGCCAGTGCTGGCGTACGTTCTAACAACGACCTGTCCACTTGCAGTGAAATAATCAATCTGACAAACGAGCTTTTAACTAAGCTTAAACTTTGTACTAAGAAAGAGCAGCAATTTAAAGTTATTGCGGAACTTACAATTAAATACATATATAATGTGTATTAATATTATAAAGTGGAATGCTCGTAGTATATGCCCACTGGAGAAACATCTTGAATTCTTCTCGTATTTGAAAAGTAATAAGGTTGATGTTGCTGTCATTACTGAAACGTGGTTGAAAGACAGTAACTCCATTTTTTATGAAATTCACTTAATATATCGCACCGATCGCTCTCTCGCTCATGGTGGTGGTGTGGCAATTCCTGTCCATCATTCTATTAGCCACTGTGCGCGACCACCATTAAAAACCTCTCTAATTGAAACCTGCTGTGTGGAGCTAACCTGCCTTGAGCGTAATTTCCTTCTAATCGGAGCCTATTTTCCAGGCGGAAATAGCAATCATACCAAAGAACGTCTGTTTAAAAACGATCTGAAAGTGTTTGATCGCTCTGAAAATAATTTTTTAACTGAAGGGGATTTGAACTGCAGGAGCAAATATTGGAATTGCTCTCGTAACAATCGATGGGGGAGCATACTTGAGCCCAAAATTACGTTTTCTGCGTTCAACATTCTTTTTAGTCCAACTCCTACTTTTTACCCTAAATCAAGAGGCAACCCATCTACGATCGATGTAATATTGACTAATTGCATTCAGTCTGTATCTCCTCCATTTGCCCGAACTGCTCTATCTTCGGACCACCTCCCGGTTCACTTTAGTATTCTCGACGCAGGGATTGAAAAAGCTTGTCTAAAAAAGTTTATCTTCCATAGAGCTAGTTGGGAAAAATTTTCGCGCGTCACTGGTGAACTAACCAATTTGAGACAGCTAGACCTCTCTACGCCGCAAATAAGCGACATAGACGAATTTTAATAGGCGTGTTTTTTTGCTCCGATACAGAACAGAATAGAACAATGACGCGAAAAAACGATCCATCACAAAACAGCTGATGCTTTCGCTAAGACTGACATAGGTTGCTGTATTTGCTGTGGTACCACTCAACAGCTCAAAATAAAGGGAGAAAATAACGAATATACACTACCACAATCGATAGAAAATAGCAAAAGGACTAACAGAAAATTATCTCTTTTAACTTTCTACACATTATGCGAGCTTTTTTTAATTTACTAACTACCAAAACATTCAACTTAACCTTCAAAAAACCAAAGCCATCTCACAGAAAAAAAGACAACTTCGTATGAGCTTTTCTTTTTTGTATCAGCACATTCTATACTTCAGCACGTGAACTACCTATGACGAATACAATTTCTGTACTAGTGAATTCACTGGTGCAGGAGTGTTGTTGTTTCCAATGCGTATATCATATTCTCTACTGGATAGAGGAGCGAAAAAACACGCCTACTTGAATCCCGTAGGCGCGTTTTCCTAACCCGTACTTGAATCTATTAAAATATATTAAAATAGATTCGCAGCAAGTCGTTTGCGTACTTTTGCTGCAAGCCAAATGCAAGCCAAATTTTGCAACAAAAAGAAGCCAGCTGCCAAATTCTGTTACTGCTGCAGTTTGCTGAAAGTACGGAAACAGACCTATTGAAATAATTTGTGGATATGGGTGACCTCGAGACAGAATGCTTCTTTACCACCACTCTTAATGTCTTATACCTCTATGGATTGTACAGAGTTAGTAGAAAGCGGAAACAGCGGAAAGGCTGTTACTGTGAAAAGCGAAACAGTGAATTAAGTATCCGGGCGCGGACGTATTTTGAAAGCGAAAAAGTGTTAAATTGTAACGCGAAATTATAATAGTGCGATAGTAAAGTGTAAACGATTTAGTGTTATAATTATTTGTGTCAATATAAGAATAATTAGTATTTTATTTCACGAATGTGAAGAATATCGAATCCACGAGAGGTGTTTAACTGTAAAACACAACGATATGAATACAGTTGTTTAGGAATGCAAGAGCGGAAGCTCGATTCACCTACTGGAATATTTCGTACAAATTGTAGTATATTTGTGAATGGCCGGAATAAATAAATCTAAATCTAATGCATATGTTATTTTCTAGAGATAATTGAACATTTCGCAGTACTTGAAATGAACAAATATTGACATTTATTGCATGTTATATTAAAATGAAAACTCAGTAAAATGGTGGCATGTTGAGTATAGTTGCTACTTCAGTGCTACGTGAGCGTCTTATCTCCAAAGCAGGACTCATAACATATGAGCACCGAATGGGGAAAGCTAAAATGCTCCTCTTTTTAAATTGTAATTATGTATAATAATTTATGGTCAAATATTTGTTTAATTTTTTCTTTAAATTTTTCCTATCTGATCCTCTTTAATAACTCCGCCGATCGCAAGTCTAACTTGTGATATGCCGGTCCCAAGCCCGGAGAGAGGAGGAGGGTTTGAGGCAATGAAGTAAGTCTATCCTCAGTAAAACTTGCATAGTTGCAGCCTGATGGCTGAATTACATCTAAGCGTCTCAGGTCATTAGGGAGGTTTGGTCACGTTGTCAGACCTGCAACATAGTTGTGTGAACTCTGGCACGAGGCAAGCCTCCTGAAGCAACTATTGCCGAGGCCCCCCATGGAAATGGTTGAGCGATGTGCCGACAACTCATCTTTGTAAAAACTTCCTCTGTCAAGAAACCTGGAACAAAAGCCTCGGACTGGACGGATCAACAACAACGACCACGCAAACGCACAACGAATTATTCTCTCGGAACCTGGAATGTACGCTCCCTGAACAAACCGGGGGCCGAAAAAGCCCTCCTTCATCAGGTCAAACAGTACAAACTGAGCATTACTGCAGTCCAGGAAACAAATTGGTTAGGCTGCGAGATCAACGACAAGAAATCGCACACCATTTTTACAAGCGGTAAACCATCGGGCCGCAAGGAGTTTGGAGTAGCATTCATAGTGAATAAGCAGCTTTAGTCGCGCGTTACCGACTTCAAACCCGTAAACGAAAGGCTGTGTGCAATTCGCATCAAGGCGCGTTTTTTCAACCTCTGGCTCATCAATGTGCACGCTCCCACCGAAGTACAAGAAGACTCTGTAAAAGACGAGTTCTATGCCTGCCTTGAAACTCTCTTCGACTCACTCCCATCAAATGATGTTAAAATGCTGCTGGGATATTTCAATGCAAAAGTTGGGAATGAAAGTTGGCATCGGGGGACCACTGGAGGTCACAGCCTCCACGAGGAATGCAATGATAACGGCCATCGTCTAATTGACTTCGCTTGCAGCAGGAATCTTGTTGTAAGCTCAACTTGCTTTCCACATCGTCGCATTCACAAGCAGACCTGGAATTCTCCAGACGCACATACCGTCAACCAAATCGACCACGTCCTTATTAGCAAGAGATGGGCGTCAAGTGTTATGGATGTTCGGTCGTACCGCGGAGCTAACTGTGACTCCGATCATTTTCTGGTGAAAACGACATACCGGTGCAGAATTTCCTCAGTGCACCAATCGAGATTCAGCCCTCCCAAAATCTTCGCGGTTGAGAATTTGCTGAACGATTATACGGCTCAGGTATATACGACCACGCTTGAGGAAAGAATTTCACCAATGCTGCGTGACTCCAGCAACGTAGGTGTCCATGAGTTCTGGGAAGAGCTCAAAAATACAATCAAGAATGTGGCAGAAAACGTTGTGGGATACAAAGCACCACGAGCACGAAATGAATGGTTTGACGAAGAATGCAGAAACTCACTTAACGCAAAGAACGAGGCCTACGGACAATGGGTCCAACGTGCAACCAGAGCCAAGAAGGAAAAATATGACGAGCTACGGTGAATATCCAATAGAATAATTAGGCGTAAGAAACGAAAATACTTTGACGAGCAGTTGCTGAACATTAATATAAACCTAGTTAGTAAGAACACCAGACAAGCGTACAGATTAGTAAATACGATCAAAAATGGCTACCAACCCAAGACTAGCCTCTGTAAGGACAAAGATGGCAATATTATCAGCGACACCGAAAGTATTAACAAACGATGGGCGTCCTACTTCGAAGAGCTTCTGAATCCGCCTTCAAACATCCTGGCAGCAGAAGCTGAGCTCCATGGTGATACCGTTGGTCAACTGTCATCCACACAATCCCCTACAGTAGAAGAAGTTGATCTCGCCTTGCGTTCACTGAAAAGCAACAAAGCGCCGGGCGCTGACGAGATACCAGCTGAGCTACTCAAGTCTGGTGGGGTGGGTCTATTAAGTGCGCTACATCAACTACTGCTGCGAATATGGGAGACTGAGGTGATCCCAGACGATTGGCGCAGAAGCATAATCTGTCCCATACATAAAAAGGGAGATAAACTGCGGTGTGAGAATTACAGAGGCATCTCCTTAGTCTGTACGGCCTACAAAATCCTGTCAAAAATCCTGGAGTATAGGATTAAACCGTTCGCGGAAGAAATCATTGGCGAGTATCAAGGCGGTTTCAGATCTGGTCGCTCCACAATCGACCAGCTCTTCACGGTCAAGCTAATTTTGCAAAAGTGCTGGGAATACGACGTCGACGTATACCAAATCTTTGTCGACTTTAAACAAGCATATGACTGCATCAATCGAGGAGCTCTATATAGCATCATGCTGCAATTTGGTATACCGGCCAAATTAGTGAGACTTGTAAAGATGACGATGACCAACTCCGTCTCGCAAGTCCGGATCCAGAACAGATTGACGGATCCTTTTGAAACTCTGGGTGGCCTGAAGCAGGGTGATGGTATAGCGCCCACGCTCTTCAACCTGGCACTTGAGTTCGCTATTCGGGCAATGAACCTGAACACCAGCGGCACGCTACTTTTTAAGTCGACACAATTGGCAGCGTACGCGGATGACATTAACATCATGGCTCGAAAACTGACCGATGCAGAAGAACTTCTGCTTAGACTTGACACCGCAGCAAAGGAAGTTGGACTACGAATTAACGAGGACAAACCGAAAGTTATGATGCAATCTAGGACAAGGACGCCAGCGCACACGACCATCAACGTAGGGGACCTTTGCATCAAATTCGTGGACAACTTCGTTTACCTGGTTAGCAATCTATCGAATGACGCCAACGAAACTGACGAAATCAAGCGACGGATACAACTAGCAAATAAGACATTCTTCTCGGTCCTCCCCATGATGAAATCGAAATATGTGCACAGAAAAACTAAGCTCCGCGTTTACAAAACTATCATACGACCTGTGCTGTGCTATGGTTGCGAAACATGGACCTTGACCCAAGCCTCCGAAAATAGGATCGACACCTTCGAACGGAAAGTTCTACGGCGGATTTTCGGGGCTGTTCGCGACCGAGATGGATGGCGCATCCGGTACAACAATGAGTTGTACGAACTTTATGATGAGCTGGAAGTCCCCAAGATCGTCAAATTACAACGTTTACAGTGGGCTGGGCACGTGCAACGCATGGATGACGATCGCATGCCAAAACGTGTCATGAACGCAAGACGAGTCGACGGAGCGAGGCCAAGAGGAAGACCAAGAGCTCGTTGGGAGAGCTCAGTGTATGCGGACGCCGAGCAATTATTGGGGCTCCAAGACTGGAGGACGCGGTCACGTGACCGAGACAATTGGAGGAATCCAGGCGGAATCCAGGCGGCCAAGGCCCGACGTCGGGCTGTTGTGCCACGATGATGATGATGATCCTCTTTAATATATATTGTAGTGATTAATTTAATGTTATGTCTTTTTTAATCTAAATAAAATTATAAAAGAAAATGTTTGCTCTAATATATGCATATTCATTTAATAATTGGAATATTACAAAAGTGGAACTGGAGCAGATATCGGAACTGGTTACCGATGCGGAACGAAACGACTGGAACTATGTCTTCAATTTTTACGGATTCGCCCATCCCTATCGACGGTAGGTCTGTTCGCGTACTACGATTATTTGCAATTAATTGCAATGAAGCCGTTTTTGTACTCCGTTCTACTGACAACTTAAAATTTCCCCTCTTTCAGTAAGTTTCAGTAGGGTCTGAGCTACTGAAAAATACTGAAAAGTGTCAAACGGTGCGCTGGTAAATATTTTCAAATGTGCGCGCCAAGCAACATATTTTTGGCGTAATGTTGTTATGAAGGACGAATATATTTATGTCGATAATTTATCACCGCTTATGACAACTTTATAATCACTATTGTTCTCCCAAAAACCAAAAACTAACACTATAGGTTTTGAATTTTCAGGAAATACTATGAGAGCTTTTTCGTACTTTTCATAAATTTCACTGACTGGAGGTTCGCGAACAGACCTGGTATAACTTTCCATCATTAGCTCCTTCGATTCTCTCGCGCACAAAGCATGTTAAAGTAGCAAATCCGTTCATTTTCAAATTGGAAGGGAACTACTTGGATTTGACAATGCCTTCTAGAAGTACGGGCCGTCAGGCTACGTAATCGTTTTAGCTATGACGTCAATTTAGCCGTGCATTTTGACATTTCCATCTGGCAGTGCCAATATACACGGAGATTTTACGTGCGGGTTTTTAGCTATAATATAAATAAAACGTTAGTTTTTTGTGCGTGGATGCGTTATAATAATAATAATATTTAGTCATAACTTGCATTTTGTGTCAATCAATTGTATCGACAGTGAATCGACACAAAACATCACATAACCTAACACAAACCGATTAACATTTCGCAGTGAATTTTTCCAACTATACCGCACGCAACGCATCAATGTGTATTTAAGCTCTTCACTAGCACTGTTCCGCGGATCTTACTTTGTTTTCACTTCACTCACTTCAACACAACCTGTACAATTTACGATTTCCCGCGGACGTCCCATAAGACTACTTGTGTTTTTCGCGATACTTTGACAGTCTAGTGTGACGTCATTATTCTGTATTTCGGTCCGTACTCCTAGGAGGCATTGGATTTGACCAGATTTGACAATGACCAGAAAAAAATTACTACCATCCCCAGTGAGGTAGTAGGTATGTTCCAGTACTTTCAGTAACTGAATTTTACTGAATTTTCCTGAATCATGTGGTGGGGAATTTCATGAAAAGTACGGGAACGCTCTCATTGTATTTCCTGAAAATTAACAACCGAAAGTGTCAGTTTTCGGTTTTTGGGAGAGCAATAGTGATTATAGAGTCATCCTAAGCGGTAATAAATTATCGCCACAAAAATATTCGACCTTCATAGCAACATTATGCAAAAAATAGGTTGCTTGCCGCGCACATTTGAAAATATTTACTCCGTTTGACACTTTTCAGTATTTTTCAGTAGCTCAGACCCTACTGAAATTTACTGAAAGAGGGGTAATTTTCAGTTTTCAGTAAAACGGAGTACGGGAACAGCTTCATTGCATAGCCATATAAAGAATGGACACGCAATCATAATCCATGAACCCGTCCGTGAATGAAGCAATTTTACTACACATGAAATTTACTCTCTACAAAAAAGCTTTCCCCTCAATGCCGCACACTATACCCTTCTGCGCTGTAGACTCTCTATGTGAACATACATTTCCATACATTTCTATTGTTGTCAACATGGCCGATTTACGGGTTAGTTGGAATGGCGGGGAACATAAAATATTTGTCACATGGGCCACAAATTTCAAAACTAATCAAATTTTCTGAATGAAAATTGTTGTTATTTTGTAAGGGGAGGTCGAAAATGTTACTTGCACTCATTTAACAACCATTTCTTTCCACGAGTCGAAAGCTTTCTATACTAAATTCGATCAAAATAGATGCATTTGTTCAAATTGAATTTGTACTTTCATAACACATTCTAGGGCGAAATCCTATGAGTAATTGGTGCAAAACACTTTTTACTTTCGCACTGTTTATTCACCAATCTAAACATTTTCACTTTTAATTGATGAAAACACAAAAATAAAATATGTGTCAAACCGCCCGATGGCCAGTTTTATTTATTGCTTTGGTTCATAAGCGGGGAAAGCTTGATAGCGTGTAGGGGCATTAAGTTTGTGGTGTGACCCATTTAGGTGAAGAAAATTGTTCGAACGATGAAAACCGGTGTGAATCAGAGTCGTGCAGAGCGGCCCGCCGCGCAGCACAGCACAGCACTGAGCATTATTCGGCCCGACCCGCGATGTGCGGTGACGTCACGGCCCGCACCGCACCGGGCCAGCTTTGGCCCGCGGATTGCGGCAGCACTAAAGAGTCAAACCGAGGGGTGAAAAATACGAGCCGTATGCATAGGCAAGCTGATCTTCGTGCTAGGCGAAAACGAGGATGGTATGACATCGCAGGTAGTGGTACAGACAGAATGCTGAAATTTATGATATGTGTTCATTGCACCGGATGTATTGCCTTAATCGAAATGGCTTTTGAATGAAACAAATGGTAGAATTTACATCAAGATTGAATATTTTAACTTTGAAGAAATCAAGCATTTGGAAATTGTTGGGATGGGCGGATGGGCGTTTCTGTTGTTGTTTTTATTGATTATAGTTTATTGATTATAGATTAATAGTGGTTCACGAAGCACTTGAAACTTAGAGAACCTTCTATTGAATATGAATTCCACCAAGCGATTGCACTTGTTGGAAGTTAAGTTGATACTCGTGTTTCACGAACAGCAGTAACTATACTACTATGAAGAATGAAACGCTTGATTCAAGTATACGAAACTGAATGAATTTTTGGAACTGTGTGTTGGTTTGGAGCTAGTGAATAACTCACTCTTAATCCATTCCTATCAGTGAGCGGTCTTGCGCTCAGCTTCCTTTCATAGCCTCAATAAGTGCATTTTTGTGCGTTCAGTTATTTGTTAAATATTTGCGAGACTCCTTAAGTGTGGATACTTCTCGTGTCGTCTGCTCGGAAATTTCAGGATGTTCATGGTACTGTTATCCTGTCGGTCTATTTTGTCAAAGAATTTAAGGGCTTTGTCTCGTAAGTACAGTTTGATTGTCTCTATTCGAAGGTCATTGTGTATGTCTTTATTTCTAACATACCATGGTATCCTGAAAATTCGCCGCAGTGCGATGTTTTCACATGTCTGAAGTTTACGTTGAGTGGTTTTTGTGGTTTGTGCAAACGCTAGGCTCCCATATAAAATAGTCGGTCTGATTATTTGTTTGTATAAAAGTTTTCTGTTTTTTATGTGTAGTATTTTGGTCTTTATAAGTGGGAGCAGGGATTGGAGGAGATTGTTGCATGCTTTTCTTTTGTTTTGTATATGTTCCGTCCAGGTTAACTTGTCGTCAAATGTTAGTCCTAGGTATTTTGCGCTCCGTTGCCATTGTATCTGTTGATCGTCCACGGTCAGTTTGTGTGGTGTCTGTCGCCTTTTCCTCGTGATGAAAATCGCCTGGGTTTTGTCCGAGTTGATTTTGATTTTCCATCTTTGGAAATATTCCATTAGCGTGTTTATGGAGGACTGCAGAGTTGAAGTAATGGCTTCTGCTAGCCTGGACGTGTGGAAGATGCACGTATCATCGGCGAAGAGTGATATTTTTGCTACGGGCAGTTTGGGGATATCTGCTGTGTATAGATTATACAAAAGTGGTGATAGCGGGGAGCCTTGTGGTACTCCAGCTGCAATTATACGTTCTGTTGAGAGAAGACCCTTGATTCTTACTCTGAATGTCCTGCCCTTAAGGAATGATCCAATGATCTTTATGAGTGGGAGAGGTATTTTGAATTCATGCATTTTAAAAATTAATCCTGCATGCCAGACTTTGTCGAAGGCTTTTGCTATATCGAACATCACCAGTCCAGTTGACTTTGTTTGGTTGAGTCCTGTTCGGATATATTGCACTACCCTTGCTAACTGGAGTTCCGTGGAGTGTTGTGGCCTGAAGCCGAACTGCTCTTCTGGGATAATGTTGTTCTCATAGACTTTTTCGCTTAGGCGAGAAAGGAGAACTCGTTCAGCCAATTTAGCTAGAGATGTTAGGAGGCTTATTGGTCTACAATTTTGGGGAAATTTTAGGTCTTTACCTGGTTTTGGCAAAACTATGATGATGGCTGATTTCCGCGCCTTTGGATATCTCTTTAGATGGAGCATCCCGTTGATTATGTCCGTTAGTGTCTGTAATGTGTTGTCTGAGAATGAATTTTTATTTCCTGCATATCTATTTATATACACAAAAAATGCCAATCAAATTACTTTTAATAGAGTGTTATTGACCCATATTGTTTGCTAGGCAGGCTATGCAGTGATAATGTGTGTAGTATTGCTAAGAAGAATGAAATTTTTTATTGTATATATGTGGTATGTCTATTGTAGCTGATAAAGAAATCAAACAGTTGTTTTCAATCAACGAAAACGAACTGTTTTTTTTTTTACCATTAAGTCTGATCAAAGTGTATGATCAAATATTATATAAAGTTGAGTTTTGTCATGCTTTCAAGTATGTTAAAATAAAATCTGCTTTTAGATGAAAGCATATCAAGTATCGAGATTTTCGTACTTGCGAGTATTTTTGTACTTGCAAGTATTTTGTTGAAATATTCAAAAGGCTTTTAGGGCAAAAGTAGCTGAAATCGGCCAATTTTGGGTTAGAGTGGTTTCGGACATAACGGGCCAAGACCAATTGCTGTGTTACAAACATTTCGGTTTTGTAGGGGAGTCAAGGGTTTTTTGGCCATAGTTTGGCGAAAACTGCCTTTACGGCGCATTCGATGATTGAAAGTAGTCGGGGAGTACAATAGTGATTTTAAGGACAAAAAAAATTTTTGTTAGGGAAAGTTAATTCGGGCACCTTTCTGAGTACCTGAGATCTTTCTATAACTATTCGCTATAGAAAAACGGTTTGTTTTAGAAACATGATTGGTATTAGAAAAACTATTCCTTTTAGAAAAATTGTTCGTTTTAGAAAAACTTTTCCTCCCTCTCTCGATGCGTCCAAAGATGAAATTTGATTATCTCTTCCGCTCCGTTCCGTCTGACGCACCGGTTCTATAACTATCACTCCGTCTTCCATTACAAAGTATATGGAAACTATGAAATTCAACTGAGCCTTGAGCCCGCCGCACTGAACCGAACTCAACCAAGCCCGCCCGGTCAGCCCGGTGACGTCACCGCACTCATCAAGCCCGTGCTGTCTTGTGCAAGTCTCTGCATCAACCACTGTGCAAATCTCTGCATCAACTACACAGTTTTTTGAACACACTATGGTATCAATATAAACTATACTATCCTATACGGCCATCGTTAACATAACCCTTCTATCTGACATTGTTTTCATTTTTGTGTTACCGCCAGATTCGAAAACTACATAGTATATTACATCATCTGCAAAATATGAAAAACCTATCTTTTGTGGAAGCACGTTAAAATCAAAAATGAAAAATCGCCCCATCTACAAAAAACGTAGCACTAGTTAGCATAAACCTTCTATCTGCAACAGATAGAAGGTTTATGCTAAGTAATGTGTAGCAGAAAGGATTATGCTTAATAATGCTATCATTTTTTCGTTGCATGTTACGACAAAACCCTTGTATCTGCGCAAAACCTATTTTCCACAAATATTTTCAACGAGAAAGCATTTCTTTCATATGCACCGCAAATGAACGTATTTGTATCCGTATTTAAACTTTCATTCCGTTTGAAAACGTCCGCAGCATTTACAAAAATACAATCTTTGAATATCTCGAAAGTTACTGAAATGCAGATAGAAGAACGCTAGTATACTCAAAATTAAAACTTTGACACAGAAAACTTACGAATAATAAATCTTATCTCCCTGTTTCATTCCCTAATTATCTCATTCATCAGCTAATGCATTCAATAGCTAATGCAATTGAAACCGCAAAATGTGTACACTGTGCAATGCAAACAACACTTTGTTACCGAAAGTGTGTCGCCAGTACACACTTATAAAGTGTCGCACTCGCCCAACACACCGAATCGTGCTAGCAGACTGTGCTTAGCACACACAGGTGCTGCCCATTACTAGTTTAATCATACACCAATCAGTACACATGGTTGTAAAGAACCAGCAAGCATGGTCGTATGCCATCGAGAGCTGGTTCTGGTATGCAGCATTCAAAACAACAGAAACAGTTGTTGTTTTCAATACTACCTACTTTAATCTGCTCTTGGTCGAGATGCAAAAATACGCACCTTATAAGTGTGACAAGCTCGTATTATATATACATACATACATAAATCTGTTTCCGCCGCTAAACAGTTTTCCCATACCAAACAGTTCATTTTAACAAAGTAAAAACGGTTCGTTTTAAAAAAACGAAAAATGATTCGTTTTATAAAAACGAAAAACGATTAGTTTTAGAAAAACAATAGGTTTTAGAAAAACTAATGGAATCAGTCAAACTTCCGAACTATAATAAATTACAGCTACTACTATTTATGTCACATTATTTTCAAACATGCTATTTCTGAAAAGTTCTCAATGATGTTTTAAGCGCAACAGTTGCGAAGATAAATGAAAGATAAACTAATTTAATGCAGACATCAATTTAATCGGTTCAACAAATATTGACGGTTTTTTGAACCATCGATAAATTAACATTATTTCATCAGGAGCCGAATGCGTAAAGTACACTAAGAAATAAGGAAAAGGAATTATCAATTCCACAAAACATTTTGAAAACATATTCACCTTCAAAAATACTAAACTGACAGAATGCCTTGCAAAACATTCATCACACATTCTAAACTCAACTTTTCACTCTCTCGATGCTTCCAAAGATGTAATTTGATTATCTCTTCCGCTCCGTTCCGTCCGACGCACCGGTTGGATAACTATCACTCAGTCTTCCATTGCAAAGTATATGGAAACTATGAAATTCAACTGAGCCTTGAGCCCGCCGCACTGAACCGACCTCACCCAAGCCCGCCCGGTCAGCCCGATGACGTCACCGCACTCATCAAACCCGTGCTGTCTTGTGCGAGTGCGGTTCAGTGCGGCCGCAACCCGCGGGCTCGGGCCGCTGTGCAAGTCTCTGGTGTGAATAAATGATTTAAAGCAAACTTTGAAACTGACTTGGACTACTATTTAGGAATGCTGCGTGCAGATTATGATGCTAAATGATCTATACGCGTCGTTTGTATATATTTCACGTGTAGATGTTTTATGTTACGTTGGTAGGCAAACCGATTGATTGAAATTAAATTAGCAAGTGTTTTGGTTGTGAAAATTTAATTCGTAGTTTTAAACGATATTCAGTTTGATTTCAAATATATTTTTTTAGGGAATTTATGGGAATTTTATATTTGATGGCTGTGTTTGTCTGCAAATAAATGGTAAATGGTATTCCTTATACTATAGTTAAACTTTTTCTGTTGATAGAAAATACGTTGAATAAAGTGGCTAATCAAGAAACAATATTATTGCTCTTGCATTATTTGCATCAGCACAAAAATGAATATTTATGCAAAAAACATTTTTCTCTCTAGCAAAAACGACAATAAGTAATTAAATTTTGACTAGAAAGCACATCGCAATGTATATAATTTGAAATGGAAATATGGCACTAACGTGACCTTCATGTAAATCTGAATGTTTTTAGTATTTTATTCAAATACTCAAAATGGCTTTTAGAGTAAAAGTAGCTGAAATCGGCCAGTTTTGGGTTAGAGTGGTTTAAGACATAACGGGCCAAGACCTTTTGCTGTGATACAAACATTTCGGTTTTGTAGGGGAGTAAGAGATTTTTTGGCCATCGTTTTGCAAAAACTACCTTTACGGCGCTTTCGGTGATTGAAAGTGGTCGGAGAGTATACAAATGATATTTTAAGGACGAAAATTTTTTTTTATGGAGAACATTAAGCAAAAACGTCAAATTTTCTCACAAAAAAATTTTTTTGTCCTGCATGAATTCGGGAACCTTTCTTGAGTATTTTCGGGCGAAATTTCCATACCAGTCTAGGAAAAAGCGGCATAGTTTCGAAGATACGGCAAAAGTAGCTGAAATCGGCCAATTTTGGGTTAGAGTGGTTTGGGATATAACGGGCCAATACCTATTGCTGTGACACAAACATTTCGGTTTTGTAGGGGAGTTAGGGTTTTTTTTGGCCATAGTTTGGCAAAAACTGCCTTTACGGCGCTTTCGATGATTGAAAAAGGTCGCGGAGTACCACAGTGTTATTTTAAAGGTGAAAAAATGTTTGATAGGGAGAAACGGGCAAAAACGTCAAATTGTTCCAATATTTAATTTATTTTGGCCTAGCTTGAATTCGGGGACCTTTCTGAGTTTTTCAGGCAAAATTTCTATGCAAGTCTGGGAAAAAGAGGCCTAGTTTCGAAGATATGGCAAAACGCACAGCCGGAAAAGCAAACTATCGAACCAAAAAGGATCTGAACCTTTCCCTACTTAGCACTTTTAGTGCTACTTTCAGTTTTTCCGGACGTTTTTTCGGTGGAATTCATTTTGCTGTATCTTCAAAATTAGGCCACTTTTTCCTAAACTTGTATAGAAATTTCGCCCAAAACTACTCAGGAAGGTTCCCGAATTCATTCTAGACAAAAAAAATTTGGGGATATTGGATCAATGTTCGATATCAAAAAAATGTTTCGTCCTTAAAATATCACTATTATACTCTTCGACCTCTTTCAATCACCGATTTTTGCGAACTATGGGCAAAAAACCCTTTACTCCCCTACAAAACCGAAATGTTTGTATCACAGCAATAGGTCTTGGCCCGTTGTGTCCCAAACCACTCTAACCCAAAATTGGCTGATTTCAGCTACTTTTGCCCTACAAACTTTTTGAATGTTTGAATAAAATACTCGCAAGTACGAAAATACTCGATAATTGATATACTTTCAAACTGCACTACCTTATAAGCCGCTCACACTTCACTCTAAATCAAGTAGATTTAGAAGCTGTCAAAGTTAATCAGGTAAGCGTTCACACTACCCGAAGTGATTTAGAATGAGGAAATTTAGAGAGAGAAATGTCATTCGAATTTATGTGTACAATCTGTTTTGCGTGAAAGTTGTTGAAAATGGTGCAGGAACATGCAAGAACATTTTCTTTTCACTTTGTACAACTCACATTTTCCTTTTTTATTCAATTGTTGCTATTTTAGGACAAAATTCGAGTGACATTTCATTCAAATCTACTCTCGCTCTCACGGATGGAATTCGCCGCGCTCTAAGAAAAATTTGCCAGGGACAAAATTCACAATAGTACCTGATTTGTACTTGATTAACTCTAAATCTACTTGATTAACTCTGTCAGAAGCCGAAAAAATGTATAGGTAATCAGGTAGATTTAAGTTGATTTAGCTCTAAAGCGATCAGCTGATCGAAATCGCCTGTTTTAGAGTGAAGTGTGAACGGCATATTAAAGCAGATTTTATTTCAAAATACTTGAAAGCATGACAAAACTCAACTTCATATAATATTTGATTATACACTTTGATCAGACTTAATGGTTTTAGCAACACTATCAGCCATTTATGCATGATAAATGCTAGATAAATGCATGATAAATTATGCATGATAAATGCTAGATAAATGCAAATACTACGCACACTTTTAATGCAAATTGAAATTCATTGATTCGCTATTGACGTGAATTGCATTACATTAATAGCAATAAATTTGTATTTGCACCACAAAAGTTACCCTCTAATTTTACAATATTTCACGCCGCGCTCGTCATACAAACACATTTTTTTTTTCTTCCGGTTTTCCTGCACTTTTGCAGAAAAGGTCTTGGCTTCCTGACCAGCAGGCATCAGCCAACGTTTACACGACTATTAAACTTTCTTCAATTATTATTGATTTATCTTATTTAATACATATTCTTATATTACATATACTCAGACAGGGTTAGGACAAAACAGGGAAACAAGAAGTCTGGTTGTATTTAATTCTGTGCTTAGTTACAACAAACTTCAAAATTATATTTTAATATCGCATCTTCCGAGGAACTCACTAAGTTGCTTCAAATGATTTTTGTTGTGTTTCGTAATTAAATCATTTACATTTCTATTTGCTTTAAACAACTCAAAATCTAATCTGTCCCTTGTATATTCGGTGCATTTAAAAATTCTATGGTCCAAATCATCCACTTCACCACATAACTCACAGTTGACATCTTCATGTATTTTTAATCTGACTCTATTCTTATTATTAAGTGCATTATTAAACATTAACCTATTTATTTTTTTTGTTTCTTTAATTCCTAATCCTAGCTCCTTGAACCATACTTTATTTCTGAAAATTAAATCCGCATTCATCCATAAACATGGTTTTAAGTTCCTTATTTTAATTAAAAATTCGCTTTTCCATTCATCTAAAATAATCCTATTAATGTTATCTAGAATTTCATCAGCCTCATGTTCATAAAATAACATACAAACACATTGCGACCTTTCGCTCACACAACCTTAGAGTATAAAGATATTAAGAGTAGCAGAAACACTGTAAACGCCTGTAGGTGTGTGTCGCGAGTTTGTGCCTTCCCCCTTGCCTTTCACTCTATCACTACATGGAAGCGAAAAATCCGGTTGCTGTCAAATTTTGCTAGCCACGTAAAGTAAACGTACACAAACTACCGACACGCAATAGAAATCGATAAGAAACAACTATTAAAAAGAGGCTTTTTACAAAACGAACTATTATACGTGACTGGGAAAAGTATGCAAAAGCAATAGAGTATTAGAAATAGAAGCGACATAGACTAAAGTTATTAAAAAAAAGGCAAAGACAACTGAGCAGCGAGTCATCGCTCAAACAACTAGCACTATCCCACTTTCGAAATGTTAATTCACAAGAAACTTTCCACTATAGCACTTGCTGTAATGTTCTTAACAAAATCCAGGAAGTTCCACTTTTAAATAACGCACTAAGTAGAAATTATTGCCGATATCCCGATTGACTCCGCGAGTTAGCGTCTTTGATCGCGACATTTTGACAGCAACCGGATTTTAAATTTTCAAGATGGCGCGAGGACTGTCGAAGGCCAATGGCGTAAGTAAGAAAATGATGCATAGGGGCATATGATTTGAACATTAAATTTGTTTGAAAATTTCGGGAGGCAATTTAGATATAGGTAGAGCACTAGTTAACAATGTAAAGAATTATAGTAATATAAACAATTATTTGATGTGCAGGTATTATTTGGACATGTTTTAACTGCTCAAAAAATATTCCAATAACGAAAGCAATTCATAAAGAGCAGCCTGATAAAAAAAACTCCGAATAGCCAGATAACACACACATATATTATATATATATATATATATATATATATATATATATATATATATATATATATATATATATATATATATATATATATATATATATATATATATATATATATATATATTTACATATATATATATAATATATGTATATTTCCCTCCAACTTTGGCAACAACGTTGGAGTGAAAGTGATAAAGGACGCTGGACGGCTAAGCTGATTGGTCTCATTGAGCCTTGGCTTAACCGGAGCCACGGAGAGGTAAACTTTTACCTTTGTCAATTTTTGACAGGGCACGGTTACTTCAGGAAATACCTGAACAGAATGGGTAAGGTGGTCACACCGTACTGCCGGTACTGTGTGACTGAGCTCGATGATGCTCAGCACACATTCTTTATGTGCAGTCGCTTCGCAAGTTTGAGGCGTACCATTGAGTTCACGATCGGCCTGGTAGCGCCTGAGACGATCGTGGATGCAATGCTGCGAAACGAGGAGAACTGGCGCGCAGTCTCAACATACGTTGAGAAAGTGCTGCGCATAAACCGGGAGGAGGGTTGTCTTACCGACCCATAAGCTGTGGTAGTTCTTGAAGTCCGTGGTTACCAATGGGTGAGTCAGCACGACCGGGTCGAAGCAGTGCTTAGGCGGGTCCCGACTCGGAACTTCGTGGGCTTGTAGATGGTCCTTTTTTTAAGTGAGTCAAACCTCACATACTTCGTGGTGAAAGGTCACCCGGGGATCTGATAAGCAGATTTTTTTTTTGCCATCTACACTAGGGGGGGAAAAAAAATATGTATATTTACATATGTATGTAAACAGGCTGGACTGCAGGGTGGCCAGGACATTATGGCCATCACCTGATCCAAGCAAAAGCAGGAAACTGCTCAAGCTCAGCAGGAACTGCTTGAGAACCACGGTCGGCTTGCTCACAGGGCACTGCCTTACCGCATCTCATGCGAAGAAAATGGGACTGACATCCAGCAGTTTATGCAAGAGGTGCGAGATGGAAGAGGACACCATCGAGCATACTCTCTGCGACTGTCCGGCCCTCAATAATAAACGCCTCAAAATTTTTGGTGCATACCACTTTCAAGGGTTGGCAGAGGTGGCTGGTACCGTCACGCTGAGTCAGCTGATCCAGTTTGGCGAAGCGGTCACTTGGCAGCTCTAAAAAGCCAGCGGAGGGTGGCAAATGGGCCCAAACTGGTGGCCTAATGCAAGCCGCGTTTCCCGGCAGCCCTCTTTACTAACCTAACCTAACCTAACCTACATATGTATGTATAAGTATAAATATATATAATTTATATATATATATAGATATATATATATATATATATATATATATATATATATATATATATATATATATATATATATATATATATATATATATATGTATATGTATATATTTAATTATATATATATATATATATATATATATATATGTATATATATACATATACATATATATATATATATATATATACATATATATATATATATATATATATATATATATATATATATATATATATATATACATATATATATATATATATATATATATATATATATATATATATATATATATATATATATATGTGTATATGTATATATTAGTTAATTCTTTATTTATTTAGTATAAAGAATATTGAAACTTGAATATTCATACGCACAACATTTACATATATTCAAATTTCCGCGCCAAGCCCCTACACCCGAAACGAGCCATTCATCTACGCCCCGAACAATTTGTCCGAATGTTCGTAAATTTTCATAGTATGGGTGAAATCTTGGTAAAATGAAGACAGTCTGCTTGCGTTATTGCGACTCTTAATATCTTTATACTCAAAGCACACAACCATACCAGCGGTCGAAAATTGTTTCATTTCTCTCGGCCCATTTCGTATCCATTCCTCTCATATCTATGCTTCAATGCAATTAAAGCCTAGTAATGTATTCGACGAACGAAATATAGCGAAAACGTCTGTGCGGAATCGAGCGAAGTAAAGTTCCGCACCCCGACACCGGGGGCAGTATAAATTACCATTGATGACATTTAACAAGTGCATTACATTTGAATTCGGTGCATATAAATTTAACTAACCGGCATCAAAAATGATAATATTGGCAAAACAAAAACTATTGTTGCAAGGATGCGCGGTTCATCCATCCATTTTCACCAATTTTTCAATAAAATATCCGCAAACTCGAATGAAATTATGAGCTGTCACATTTTTCGCATCAATTTAAGGTCCTGGGTCATTAAATGGCCGCGAAATTTAACTTATACATTGTGCAGCGCCATCTCTGAGCGAGCTATTGCGTTGTCTTCGAAGACTCTTATACGCCTTCGAACACATTAGGTGCGTTTTTTTGCTCCGATGCAGAGCAGAGTACAACTATGCCGCAAAAACAACGATCTAGTATAAAACAGCAGTGCTTTCGCTAAGACTGACATAGGTTGCTATATTCGCTGTGGTACCACTAAACAGCTGAAAATAAAGGGAGAAAATAACGAGTATAAACTATTACAATCGATAGAAAATAGAAAAAGAACGAACAGAAAATTACTTCTTCTAACTTTCTACACATTTTGAGGGCTTTTTCTAATTTCCTAACTACCAAAACATTCAACATAACCATGAAAACCGAAAGCCACCTCACAGAAAAAAATACAACTTCTCATGAGCTTTTCTTTTTTCTATCAGCACATTCTACACTTCAACACGTGAACTACAAATGAGGTATAGAATTTCTGTACTAGTGAATTCACTGGTGTAGGACTGTTGTTGTTTTCAATACGTCTACTCTACTCTCCGCTGGAT
>OZ022266.1:91522964-91537964 GCA_963978885.1 Nemotelus pantherinus | reverse complement strand
TTTTTGGAAGCATTGATTCAATTTTGAAGATCAACCCTTCGTGCCAGACTTTATCGAAGGCTTGAGTTACATCTAAAAAGATTGCTGAGCAGTACTTCTTGTCTTCGAATGCTATTTTAATGTCTGACGCGATTCGATGGACCTGTTGAACGGTGCTGTGATGTCTTCGAAACCCAAATTGCTGTTCTGGAATTATTTTTGCATCTTCTAGTATCGGTAGTAGCTTTTTCAACAGAACTTTCTCGAAAACTTTGGAGACGCATGACAAAAGACTAATAGGTCTGTATGACTTCACTTGAGAAGAGTCCTTACCAGGCTTAGGGATCATTATGATCTCACCTGTTTTCCAAACTTCAGGAAAATATCCGATTCGAAAGATAGCATTGAATAGATTAGAAAGCCAAGAGAATACGATCGGTGGCATCTGTTTGAGCATAGCATTGGTGATGAGATCAATTCCCGGAGATTTTTTTGAGCATGTTTCCTGAATAATGATATCTTGCACTTCCTTAGCCGAAGTCTTGATTGGTTCTGAGTCCTGAGCGTTGACAGTTGGAAAGTCACATGTTGCCGTGGTGAAAGGTGTGAAAACCTGTTCTAGGTGAACTGCGAAGGCGGTGGCTTTCTCGGCGTCACTTTTGGCCCATTGCCCGTTGACAGTTCTTAGTGGGGCTTCCCTGATGGTAGGTTTGTTGATTTTTTTGACTGCTTTCCACAATGAATAGTCGGCATTTTTAGTGGGACTGAGGCTCTCTAAGAATGAATGGAACTTTAACTCGTTGTCTTTCGCAAGTGCCAGTCTGAGTCCTTCGTGCGAGTCTTTTTTTCTGTACTAAGATTTTTATTAATGAGGAGTATGTTGTTTTCCGAGTTGAGGGATTTAGTTCCATTTTAGGTGTCGCGGTGTCAAATGCTTCCAAGACATGCTCGTTGAAAAAGATAACAGCGGAATTGACATCATCCGGTGATTTGAGAGATGCACTAAGAGATATTGAGCTGGTGAGGCGTCGTCTGAATGCATATATATATATATATATATATATATATATATATATATATATATATATATATATATATATATATATATATATATATATATATATATATATATATATATATATATATATATATATATATATATATATATATATGTATATATATATATATATATATATATATATATATATATATATATATATATATATATATATATACGAAGAAAAAAAGGCTAGATAAATATTTTCATTTTTGTTATTGTATAATAACTTGATTATAAATATATTTCAAAAAACCAACTAATCTTAGTAAAAGCAATTAATCTTACATAAAGTAGAAACTATCCGCTCAAATACTGGGTGATTCCAATCCGTATTAAAAATATGCTCGTGTGCCGACGCATGCAAAACTATGAAGAGAATACGTCTGTTCGCGTACCTGAATCTTATAATATATTAAAATAGATTCGCAGAAAGTCGTTTTTGTACTTTTGCTGCAAGCCAAATTTTGCAGCAAAGAGAAGCCAGCTGCCAAATTCTGTTACTGCTGCAGTTTGCTGAAGTACGCGAACAGACCTAATGATTATTATTTCGTTAGTTTTAATCATACTCGTGGCACAGATTTAATGAAATGTGTGTGGGCATAAAATTTTATTAGTATTAAATGGCAATGAATCTGCAGTCGTCCGTTAACCATCTCCCGAAATATTAAATTTAACACTTCAGTCAGTTTTATTAAAGTTATGTGGTGAAAAAAACAGGTTCCTTTTTTGGGTTTAATTACGCCATTGCGTTACTGATACAAACAAAAGAACTTGGCGCCCATCTAAAGGCAGAATGATGTTATCGTGACGTGTTGCGGTTCTTTATGTTGTGGCGGCAAGTGATTACATATGCCCGGTATTTTATTAACAGGCATTTTTTTTATTTATTTAATTTTTTTATTATGAGGGTAAACACCAAGTGATGCTAGACTATTTTTACACATTAATTTGCATGACAGATTTGTCGAACATTTCTCTATGCTAGGTTTCGAAAAGCACATTTCAATTCCATGCTGCCAAAGCTTATTTTTTTATTCAAACGCATAGCTATAAAATTGACTACAAGCCCAGCTGCAAAATTTAATTTTCTGGGCACAGAAGTTTAAGATATCAGCTAATCTGTAATGTTATGCATGTAGATAAAGATGATTGTTTTTGTTACTTATCATTAATTAATTTTTACAAATTTATGTGTTATGAGAAGTGTTAAGCAGCACATATATATCATTATGGCAAAAAGGTCATAAAAAACAGTGCAATTAATTTTCTTTTATTATGTCTAAGTTGATTTTATTAGCACTGACTGTATTGCGCCGCGTTACATTGCTCTGACGCAAAGATGAACACATCAACAGTACGTCGTCAGCAGCACACCACAACACAACAGTTTCTAGTGAAATCAGCGAATAAAAAATGCACAGAAGGGATCACGACAGCGGCATCCCGGCACAATGTTGGAGTTCTAGCTTTAAGCCTACTATGCGAAAATAACAATTCCTGCAGTTTCGACTGGAAGCCCATTTGCATGGATATTTTGGCTCAATTTTGCTGCCAGTGGCTGTAAATTTTACTCCATTTACTCTTATAAAGTTATAAACTGATTTATTAATTGTTTTACATCAAAACAAAACATTTGCCTTACTCAGTATTACATACGGGACATTTCTCCATCTAACGTTTATGATCAATTATCTTACATTGGATCATTCATTTTTCATCTGTTGATTCATTTAAGTGGTGTAAAACTTGACGCTACGTCTTAATTCAATGCTACCATGCATGCAATAGATTAGCTACATGCCTCAATACAAAGTAATGTAACATGATAGTAAATTAATTATTCGAAAGTATAAAAATAATCACAAAACGTTTTATCGCACTCTTTGCGATTTTCTTGAATATCAGTGATGGTGACGCGATGCTGCATTACTATTTGGGTTTTCCAACTCCTCGAAATATTTCCGGGCATTAAGATTATTCACCAGTGTTGCCTCCGAAGGCATACTCGAGTCCGACATGACGACGATTACGTACGTGTTACTCGTGAATGTATCGATAAAGGCAGCGAAAGCACTGTTTCGAACCTCCATTGATTGAAATTTCGCTCCAAGCTTCGAACAGGACAGCTTGAATTTTTTTATTACGTTCGAGACTTTTTCGAATCGGTGGGAATCGCGGTATTGTTTACGTTGCCAATGCGAAATGCCTAGGAATGTTGCACGTTCAAAGAGTAGGACCTCGTCGGCATCAATAATGTTTGCAAAATGATTGAGCGAGTTCTCCAGAGCAGCAACATTTGGTATGAGCATCGTTACAATACTCGACCAGGCCCTGGAACATATCATATTGGATTCTTTTTACATTCAGAAGTTACCGATGTTATATATTGTCCATTTTAATGGAACCAAAAGTTATATGCAAAGAAAATATTTTAAATTTTCCAACGTAAATTCATCTACTGAGTGTTTTTTACTCAAGCGAATCCTCACCTGTATAAAGTTTCATCCCAGATACTCTTTCTGAAGCAGGTACATTTCAAAGGCATCGACAAGCGAATTAAATCATCCTCTCGTTCCTTGAAAATAACATCTCGTCGCTCCTCTGCGACCAAGTCCATTTTGTGAATAAGACAGAAAATTTTGGCCTGGCTGGAGTTTTGTAATTAGTTTAAGGCGCACCATTAGATTTATCTTCAAGTTGGAAGAAAAATGTAAAAAAAAACAAATAATTTTTCCAGTTTTTGGCAGTGGTCGATGTAATGTAAACCGACGTTATGACCACACAGCACAAATTGAATTGTACGCTCGTACTTACCACTAAGAGCGCTTCTAAACACGATTGATAATAATGAACATCTTCATCCAGCTCGCGACTCTCAACATCGAAAACATATATCAAGACTTCAACATTTCGGAAAATGTTATCCTTTTGCGATGCGAAATATTGTTCCATTAAGGATTCCTGTCCGCCACAGTCCCACAAATTGAGGACCAAATTGCCCAGAAAACGAACATGCGAATGTTCAACATCAACTGCAATATGACTCATTGTTTTTAATTAATACTAAAGATAGTTAAATAATCTTACTTGTTGCTCCAAGTCTAGTGGTATCGCGAGCTATATAGTTGGCAAATATAATGGACCGCATACTCGTATTTCCAGAGCCACTTTTACCCATAAGAAGCACCTGCAATCATTTTGTATAGCGATCGCTTATAGAAAATGCTCCAACAACTCTCTCATTTTCTACTGATTCAACAGTGTTCCTGCCTCTTCCTTTAACTAAACTCTTTAACGGCACCTTCATTTGCTTTTCTTTCAGCTTTTTCATGTTTTCTTCATACAGTCTTTCTGCTTTTTTCGTTTGGAACCTGCAATTGTTAAAAATTATTAATTTCACATTGACACTGATCAACACTAAAACTAAACACTATTAATTTTAAATTCCCGCTCCGTTTTCAAATTCTAAATCTGTTTTCGAATCGATCAGATTTCTAGCTCGCGACGCCACTGAATATTTTCGAACATGATGTGTTCTCATATCATGCCGCGAATAAATTTTCAGCACTTTTACAAGAAAACTAAATAAAAATTTACTACTTTTCGATGCGGAACAGTAGAAGACAAAACGAAAAGCACCATTTTGCATTTTAAACGGAAAATCGCCAAATTTAAAAGCACCGACAGCCATTGAAATATCACTTGACGCACTTATGACAACATTAGACACGAGTTTATAAATAAAAATGTTACTTCTTAACCACTTTGCAATAAAATTCGAAATCGGCACGCACATTTCTTATCAATGAAAGACAATGCTATGTATTTACCGACTTATTTTCACGAAAACTAACAATAAATCTATCACATCAAAACACCATGGCGAACGGTAGCATTCGATTGTTGAACCGATTTCGCGAGCGTCATGAAGCTTGTTGTGTTTTGGTTTACACACAGATCACGAAACAAAGTAAAATTTCAATTTTTTGCACTTTCACTTCCTAATTTCACCGTTCTTTAACGTCCGCGGCAACTGAACTTACAAAATAAATACTCACCAGTGGAAGCCAACGTTTTCAGCTCCCTTTCCCCACGCTGAAACACAATTTTTCACAACACACTTCTTTCTACACGACACTCGAAACGATTTTGTGCAAAATATTTCGCCGACAAACTTTCGCGTCACGATTTTCACTTTCAAAACTTGCAACTAACGTCCGCCCGCACGATTTGTCGACAAAATTCTAGTGGCCATCTTTAAATGTCAAAGTAAAACCGGCAACATATGTTCGAAAAAGTACTGCCAGATTTGAAAATAGCTTGAGGGATGTTTTGGGAAATTATCGTTCTGATAACAAATTTGATAGATTTATATATATAGATAGATTTATATATATATATATATATATATATATATATATATATATACATGTAAATATATATATATATAATATTTATACATGTGTGTATATATACATGTATATATATACATGTATATATATATATATATATATATATATATATATATATATATATATATATATATATATATATATATATATATATATACATATATATATGTTTATATATATATATATATCTTTATATATATCTATATTTAAGTAAATAAATGTAAAAGTCTGGTGTTAGTTTTTTTGCGGAATGAAACAAAATGTCAACAAATTGAGCTTGCAGTATTTCACCTCAGACTCATTTTCATTCTGTACATATACGAGTATATATGTGTATATTAGGTTTGTTCATGTATTTTCAGTCACTGAATTTTCTTGAATTTTATTACATCATGTTGGAATTCATGAAAAGTACGAAAACGCTCTCATTGCATTTCCTGAAAATTGGCAACCAACAGTGTAACTTTTCAAATTTTGGGAGAACAGTAGGGATTATGAAGTCATTCTAAGTGGCGACAAATATATTCGACGTTCATACCAACATTCCGCAAAAACTATGTTGCTTGTGGCGCACATTTGAAAATATTAGGTCTGTTCTCGTACTTCGATTAATTGCGATTAGTCGCGATTAATTGCAGTGAAGCCTGGCCGTCATATAAAAGGCCGGTCGCGACTTGCAATCTGACAGGTACTAATAAACTTTTATTGATTGAATTGGTCGGAAAATATGCGTCGACTGGTCGAAATAAGGTACATGAAGCCCGCCATCTTGGTACGTTGATTGCTTTTGCTACCGACCTTCTATATGACGGCCAGGAATGAAACCGTTCCCTTAAGCCGTTTTACTGATAATTGAAAATTTCCCCTCTTTCAGTAAATTTCAGCAAGGTCTGAGCTACCGAAAAATACTGAAAAGTTTCAAACGCGAGCTCAGAGTGGTGCTAATAAATATTTTCAAATGTGCGCGGCAAGTAACATATTTTTTGCGTAATGTTGCTATGAACGACGAATATTTTTGTGGCGATAATTTATCACCGCTTAGGATGACTTTATAATCACTGTTCTTCCAAAAACCGAAAACTGACACTTTTGGCTGTCAATTTTCCGGAAATGCATTGAGAGCGTTCCCGTATTTTTCATGAATTGCCCCACCACATGATTCAGGAAAATTCATTAAAATTCAGTGACTGAAAATAGGGGAACATACCTATTTACTCGCGTCACAACGTTTGACACTATTCAATATTTTTCAGTATCTCACACCCTACTGAAACATACTGAAAGAGGGGAAATTTTCAGTTTTCAGTAAAACGTAATACAAAAACGGCTTCATTGCAATTAATTGCAATTAATCATAGTACTGGAACAGACCTATTTACTTCAGAATGCTATCGATTTGTCTGGGAAATTTATAAGCTCATTTGGGACATTTTCGCAACAAAATTCCTCCATTGATTTTAGCTGTGGCAGCACCATGTAATGCTTAAACAGGGTGCTCCACAATGTTTTGTTGAAAAAATGTATATTATTAGGACATATTCTTTAATGGCATTTGACGTATTGTCACCCTGTGCTTTTTTTCGATCATTGATTCGAAAAGTAAGGGATATTTTGAATGACGTCACAGCTAAACGTATACGTACGAGAGATGAGAGGGTGTATTGGTGAGGCTTCACCCAATTCATTAAGAGTCTAATGGGGCATGTCGCCTCTACTATATTAGTACTCTGAGGTATGAATATTCAAGCTTCAATATTCTTTATACTAAATAAATAATGAATTAACTAATATATGTATATATATATATATATATATATATATATATATATATATATATATATATATATATATATATATATATATATATATATATGTATAATTATATATATATATAATTATATATACATATATACATATAAATAATTATATATATACATATATATATATATATATATATATATATATATATATACATATATATATATATATATATATATATATATATATATATATATATATATATATATATATATATATATATACATATATATATACATATATATATATATATATATATATATATATATATATACATATATATATATACATATATATATATATATATATATATATATATATATATTATATATATATATATATACATATATATATATATATATATATATATATATATATATATATATATATATATATATATATATATATATATATATATATAAATTATATACATTTATACTTATATTCACATATGTAAATATACATATAATATATATTGTAGTACAGAATCTGCCTCCACTACAAACACCACTGTGACTGTACCATTATCCAGCACAAGTACCACACGGGTCAAGTCCACAGTGAAGTGGGCTACGCCATTGTGCGTGTGGATTGATGTAGATCGTGATGATCAGTCTTAATACAGACACCAAGCCGAATAGAACATTGTGTCAAAAGTGATAGTAGATAAAGAAAAAATAAATAGTTTAATTAAAACTTTGTTTTTCGTATCTTTCTTAAAACTCAGGTGTGGGGTTATACCTACAATGACTACAAGGAGATCAGGCAAGAAAATCGTGACATTAGCCACAAACGACGAAGGAATGGACGAGACCGCTTCTGTGCACGAGGTTCGCGAGTGCGAGACGCCGCTATCGGGAAAAGAATGCTCGTCGCCATACTCCGAATTAGATGATCGAAAATGGATCGATGAAAGCCCGATGCATGAATTGAAGCGGTTAGACGAGGAGGAAGCTATAATTGAACGCCGTACGCGTTTGCTGAATAAAAGGCATGAATTTGCCTTGCTACAGCGCAAAATTATAGAGATGGAGGAGGAAAATGCCGCTTGGCAGAAGGCCAAGATGGCTGCCAGGGACGCCGCTGACTTAGAGGTAAATATCGAGGAAGCCGATGTTGTCAAAAATTCGAGTAAAACTACCGCCGCTGTCACCATGGACGCCCCGTTTGTAAGCAATATTGGAGATGTTGCCGGCACCGACAGAATTGTTGATGCCGCCACCATAACTGCTGCCATCAAAGCAGCTATTAGTGAAGTTATGCTGACGAATACTGCTGTAACTGCTGACGCTGCCGCCACGACTATTGTTACTGCTGCCATTGCTGATACCGCCGCCAACACTGCTGCCATTGCTGACACCGCCGCCAACACTGCCGCCATTGCTGACACCGCCGCCAATACTGCTGACACCGCCACCATTACTGCCGTTTTTCCTGATGCAGCCGCCATCACTGCTGCCATTGTTCCTGCTGCCCCATTTGCTACCGCTGCTATCCCGTCCACTATTGCTGCTATTCCGACTACTGCCGCTCCATTTGCTGCTGTCGACGTTATGAAGGAGGAGGCTGTTTTACAAAAGAAAACAGGAGCTGTTCGTAAGGACAGGAACGAAGTGTACCCAATTACTGGTCTGGTTATGACCGAAGAAGCAAGGAGGTTCGCTGTGGCGCCAAGAATTGATTATGTAGATGTACAACCAGCATTACCTGTGTTTTCAGGAGAAAGCGCACAGCAGCCAGTCCGATTTTTCTTTGCTGACTTTGAGGAAACACTGGAGTTAATCGAAATAGACGATTATAAGAAGCTAATCTACTTGAAGAAGTCGTTAACAGGTTCCGCCCGGGAATATGCGAAGTTAACTCATGCTAGAACTTACAACGAACTAAAGAACGAATTGATTCAGGAATTCGAGATGGTCACTTCGATTGAAGAGATCTACCGACAGTTAAGGAGCATGAAGTGGAATCAAGCTGAGGAACCATTGCATCGGTTTATTTTAAGAATGCAAAATGCTGCGAAAGCTTGTAAAGTCAGTGACGAGGAAGTTATTGATATGATAACTGAAACACTGCGGACTAGTGGTTTCGAGTCGACGCCTTTATTGGGTAGTAATACGCTAGAAGAACTAAAGCGACGAGCCCATAGATATGGGAACCTAATAAAGCAGCGAGTTCCAGTTGTCCGACCTACTCCAAACGCTGCTCGGTTGGCATGGAACTTTACTCGTCCATCGGTTACTAGGGATGGACTTTTATTGAATATTAATCATAGGAATATGCCCGCTGTTCGTTCAACTTCATCTAATCAACGATCCGGATCCGCTTTTACGTCACGACATTCAGCTACTGATGAAACAGATGTCCGATGCTTTAACTGTTCGATGATGGGGCATTATCAGTCGAAATGTCCGTATGGAAAACGCCCGGCAGGAAGCTGTTTCCGGTGTTGGGAGGTTGGACATGACCGGCATCACTGCCCGAACCCTAAGAAAGTGCTACAACTGAACCCTGCGGCCCCGAAGTCACGACAGTCGTCCACACCCAATGAATCTATGTGTGTGATGCTTGAGACGGAATACGAGGCCTATAATAGTCGACTAGACGTCTCAAATCTGGTAAGTGTCATATTTAATAATAATACGTCTGAGCACGGGGAAACCCGACTTATCACATGTCTTTCGTTATTCGACACCGGCAGCCCTGTTAGTTTTGTCAATCAAACGCTAGTACCGGAAAGCATACCGTTAGCAGAAGAAAAGCCGTCATACAAAGGATTAGGGGGAAGCTCGATTCAAGTATGTGGAACAGTCATATCAACCATCGTTTATCGGAAAAAAGCCACAATCGTAAAACTGCACGTAATAGATAGCTGCAGCACCGTATACAAATTAATTCTAGGCCGGGATTTTTTAGACTTAAATAAAATACACCTTATGCAAAAAAGAATCACTTATGCTAAGTCTCAGTTGGAAAAAATAAAATCTTATGTCGAATTAAAGTCTGGTGTTTCTTTTTGTGCTCAGACGGGTGCTCTAAATACATTGGAAAAATTTGATTTAGTACGTAAGGGAAAAATTGATAAAGCGTTGCCACCTCAGCCTGCCTCAACCGTTTCAGATGCAAGTATACCAGACATTTTTAGTATCGAGATTGAGAAGCCTATAAGTCTTTCCGAAATTAATAAAGCCAAATTAATAAATTATTGTCCATCATTGAGCAAAAATACGTCTGCCGCCAAGAAGTAGAAATAAAACCATTAGAGTATGAAATGCATATTCATTTGAATTCAGAGGTCCCTTTCCACTGTCCGCCGAGAAGATTATCGGTGCGGGAAAAAGATGAAGTTAAGAGAATTACAGATGAACTATTGCTTGAAGGCATTATTCGACCAAGCAGTTCTCCTTATGCCTCTGCTGTCGTACTGGTGAAGAAGAAAAAAGGGCAAACGCGTATGTGTATCGATTACAGAGGCTTAAATAAACTTACTAAAAGGGACAATTACCCGTGGCCGCTGATAGAAGATTGCTTGGAGTATTTGGAGGGAAAACAAATTTTCTCAGTTCTAGATCTAAAAAGCGGGTTCCACCAGGTACATGTTGCTGAGACTTCCCGAAAGTATACCTCATTCGTAACGCCCATCGGTCAATACGAGTATGTAAGAATGCCTTTTGGGTTGAAGAACGCTCCTGCTGTCTTTCAGCAGTTCATTAATGAAGTATTCTTAGACTTAATAGGAAACAAAGAAATTGTCATCTATATGGACGCCATTATGCTGGCCACTAAGACGTTGGAAGAACACTCATTATTACTGACCAAAGTCCTTGAGAGGATTCGATATCGTAAACTGGAATTGAATATTGCCAAATGTCAAATCGGTCATACAGAAGTAGATTTCTTGGGGTATCAAATAACTGCCAGGGGAATTGCTCCTAGTAACGCTCATGTAAACGCTATTAAAAGGTTGAGTATGCCCACGAACACGAGGGAAGTTCAATCCGCCTTAGGGCTGTTCTCTTACTTCCGACGTTTTGTACCAAACTTTTCACGAATAGCGAAGCCCCTTCAGAATTTGTTACGTAAGGACGCCCGATTCGAATTTTCAGAAGTCTGCTGTGCTGCCTTCCGGAAGTTGCAAGATCTTCTGATTGAATCCCCATTACTAGCTATATATAATCCGCTGTATGAGACTGAGTTGCATACTGATGCTAGTTCTATTGGATTTGGGGCCATATTGATGCAAAAACAGATAGACAAACGTTTCCATCCAGTCGCTTATTACTCGAGAACAGCGACTGGACCAAAATCTCGTTATCACAGTTTTGAACTTGAAACCCTTGCTATTATATATGCCTTGCGTCGCTTCAGAGTATATCTAGAGGGAATTAAATTCCGAATAATCACTGATTGCAATTCTCTCACTCAGACACTGATGAAAAAGCAAGTGAATCCGAGAATCGCACGTTGGGCGTTAGAGTTAGAAAATTACGACTACACAATCCAACATCGTAAAGGTACTTGTATGCCACACGTAGATGCACTCAGTCGGGCTCCTATTATTGCTATTGTCACAGATGAAGATGTAGACTATAGGTTGCAAATAGCCCAAGCTCAAGACGTTGCTGTCAAAACTCTTAAGACTAAACTTCAGACCACTGCTGTAGATAACTATGAATTAATAGATGGAATGGTTTTTCGAAAAGAAACAGGAAAGAAACCTTTGTTATACGTCCCATCGGCAATGGAGCCCCATGTTATCAGGCAATCCCACGAGTTAATCGGTCATCAAGGAGTTGAAAAGACGTGGCAAAAGATCAAACACCATTATTGGTTTCCCAGAGGTCGACAGAAAACTGAAGAATTTATTCGTAATTGCATTCCATGCATTATGTATTCTCCTGCTGCCAGTACGTCTGAACGAAATCTGCATAATATCCCAAAGAAACCACTGCCCTTTGATACTGTACACATTGACCACTTCGGCCCATTGCCGTCATTGCAATCCAAGCGAAAGCAAAATATTTCACCTACTATAGCAGACCTAGACGAATTATCTCAGATCGCGGTACCTGCTTTACTTCTTTGGAATTTACTGCCTTTATGCAGTGTCATAATATCGAACACATTAAGGTTGCTACTGCCTCACCACAAGCTAACGGACAAGTTGAGCGAGTTAATAGAACCCTGAAAAGTATGTTGGGAAAGTTAACCGAAGGCATCAACCATGCAGATTGGGTTTCTAAATTAGTTGAAGTCGAATTCGCTATAAATAATTCCGTAAGTACTGCTACTGGATTTACTCCAAGTCAACTGCTGTTCGGAGTGCCCCAGAGAGGTAGTATAATTAGTAAGTTAGACGAGTACTTAGAGGACAAAGTAGGCACTGAAAATAGACCCTTGCAGCATACTCGAAGCATCGCCGCAGAAAATCAAGCTAAGTCTCAACAATATAACCTGGAGTACTTCTTGAAGCACAGTAGGCCTGCTAAAACATACAAAGTTGGTGATTTCGTAGTCCTTAGAAACGTTGATACGACAGTAGGAACTAATAAAAAACTAATCCCGAAGTTCCGTGGTCCGTTTATGATACACAAGGTCCTTGAGAATATATATATTTCTATATATATATATATATATATATATATATATATATATATATATATATATATATATATATATATATATATATATATATATATATATATATATATTTATATATAAATATATATATATATATATATATATATATATATATATATATATATATATATATATATATATATATATATATATAATATATGTGTGTGTTATCTGGCTATTCGGAGTTTTTTTTATCAGGCTGCTCTTTATGAATTGCTCTCGAAGCGCGTATTGGAATATTTTTTGAGCAGTTAAAACATGTCCAAATAATACCTGCACATAAAATAATTGTTTATATTATAAAAATTCTTTACATTGCTAACTGGTGTTCTACCCATATCTAAATTGCCTCTCGAAATTTTCAAACAAATTTAATTTACAAATCATATGCCCCTATGCATCATCTTCTTACTTACGCCATTGACCTTCGACAGTCCTCGCGCCATCTTGAAAAAGTAAAATCCGGCTGCTGTCAAAGTGTCGCGTTCAAAGACGCTAACTCGCGGAGTCAATCGGGATATCGGCAATAATTTCTATTCAGCGTATTATTTATAATTGGAAGTTGTCGGATTTCGTTCAGAACCTTACAGCATTTCAAAAGTGAGATAGTGCTATTTGTTTGAGCGATGTCTCGCTGCTCAGTTGTCTTTGCCTTTTTTTAATAACTTTAGTCTATGTCGCTTCTATTTCCAATACTCTGGTGCTTTTGCATACTTTTCCCAGTCACGTATCATAGCTCGTTTTGTAAAAAGTCTCTTTTCATGAGTTGTTTCACATCGATTTCTATTGCGTGTCGGTAGATTGTTTACATTTGCTTTACGTGGCTAGCAAAATTTGACAGCAGACGGATTTTGTGCTCCCATGTAGTGATAGAGTGAAGGGCAAGGGGGAAGGCACAAACTCGCGACACATACCTACAGGCGTTTACAGTGTTTCTGCTACTCTTAATATCTTTATACTCTAAGATCCAAGTAGTTCCCCTCCAATTTGACAATGAGTACTAGGCATTTTTAACATGCTTTGTGCGCGAGAGGATTGAAGGGGCTATTGCTGGAAAGTTATACCGTCTGTGTCCAGGGGCTGACCATTCTCTTCGTAATTCTTGTGGGCACTTCCACTCCATTTCTACTACCTCACTGGGTGCCGGACGGTAATCCATAGTTCGCATCCATTTCTTCTATATCTTTGGTTTGGGTCCACAGTTGACGTGACGCTGACTGGAGTGTGGTGCTGTTTTCTGCAATTTGATTGAGGCCGCCTGGCAACGTAGTTTCGTATTTTAAAAATGTCTGAAAAGCGGAAGGCTAGGAGACGAAAAGAGGTAAGTTTTTAACTCAATGTGTTTCTTAAGTTTTTATCGCATCAAAATTGGTATTTGTGCTAGCGATTGTAGGCTTTCACCTTGGCTATTTCCTGTGATTCCATGTCATCAGTCTAGAAAGGTGTACACACGTTGGTCCAAACTTGTGAAGAGGGGTGTGCTCAATGTGCATGCTATAGCTGCTCCAAAAGCATAGCATAGCATAACTTTAGCAAGTGTCAAAATTCACTGTAGCTAAGTGAAGCAGCTATGGATATTGGACAGCCAAGGGCTGCTACGTATGGTCGGTTTTTACACAGCACAACTCAATAGCAAATCTCTTTAGTTTTTTTTAACTTTCATCTTAGTGTTTACTTGGATCAGCTATAAACTTGCAGTGCATTTTGGAAATTGTATGAAATTTGCGCGTTTTCAGCGTACAGCTGCAGAGAAAACATTAAAATTTTCCAAACCTATTCAAAACGTTTCACTTATTCCTGGTTTTTGACACCATATCTGTGAAAAAGAGCGAAAAAGAAACGTTGAAAATATCATTGTACACGATTCAGCGCACCCGGCCTGTTGTGTTTCACACTCGCCTCCTAAAAACTCAAGATGAATTGCACTGTGTAAAAGCATACTTAAAACTTGAGTTGAGTTGAAATGTTTGAAAGCCCGTATGTAGTTTACGATAGCATTTTTCAAGTTTATTGTTCATATCCTTTGCTACCAAAGCGCGAAAACCGCTTTTCATTTCCATTTCTAATCAAAAGTGACGTTTGAACAGTATGTCA
>OZ022266.1:91521626-91522764 GCA_963978885.1 Nemotelus pantherinus | reverse complement strand
AGGCGGTGCATTTAGAAATCGTCACGGATTTGTCTTCTGATGCATTGATTGCAGCAATTCGTAGATTTGTGGCACGCCGTGGTCCATGTCACGATATATACAGTGATAATGGGACCAACATGGTGGGTGCAGCGCGTCAATTGAAAGAGTTTAAAGAAAAAGTACGCCAGCAACATAAAAACATAATATCAACTACGGTGGGCGAAGGCATAAACTGGCACTTTATTCCACCAAGGGCGCCTCATTTTGGAGGTCTATGGGAGAGTGCCGTTAAGTCCGTCAAACATCATCTCAAGCGGACATTAGGGAACAGTACAGTTACCATAGAAGAAATGATGACTATTTTATGCCAAATCGAGAATTGTTTGAACTCTCGACCTTTGTGCAAGCTAACCGATGATCCAGAAGACTATGAGGTGTTGACTCCGAATCACTTCTTAATAGGAAGACAATCGGTTCACGTAATGGATGGTAGTCCATTTACAAAGTCAGCTCTAACAAGGCGATGGAGCTTTCTTCAAGATCGAGTGCATCATTTCTGGGAGAAGTGGACCAAAGAGTATCTCCATACTCTCGCGAGTCGAAATAAATGGAAGATACGAAGAGAAAATCTCAAAATCGGACAATTGGTTCTGCTGAAAGACGATCAACTTCCACCTCTCAAATGGGACAAGGGAATAATTGAAAATGTCATCGCTGGCGAGGATGGGATTGTTCGAGTCGTGCAGATTAAAACTCAACATGGAGCTTTGAAACGGCCAATCAATAAAGTGTGTTTGCTCCCAGTCGATCTTAACGAGAACTCACACACCACCAGCCCAGTGAACTCCTTGAGGTCAAATACAACGAAAGGAAACCTGGTTGGAGCAATATCTTCGAGTCACAAGGTCACAGGTTCAGGCTCCATTAAATGGTGGTACATGATGTTGTGCGTCCTCAGCGTTATGAGCCTAACCCAAGCATTTCAAGTGGAAACGCCATACAATGTAACACAGTTTCGACCAAATACAGGAATATTTTACGAGCGAGTAGCCAGCATGAAAATCAAAGACGGCGATTGGAAGCTCATAGCATACTACAACATCTCAACGCTGATTGATTCAATTCGCCAGCTAGAAACAAGTGTCGCCGCTCTTAA
>OZ022266.1:91304126-91516626 GCA_963978885.1 Nemotelus pantherinus | reverse complement strand
CTCACCGATCTAAGCGGTAAGCCGGGAAGATGAATGCTACCTTGGCCATGAAATACCTCGCTAGATCCATCAACATCCATGGCATCGTCAGTATGCGCCGCGCACTTACAAAATGATTGCGTGGACACAGCTACAAGAGATCAAAAGAAAAATGTCAACGCGAAAATCACAGCAACATTCCTATCCGCCGCCGTAGTATCAGCCGCACGAAATCTGTGTACCAGGCGAGATACTAACTCAGCCTTACGCCTGACCGGAAAATATTTTTGGTACCCGACGAGTTACTCGCGACGAATTAGATTGTTTACGAGAAGTTGACGCCATTCACATACAATTTGACAGGTGAAAAAGTTGCAGGCGGCTGCGAGCAAAACAATGGGAAATGTGAACCGGCACACTGCGACATAGGGAAATTAGGAGAAAACGTCGCATGCAGAAACAGTACTGCCAGCAGAGATTTTGCGCGGGATGAGGTGAATGCCTGGTCGCAAGTGCATAGCGCTTACCATGCAAGAAGTGCATGGAGATTACGGGCGAACCAAACGGTCCAAGGAAGTACCGCGGGAACTGGACCTGAAACCGATAGGAAATGTTTCATGGGGAGTGGTCAAGGCACCGCGAGACCATTCTGATTCTGGCAAGAAGGTGAGAAGTTTGATCGTCGACGAGGAGGCTGCGACTAATTACGAATTTCATTATTTCATTACCGAGGTAAAGCGATATACTCTGGAAAGGACGGTGCGGTACGAAGTGGAAGGAAAATAGAAGGAAACAACGACGGAAAATTTCAACGAGAGTGATACGGCCGAATCCGGACACAATTCGTTGCAAGGCGCGCAACCGAAATTGGATAGGTGTCGAAACTAAAATGCACGGCTGCATGATTACATCGCAGTGAACGCAGTTTATATTGGGAGAAGCACCGATTGCGGTTGAGTAGAAGCCGATCGACGAAGGCACGGCGACAACGAAGTAGAATAAGTAGACAAAGGTACGTCTTTTTTTTGGAAGGAATAGATTAGGTAGTTATTAAGTAGTTTAGCGAAATTATAAGGATATTTGTGTCGGCCAGTGTAAAATATTTAATCAGCCATTGAAGTGTGATAAGTATTTGTTTCAAGAAAAATCGCGGCGCCGCGCTGTGTTCGATAGGCTAAAAATATTGAAAATAGAGTTTGTGAACAATTTGTGAAGTGACGCTTTTTCATTTGATTGAAACTAATTTTGGTGGCTTACGGCCGGAAGGAGAGATTCGATCACACCGAGTTCTCGTTTCGCGGTGGTGATTGTTCTTGGCAGCTACGGGCTTAGAAACGAGTGGCGCCCGGACTCACCCCTCTCGCGAGTGCTAAGCCATCCGAGGCTGCTGCCCTGGTCTTCTGGAGGAGAAGACGGGGTCGTTTACGTAGCGGCGTAGGTCATACGGTAACAATCACTCGTGTCGTAAAACCCTTAGAAACGACGTTTTAAATGCTTCTCACTTCCCACCGCTTCCAGGCAACACGGTTGGCAGCATAAAACAGACTGTGACCTGGCCAACAGCGGCACCAACAGCAGGTCCAGCATCAGCCTCAAATGAGTATACTCAAGATGAGCTTTTCTCACCTACCGAGCTACTAAATCTCACCAAAGAGCTTTTAACTGAACTGAGAAGCTGTAGAAATAAAGACGACCAATTTAAAGTAATTATGAAACTAGCAATTAAGTACATTTACGGTTAACATGGTTAGGTACAATGCTTCGAAAATCGCAACCTGGAACACACGCAGTATCAAAAGTAAAGTTATTGAATTAAATAATTTTATACTTAATCATAGTTTGGACCTAGTATTAATAACTGAAATATGGCTCAAACCTTGCGATAGATTCTACTGTAATGGCTATTCTATCTATAGAAACGACACAACTTGCTCTAGAGGCGGGGGAGTGATGTTAATGATCAAAAAGCATATCGAGCATAATAAGGTCTACATAAAAACTGAGGTTATCGAGAACATCGCCGTTAATATAAAATTCAACGATGTAAGCCTCATGACTATCGTTGTAGCCTATTTTCCTGGAGACAATTCCAATAGTGATAAAACTAAGACTTTTAAGCGTGATTTAGACACGCTTACAAACTCGAAAAACAACTCTGTTATCTCTGGAGATTTCAACTGTAGGCACTCTCTTTGGGGCTGTTTGAGAGCTAACCAGTAGGGAAAAGCTCTACATCATTTATATACAGTTAAAGACTTCCACATTCTATACCCAGCTGAGCCAACATATTATCCTCAAAATAAAAAGCTTAGGCCATCTACACTTGATATAGTTCTAACCAATCGACCTGAGTTTGTCACACAACCTTCAGTTTCATGCGAACTATCTGCAGTTCACGTACCTGTCCACGTCACACTAAATAAAACTGTCTTAAACAAAGATTTACAAGTCTTGGATTATTGCAAAGCCGATTGGGAAAAATTTCGCAAAGTAGCTACCAACTCGATTCAATTAAGGTATTTGTCCGTTCACAATACACAAAAAACAGAACAAATTGCCTCTTGTATTCAAATATTTGAGAATAAAACAATCAGAAAAGCAATAGATTGTGCTATACCTAAAATCGCTTTTGAGTCATTGTCCCGGTCGATTCTTCCTCTTCAATTGGAAAACCTCATAAGAAAACGTAATCAAGCAAGAAGATACTGGGAAAGAAACAGAAATTCTCAAAACAAAAATGTTTTTCATGATCTCAACATAAAAGTACGACAAAAGCTATTCGACTGGCGTAATAAAGAATGGAATAAAAAAATCAAGCACTTAAACAAGGCATCCAAACCATTCTGGAATCTAACAAAGTCGTTACGTAAACGATACCAGACTATTCCAGCATTAAATATCGACGAACAGCTTGTTGTCTCACCTCAAGAGAAGGCAGAGAGGATCGGAGAAATTTTTCGGAAACATCACAATTCGAATCAATGCACAGTAGACCAAACCCTTGAACGAAAAGTTAAAGACGATTGGCTTTTTATAGACAGTGCAAAACTGCCAGCAAAAATGCACTTTAAACCTAGAGAAGTCATGTATGTCATTCAGAAGCTGCGCGTAAACAAATAAGCTGGAGATGACGGTCTGAATCGCCTTATCTACAAAAACTTGTCCAGAAAATGCATTGTATTTCTCACATACATTTATAATGCTTGTATGAATATTTCGTACTTTCCAAGAGCTTGGAAGAATGCTAAAGTAGTCCCAATTTTAAAACCCGGTAAACCTGCTCATGAAATCAATAGTTATAGACTGATTAGTCTGCTTAATGTAGTGTCCAAAATTTTCGAAAAGCTTATACACAGTCTTCTGGTAAATCACACAGAACAAAACAATATTATCCCTGCCATACAGTGTGGATTTCGTCCCGGCTTAAGTACAAAACACCAGCTATACAGCTATACAACACCAGCTAGACATAAAAAAGTCATTTAATAGCCAAAAGTCAGTAGGTGCTATCTTCCTGGATATTCAAAAAGCCTTTGACACGGTTTGGCACAATGGTCTCTTGCATAAGCTACTTAAGTTCAAATACCCTCTTGGTTTAATAAAAATAATTCAAAGTTTTCTCACCAATAGAACCTTCTATGTAAAAATAAACGACGTGAAGTCATCGAATTTTGAAATTCCTGCAGGTGTACCCCAGGGGTCAATGCTTAGCCCGACCTTATATGGAATATATACATCTGATATTCCTCAAATACCACACTGTGATCTGGCCTTATTTGCTAATGACACAGCAATTTATGCTTCCCATGAAGATCCTATAATTATTACATGCAGACTGGAAAGAGGTTTTTTACAGCTTAACGACTATTTTTCACAAGAAAATAAAAATGAACGAACAAATAACGAAGGCAATTTATTTCACAAAAAAACGGTCGCCTAGATTCAAATCACAAGCTCTTGTTCATATAAATTCTCTGGGTATCGAGTGGAGCGAAAATGTTAAATGCCTAGGTATAATATTGGATACAAAGCTAACGTTGAACTCTCATATCGCCAGTCGTAACAAAGCAACAAGCCAGTTAATTAAAGCACTGTATCCACTAATTAATCGGAAATCCAAACTTAACCTCGAAAACAAATTACTCCTATTCAAAGCTATTTTTCAACCCACTCTGACATATGCTGCTTCGTTATTAAATGAAACGTCAAAAACGAACCTTATGAAGATCCAGAGATTGCAAAATAAAGTCCTAAAAATAATACTTGATCTTCCCCCTTGGTTCCCTACTAGGATATTACATGAAGCCACTAGAATCGATCTTATCAAAGAACGACTACGAAAAATCACCATAAAATTCAGACTTTCTTGTATTGCATCACCTAGCACCCTCTACAATGAGTTATATTTATAAGTTTTATAGTGTGGTAAATGTGTTAAAATGTAGCGCAAGAAGGTAGTGTGTAAGAAATTCATTAAGGTTTTGAGATTTTCCTTAAAAATTCTGAGGTTTGTTTAGCCATGGTTAATTTTTCCCTCAATAAATTCCATTATTAATAAGTGAAACTCTCAGCACCACAATAATTATAACATTAGCTGAAAAGACATATATTGTCTGAACTCTAAACATAGTACATCAGTATCTCAACTAACAATGTGAATTATAACCAACGAGAAACAATAAATTGAAATTGAAATTAACTTTGAAATATAGAACCCTGTCCAAAAAATTTAAACGTATTTGACTAGATGCATGTTCAACGAATATAATGCAAACAAAAAATGTTCCAGTAATATTCCTCGGCTTCCCGTAAAAGAGAAATATCACTGGCGCAGAAAAATTGCAGCTCACAGCTTATTTACCGACACTTCAATGCGAATAAACTTTTACTTGTCGCGCCGTTAATCTGTGTGGTTTTTTTTCTTGAATTTTTGATTGTGTTTAGACATTGGCTTAGGTAATTTTTAGCAAGATCTTGTAAGCTGAAGCGCCAAAATGAGCCAAAATTGTAAAATGGATCATCGCACCACAATTGAACAGTGCGAATTGGTATTAAACCACTTTAAAAAAGGACAAAGTGTTCGAAAAATTGCTAAAAGTGTGAATTTGAGTGTCTCTACAGTGCAGCACATAATTGAGCGCTTCGTACACGAAAATCGGGTAGAAAATAAGAGGAGAAATGTGCCAAACAATATTTTCACCGTATCCGACGAACGATACATTGTAAGGAAAGTGAAAGCAAACACGAAGATTTCCGCTCCAAAATTAGTTACTGACGTTCATCGTGAATTAAGGAAGTCATGCAGTGCTGAAACCGTCCAGCGAGTACTTCGCGATCATGATTTCAACGGGCGAGTAGCTCGTAGGAAGCCAGTCATTTCCAAAAAAAATACAATAAGCCGATTTGCCTTTGCCAAAGAGCATGTGGGAAAGCCATCCACGTTCTGGATTACGGTTATTTTTGCGGACGAATCCAAGTTTAACATTTTTGGCTCCGACGGAATGTCATATGTCTGGCGCAAAGCAAACACTGAGCTTATAGGAAGAGTATATTTCTTCCTAATAAAAAAATAAATTTGAAATAAATGTTCATAGTTTTTAAAATATATATTTGATGTTATCATAATAAAAGGAGAATACTTACTAAACTTACATGCTACGGACATTAAAAAAGAAAACTATCTTAGCCTACTTTGAATTTATAAAATTTTGATGTTTGTTTAAGTGTTAGGTGTTTGTGGATTGTGGATGTGTATTTATGTTGTGTATTTGGTGTTCCCACAAGCTAAACAAGGAGAACCTCAAAGCAACTGTGAAGCATGGTGGTGGCAATGTGATAGTTTGGGCCTGCATGTCCGCAGCCGGGGTCAGAAATTTAAAGTTTATTGAGGAAACAATGGACCAAACAAAGTACCTTGATGTACTCAAAAACAATTTGCTGCAAAGCACTGAAAAACTGGGTGTTCGCAACCAATTTCGGTTGTACCAAGACAACGATCCAAAGCACAAGTCGGGAATTGTGCAGTGCTGGCCAATTTGGGAGTGCCCTCATTTGATGTCTCCGCCGGCACAGTCACCAGATATGAACGTCATTGAGAATCTGTGGACTTTGTTGGACAACAACATTAGAAAACACAAGATTTCTAATAAACAAGACCAAAAGAAAGCACTGCTAGAGGAATGGCAAAAAATTATTCCTGACATCACAAAAAAACTCGTTGACTCAATGCCGAATAGGCTCCAGGCTATGCTTAAGGCTAAGGGCTATCATACGAAGTATTGAATCAACTGGAAACCTCATAATTCACAACAATTTTAATGTTTAATCAAACTGTATCAAATAAGCTGTGATATGAAATTTATTATTACTTTTGGTTTTTTGTTTTTTAAGATGTAAAACAGCAACTTTGTAAGAAATATAATCTTGTTTAATAAACAACAAAGCTTTTTCTTCAAAAGGGCGCTTTTTTATATTGTTATTATGTTTTGAGTTATTGCAACTTAAAACCTCTGTCTTCCTCATTTGAATTCGAAATTTATTGTATCTTTATCTCGCTGGAGCCCCTGGACTTATGTCCAGCCTTATCGTCGAGGTTGGCCCCCTAGTGGGAGCATCGCGGTGGTTGTGGTTAACCAAGGGGCTGCTGTATTCCATCTAGGCAGCAGTGTCCTTGGCGCTTGGTTAGCCTCTGGAGCTTAATCCTCCAGAAGCGACGTGGAGCCGCGTTTCAGGCCGGTTGCCACACCCTGAAGTGTGGAAGAGGATCAGATAGGCCTCGCATCTGCCAGTATGGTGTCTGGGCCTGCTCCCCAGCACGAACTGGTAGATTGAGTAATAAGGGCTTGCTCTTATTGCTCGGTCGCCGCCGGTTGACGTATTCAACCCTGCCCTTCAGTGGGTCGACTGGTTAAGCCTTCTCGGCAGGAACAGTCGTCAAACACAAGGTACATTCTGTACCTTTATCTCGCTGATACACTTCAAAATGCTTATCATGAAGGTGCCCAGTTGCTATGTTTCACATTTTGCGAAATTTTAGCAGAGGGAGCACGATTAGTTGTTACTGGGAAAATTTCCTGCTTGTGTTGAGCTTGCTGTAAGTTTGAAAATCTTGGTTTTTTCCCACATAGATGATTTTTTTATTCACTTTTTATTGTTTTTGTTGTTGTTGGTCACGTAATTTGTTTTAGGTTGTAGTGATGACTAACATTGTATTTTTTTATATTTGTAATCATGATTTCTTATAATTGTAATAATTATCTTTTCAATGCATTCTTTTCAATGCAACGTGTAAAAAGTGATTTTGCAGAGTTATATCAGCAGATATGAAAGTCATATTGGCATTGCTACATTGATGAAAACTCTCGTCTTTTGTTAATTAGTTTCCACATTTATAACTCGTAGTCATCATGTGTTTACATTTAGTTTCCACATGTATAACTCGTAGTCATCATGTGTTTACATTTAGTTTCCATACTTATAACTCATAATCATAAAATGTTTACACTTATATAATAAGTAGTTCGAAACCGACTGTAAAGGGAAGGGAGAAAATACTGAAATAAAGGAAATCGTATTATAACTGAATAAAAAGAAATAAAATTATTTCGAACATATTATTGCAGGCTGTTTGCAAGTAGTAATTATCTATCTGATTGGATATTATTTGAAAAGTTTACCTGCAGGTGACAGTTGATTTGTCATCTCGAAATCGCCTATCAGCTGTAGTGATCTGTGCAAGGTTGTAAGTCAGCTAAGCGGTGAAACAGTAATAATATATTCGAATGCAAATTCGAAATATTAGAACATTTCAAAGTAGTTCAGAAATAGTTGGAAATGTAAAGTTAGTTTAGGCATGTCAAATTTACCGAATTTTTCATTTGGTATGTAAAGAAAACAAAAGTTCGTTTACGCTCTCTATTATTTGTTCAACTTTATTGGAACCAGAAAGTTAAATCGAATTGTATTCGAAAATAATTGTATTATTTTTCAAGTGATAGGAATTCGAAAATTCTAAATTAAATTGTAAGCAGTATGACGGAGTTAGTTAGTTTTAAATTAACACAGGCAAACTGCCTGTTTTGAAAAGGTTAGGTGGTTTAAAATTTAATTATATACTCGACAATATATTTTACATATACATATTATGTATAAAATATACATATTCAATATATAAAATATATATTCAATATATTTTCTTCAACACTCTTCAGAAATGCTAGAAAGCAGAGTTTATAGTCTAATTTATAAATACCAAATAAATCCAATATTTAACACTGAAGTAAATTAATTTGAAATATGAAATAAACTCACTTGGCTTTGAATACTTAAATCATCAAAAATCAATCAAAAGTATATTGATATGCAAAACATGTAAGAGAATGCTTAGTCGAAAACAAATTTTTTATAGGGCTCTAAAGAAAAGAAAAAACGAAAAATCAGGTTGGAAATGCATCCTGAACAATTTTTTATTGATGGTTCAGAAGCTTATGTATGGATATATGATCCAGTCCCTATTTATTATTGGATTTACGGGACAATTTTGGTATTGGGAGCGATCGTTATCTGTATGTTTCCATTATGGCCACCAATTTTACGGTATAGTAAATGCGAACATTAATTATTTACACTTATCTTTTAACATGTATTCTATTATTTCAGAAAAGGTGTGTATTATTTAAGCATTGCCGCTGCTGGGTTCTTAGTATTTATTTTTGCTCTGACAATTTTGCGATTGATAATCTTCGTGATTCTTTGGTTGCTAAGTAGAGGCAAGCTATATTTCTGGATATTCCCAAACCTTACTGAGGATGTAGGATTCTTCGCTTCATTCTGGCCACTATATGAGGTTCCATATAATCATAATTTCTAGTTTTATAAATTCAAGTATTTTTGCAGTACGAGTACAGAACGAATTATCAAAAGCTAAGGAGCAACAGGAAACAAAAGAAGAGAAAGAAAGAAAAGGAGAGTGATGTTGAATGTGAAGTTAAAGAAAATATCGTACAACCAGACAAAGCAGAAACCCAAGATGAAAAGAACATAGATAATAGTCGAAGCTGCATTGATTACAAGGAGTAAGATTTGTAATCAATTATTTAGCCTTACTGATTTTTTTCATTTAGGAACGAAAGTGAGTCGGATGGATCCAGATCTTCAACTGGAAAAGATTTTGAAATGGTTGATCCGAACGATGTTGATGCATCATAAACGTTAAAAGTATTTTATAGCTCGTTTCAATTTTTATCATATTGGTATGTTAATAAAATATGCATACACATTTTAATTGAAAATGTTTGACTGTTTTAAGGCATTCTGGACCAATTTTTATCCGAATACAGTTTGCTCACGGTAATGTGAAAAAGTTGAAATCAATGTTCATGCTCATGTGATCGTTCATCTTTTTGAGGCAAGATATGGTACATCATTCTTATATATAAATACGTAGTTAAAAAAAACATGCAAGTGCACAAACGTACCTATCTTCATTATGAAAAATGAATTGAAATACTAAAGCAAATTTGGATATTTATTTGCTAGTTGCTATTTTAGCTATTTAGCTTTTTTGCAAAAAAAAAAATTTGTACACCTTAGGTGCTATCTAGAATTTTTGATCCACGGGTGCAATTCTCTCAAAATCAAAATGTTAATACAGTCGACTTCGTTTTCTTTCGCACAACGCAATTCGATTGAAGCATGCGTTGGATTTCCTGCTAAAAATTATATTGATTACATTAATAGACTAGTATTGCGTTCATCATCGCCAGCTAGCTATTCAGCATCACCAGCTTGCTATATAAGTTCCATATACCAGATCGGAGTTGGCACTATAGTGGCGTTTTATATCTATTATATTCTTGTTATCAAAGATAAATTTACATAAAGGACTATCAATTTCATATTAAGTAATCTCTTATTATTAAGCATTTATTCGCAAATAGTCTGTTTTGATGTTAGACTGTGTTGCTCTTGAAAGTAAATTTTTTAAACCATAACTGATTTTAACAATTTAAAAAGGCCTTAGCCCAGGAGCTTTGCTTAAGCTTGATTATTTCTTTTATGTGGAGCTCTCTCCATTCCTCCTTAATAGTTGAGTGATTTTCTAGGATTGCTTCGTCTGGTTCATAACTCATATTAAATTCTATACCATTAAATGTCCCTTTTTTGGCATCTGAATCTTCTAATATTTTTTTGTCTCGGAATCTTCATAACATTGAAATTGGACTGATTAGCAATCATACAAACTTTATAGATTTTATTCGATTTATTTATTGAATTGTAGACGTGTGGGCACTTCAAGCATGAATTTCTGAATTTAAATTCTTGAATCTTCTGATACCAAAACTCATACCAAGGCTGGATTTAGCTCCACCTGAAAGGAAGAAATCAACAATAAAAGAGGTAGGTCTGGCAAACCTCAAACATTTCTTTTGAAGTAAATTAAAGCAATCCATCTTGTTTTTATGAGGAATCAAAATAAATTAATCAGCGAATTGAGCTATGTTTGTTGGGTTCTCTATTTTATCATGAAATAAAGCTGTATGTCGATTGAATGATGAAGGACTAAGGACGCCTCCCCGCGGGATTCTGCACCTAGTTGAAAACTCTTTAAGTTGAGGAAAGAAATAATCCAAAACCTTTATTCTTTGGGAATACTAATATGATCCAAGTTGTCTTTTAATATTAAACCATCTACACTTTAAATATCTAAAACCAAACGCAAAGTATTTCCTATTGTTTTTCGCTTGACATACTGACATATTTATTTTTGTTATAAACATAGGAATACATCGGAAGTTGATCAAGAATTTTACACTCATTAATTATTGTCTTTAATAATTCTGTTTACCACTTTGACCATTACATTAAGTAATGAAATCGGTCTGAAGCTCTAGATCGCTAAGATTTTTGCCAGGTTTAATATATATATTTATTTTTAAGACTTCTGGAGGAACAGGACTGGAAGTAACTAGTTTATTGCGTGCAACTAATAAGGAATTTAGGAGAAAGTATTAATTTGCGATCGCTTTTTCTCTTCTTGTCTGCAATAGCATAGACAACGTACATGTCAGGTAACCGTCTTTTATTAATTAAAAACCCCCTTTAATATGATTGAATACACTTTATTTTTCTATATCAATTGTAACACTTCAAATGATCTATGCCTACCGTCGCGCGTCTATATCGTCGGCCGTCTAGTCATCGACTGTCCTACTTCCTCGCTTCTCGTTTCCTTTCTCCCTCATTCGACAACTCGGCCATCCTTCCTGAGCTTGTCCTCGAGCTCCTTTGGGTCGTCAATCTCGTCTTCGCCATCACCATCGCTGTCTGAAAACGGATCCATATCGGGGCTCAATGAACACCATGGTTGTATGTTATCTGTCGCGAAAACTCCGGCATAGCGTCTGTTTGGTTTGATTATCGGCTCGATAGAGTCGTAGGGTCCCTTGAACTTGGGTTCTAGTTTCCTCGATTCCCCAGTGGAGCTTAAAGGGTTGGAGATAACTACTAAATCGCCTTCTTGGTATCTTGTTGGCTCTTTATGCTTTGCATCGAAACGTGTCTTCCACCGTGCTCGCTTTTGGTCAATATTTAACAGCGCCGTCTTTCTTCGTTCCTCAATGTTCGTTTCAATGTCGGATGGTTCATCTGATACGGCTTGTGCGATTTTATTTTGGATGATATCGCGAAGCTTGAAGTCATAGACTAACTCGTGCGGTGTAAACCCTGTTGTTGAATTCTTCATACTGTTCAACGAAAATTGTATCTGATGCATTGATTCGTCCCAACATTTAGCCTCGTTCCCCCTGGTTCGTAAACATTGTAGAATCGATTGATTCACTCTTTCGACCTGACCGTTGGCCCGAGGTGAGCGCACTGCAGTTTGAATGTGTTGAATATCGTGCTCAATGCAGTATTGTTGGAACTCTTTCGAGGTATAAGATGTTCCTTTGTCAGATACGATTCTTTCCGGTAATCCAAAAAATGATGATAAGTTATTAAGCATTTTCAAAACCGGACGCGTCTTAGTATTTTTAACTGCTTGTATAACAATAAATTTCGTAAACGGATCAGAAATTGCTATTACAAAAGCATTTCCGTTTCGGCTGCGGGGAAATGGTCCCAAATGGTCAATGTGAATGGTCCTGAAGGGAATAGGCTCAATAGGGCTAGCATGTAATTTCCCCTCCGGCTTCCCTCCTAGATGCTTGTGATATGCACACTTCGGACACGCCTTGATGTAGTCGCGTATTAACTTTCGCTGTTTAGGGAACCAGAATAGAGCTTGAACCCTCTGCAAAGTTTTTTGTTCCCCGAAATGGCCCATTTCATCGTGAATTGTTTTTATAATTCGCCAGTGTACTGCTTTCGGTATTACAAATTTAAGCTCATTCCCGACTCTTCTATATAGTCAATTGTTTTTGATTGCATAATCTGTCCCCAATTGCTTAATCTGATCAGATTCCTGATCGCCTCGTAATGTCTGAATTATTTCTTGCAGCTTTTTAACTTGATATTGCATGCTTGGCAGCCAATCCGTTTGAGATATACTTATTTTCCATATCTTCTCTGTCACCGGTTGCGTTTCATTTGGAAAGCCAACCGGAGCTCGGCTCAATGCATCTACGTGTTGCATTTTATCTGCCTGTCGATGCGCCCTCGTGATCTGAGCATTTCCGACTATAATAGGCTACTGGCCTCCAACTCCCATCGTCTGCTTCTTGCAGTAACACTCCAGATAATCCCATAGTTCTGACATCCGTATGCACTTCATGATTATGCGTCGGGTCGTATATTTCGAGAACAGGTTTATTCGTCAACGCTTCCTTTAACGCTTCAAATGCAAGTTGCTGGGCTTCCTTCCACTCAAATATTCCACCTGATCCAGTTCTCGTCAACTTAGTGAGTGGCAGAGCAATGAGCGCGTAGTTCCGAATGAACTTCCGAAAGTACTCGGACAAGCCAAGAAAGCGTCGTACTTCGTGCTGGTTGGTTGGAACTGGGAAATTTCGAATGCATTCAGTTTTAATATTGCCTGGTGTCAATGCTCTGGCCGAAATCTCATGTCCGAGAAATGTTTAATTCGCCGCTAGGAATTTACACTTACTTAGTCGAAGTGTCGTTCCACATTCCCCTAGAACCTGGAGAAATTCGTCCAATGTTAATAATGCTTCATTCACCGAGTCTGCCGCAATGATAACTTCGTCCACATATCGAACTATTTTCCTTGTCATGACCCGATTAAACACTGCCGTTGTGTTTACTAAGCCAAACAGCATTACGTTCAATTCGTATTGTCCAGACCCGGCCAGGAATGCAGTGTATTTCCTCGATTGCTCCGCGATCGGTATTTGGTAATACGCTGCCATCAAGTCTAAGGTAATGATGTGTTTGCATCCAGATATGCATTACAATTGTTCCTCTACCGTTGCCATTGTAAACGGCATCTTCACGGTTACACTATTTAGTGCTCGAAAGTCAACGCATGATCGATCGCTTCCGTCTGGTTTCTTTACCATGACTATTGCTGACGCGTACTCGGATGTACTTTCTCTAATTATTCCACTCCGCAATAGCTCATCGATAGCAATATCGACAGATTCTCTTTTCGCAAAGGGAATCTTTCGTGCTCGGTTATATATCGGAACATTGTTTAACAACGTTATTTCCATTTCGGCGAAGTTGCAACGCCCTAATTGCGTCAGGTCATTCGCAAAACATGTGTGGTGCCGTTTAATCACTTTTATTAAGTCATGCTTCTCCGCCTCGGTTACGTCTCCGCAGATGATCTCTGTTTCTTTAATACGTCTTTGGACGATGCATTCCGTTCCTTCAATCTTAATCGACAAGTCGTCTCGGCCTAGGAGATCGATTCCAAGAAGTAGGTCGTCTTCTAATATATCGTCATCCACAATATACAACTCAATCATTAATCGCAGTTTGTTTATAATGACCGTTGCCGTCGCTTTTCCTTGACCTATGGTGGTCCCTCCACCAAACCCTTCAAAGCGTTTTTCCGTCGGTTCAATCGAAAGTCCCGCCTTGCGTGCTGACGTCATTCGCATTATCGATTGGTCGCTTGCCGAATCAACGATAGCAACATAGTGGACGGCATTTATATTAATCGGTATTCTTACCATTGCCGATGCTTTATTCGTCGAGCCTATCTTATTTACTTTAGATGGCACATCTGGACACTCTTCTGTGCGATTAGTAGTTTTCGAGCATACTCGGCATCTATTCCGTCGTTGTGGCTTCGTACAATACAAGGAAATGTGGCCTACCTCACGGCAATTATAGCAGGTAACATTCCTCTCGTTCCTTCGCGTTGCGTCGTATCTCGGATTAGCTGTTGGTATGCGAGTCGACACATTTGGTGGTATGCATCTCACAGTGGGTAGAGCTGACGATACGTTGCCATATGTATCAGCAGCAAATTGCCTAATTGCCGACAGCAACTTGCCTGCCGTTTCAAAGCGGAGACTGGCTATACTTTGTTGTAGCGACGAGTGTCTCACGTTCTTCGGGAAATATTTAATTATGTCTATCTCTGAAAGGTTACCGCGTCTGCCCGTCGCCATGAGTCGGAAATAAAATCCCTCAATACCTTCACCTACCTGCCGATACGTTTCCATCATACGCAGATGAATATCAGCACTACTATCGGTGCACGGAAAATCCTTTACAAGATCACTCGCGAAATTCTCCAACGAGCTGTGGACGTTTTCAATCCCGTCGATCCATATCTTCGCATTGCCTTTCATCTTCGTGATGATTGCGCACATGAGGATCTTCTCTTCCCACTCATATGCGTCCCATAGCTTGCGTGTTTTTACTATGAATTGTACGGGTGATAGTGATGTCGGCGAGGATGGATCGAATACTGGCAACACGTCCATCACATCTCTGACGCTATGTAGACCTACCTTGGGTTGATTCGTTGTCGAAATTTGCGACGTGGCCGCTTCCTTTGTTGTCTGCGTTGATGTTGAAGGCTTGTCCGGCACCGTTCCAGAATCAGAAACTGATGATCGAGCAGTGTCTCGACCCGTCGTTGCAATATTCGCTGCAACACGCCGTTGTTGGTCTGCCACGCCGCGTACCGTCACAGCTAGTGACTGTACGATTAAATTCAAACTGCGCACTTCTTCCGTCAACTTCGCGACCGCATCATTTTCGGAATCGTCTTCGTCTATTTCGACACTATCACTCCCGACCGCTTCTTTCAAACGGATTACCAGTTCGTTTTTATTGCCACACGTTGTAGCGGAAATTAATGATGGGAGAGTGGCCTTAGCACAACTTAGAACCAGACCGAAGTCCAGAACCAAGAGTGCTAAGGTCAAACAGTGGAAATGGCTAGTGCCATTCAAGAGGCAAAACAAAAAAAGAATTGCCCCGAGAGCAGGGTGCCCTAGAAATGGCCGTGAAGGCCCCTCGTCCGCATTAGCGGAGCACCCTTTAACCAACCCCGACGGATGCTGGGGTGCCGCTTTGCTAGCTCGCTGCGGCTGGGGTGGGTTCATAAAAAAATGGGGATGGTTTGCTCTCAAGAAACGGGATGCTACGTATTATTCATCCGTCATGAATTTCGTAGCCGCAAACTGGTATATAAAATACCCAGGGACCAAAAAAGGGGGCATAGCTCCGTAAAGGAAACCACCCAGGCTCTGCAACATGGGCTGACTAAGCAGACCCAGTGCTCGTGACAACGCACGGAGCCAGAAAATTGAAAATCTAAACGGGAAAATAGGAAAAAATGCTACCTCTCTTTACAAGGAACCCGGGTGAGGCAGACAGCCCCGGGCCCCCGATGATAGTGGAGCCCTGACCCCGATGGTCTGGGGTCCTCCACCCTCTGATGCTGGCCATATCAATCCAAAAAATTCAAAATTCAAAAATCTAATCAAGAAAAACCAAAATTTACATCAAAGCGGAAACTACCTATGTGTGGCCAGCATCCCTCCCTTTTGATGCTGAAAAATACGGAAAAATTCACGAGAAAACTATTACATTATAGGCCAGCCAGGCCTGGAGCGGAACCTGAAAAAGAAGATGAACTTCTCGGGCTTTCACCCAATAAGAAGGCCAAAAGTTTAGATTTTACAAATTCATCATTATTATTTCATGCTTTGCTTTAGCTGATTAAATTCATCTATTCCAAATTTCTAAAATTTGCTTTATAAGTATCTTTAACTAAGTCCTGTTTGCGGCCTTTTTTTTTTTTTCTTTATTCCTTCAATATTTTCTTTTGCTATGAATTAAAGTATCCGCTTGCAAAATTTTAATGTAAAAATTATTTGCATTCTTGAGGAGAAATAGCTAGATAAATTATTACTTTTTTTTTTCTTATATGATTCGCAACAAAAATCTACTTCGAATATGTACATGTACACCTTTCGACTTTTCCTGATATTAGTAATCATCAATAAGTGCGGAGTTTGGATCCAAACTATGCCGTTTTCATTTTTTTCTCGAGACAATGAAAGGTATGTTTCGTCCGACATAGAATTGTAGACTTTACTTTTGTCGTAGAAAAGTAGTATTTCAGAAAAAGAATGCAAGGTACTACACATGAACCGACATCTAAATCATTTGGACTGACTCTTTTTCTAGATCAAAGAATGTATGAGAGAAAAATTGATTAACGGTACAAGCCGCCCGTACACAAAACAACTATTTTTACATTTGCCTCAAATGTCTGATAGTGAAAAAGAACAAATGTCGTGTCTACTAGCTTACGTTATGTACAGATTTAACTAACATGACAAATATGACATCATATTCTTCTCTCCAAATCTGCTCTAAAAATCTCTTACGACTGGCATGTAGTATTATTTCATGATTTTTCGTTTTCTTCTTCATAAATATTTATATATAAAAAATGTAAGTTATTACCTCTTCCATTCTTTTCGAGGTACAAGAACTAGAGATAGCAGATATTATTAATAATATTTCGATATTTTTGTTTTTTTTTTTTTTTTGTCGTTACTTTTCTTCAGAAACGAATATCTACTCTCAAATGACGATAGTTTCAATTTCCAGAAGCTAAACAATGACTTCAAATTACGTTACAGCGCTAACTTCAGCGCACTAGTTTTAACAGGCGTGTTTTATAATAGCTATCTAATCAGTTCGCTTACGTGTCTCAGCAACACAAACCTTCCTTTTTGACTTGTAATTTCGAGCCGGATCTGCTGAGCAAATATATTGGACGTATCTGGATTCCAATACAACGTAGTATATCCAACCTTGACGCCGTAGACAATTCAGCAGGATTTATAAAATTTAGACTTACTTGGTCCGAGTTGGGTGATAGGAATTGCGGTGGCGACAATTTGCCGGGTTAATTGTTGTTTTCTGAGTCGGTTGGCAAATGCGAGGAACAATCGCTAACCGGTTGGCTACCATTCTCACTGGTTATTAAATTTCATGCCGTTGATCCTGACAACGACGAGGAAGAAGAAGTGGTCAAAGACGACGCCGTTGCGGTCGAAGGTGCAGATTTTGATCGCCCGGTTCGGGACATACCCCAAAAATTCATATCCTCATTCTAAGTTGGCATTATTTCTTAGCTCCGCCTATAATCGCAGCCAAACGCACGACACATTAGCTTGGAAAAGTCTTTTAAAACTCCTTACATCAAAATCCCGAATATTTTTCCCAAAACAACCCATACCAACCAACTGCCAAAGATAACACATCCGAAATTCTCGTACCTCTCAGGCGAAACGGTTAACCGAACGGTATATACAACACAAATGCTGTTGATTTTTTTCCGTTCTAACACAATCAACTACAAGCACTAAACCATAACCATGCTGTTAATAAAACAATTGCACTATGTGGTTGCCTTGACTTATAGAAATGCACGATTAAATTTTGAATTTTTTTTTTATGTCAATTAATCACTCAGCGACTTTCACGAATTGATTTTTATTGAAATACCTGTAGGTTATGTGAAATCATTGGTTTCAAAAGCCCGAAAGTGATTGTAGTAAAAATGAAAGTTTTCGGATGAAAATCGCGAACGATATTGTTGAATCGAATGGAGCGGTAACAGCCGGGAAGGGAATCCACAAAACTCAGCACAAAACAGGAAAATTCCAATTGGCTTGTTCACGACGGAGTATATGCACGAACGCTACGCTCACTTATCCGACAGATTTGCAAATTGTAGCAGCACTTCACGCATCACAAAACTGAAGAACCTCTGATAATGTTGAGACGCACCACAATAACTTTGCAAGAATTTGCATTATGTTGCCACTTTTCCCGAACTTTTCGATTCATTCAAGTTCCCGTTGGCAATATTTTTCACACCACGACTCCTTCGCCACGCCGTCTGGCCTCTCGAAAATTCACTCCGACGCCCATGTACACCCTCCGAGCAGATCTTCGATTCAAATTCCAAGAATTCGACTTTGAATCCGGAAAAAATGTCATTTCGTGCGGTATCACGTTTTTCTGATCCCCATCGCTCGTCGCCTTTTCTTTTCCCGACCGCCACGATTGCCAGTTGCTATCCGACTCTGCGACCACGTCTTGCCTCCGTCGCGAATGAGATCCGACTTCCTATCGCCAAGCGCTGCATTCTCACAGCCCAGCCACAGCATCGCAATTTGCCATAAACAATTTACCGTTGATACGGTAAATTAGTTTTGAGAAAAATGAATTTTTCGAAGCGACATCGCTTGTGTTTCGATTTGACGAAAACAAGGTGCCGTTAGAGGGCAAGTAGAGGACTTTTGATACAATGCGTATCAAAAGTCGTTTGCCGTGAATTTTAGAAACAAAATTCAAATAGGCAAATGCTACAACACAGATCTTTCCACAAGGGCAAGTGCGTGGAAAGAGCTGAAGGATGGATGTAATGTGTGAAAGACAATGACGTGAACAGGTGATCAAGTCTTTTACTATCCAATCTTTTAGATTTATTGCGTGAACTAGTGAGCAAATAAAAAGGGGTAAATATAATTGTAGGAAATTTCGTGAACACGTATGCTAAGTTAATGACGAAAGTATCTTTGATAGAGGAAATGGTGAACCAGGTGAACATCTCTAGATACTTTCTCATTGGGGCAGGAGTGACACCTGAAATAGGCGCAAATGGACGATCTTCCAAATTAAATTTGGAAATCATTCGTGAACTGGTGAACTCAGTGGGTGTATCACTTAGTGATGTCTTTCGCATGAAAGACGCCCACTGATCGTCCATTTTGATCGGCCAGCTGGTAGTAAGCACCGCCGATCTTCTTAATTACCTTACTAGGTAAAAACTTCCGGTCCAGCTTTGCATTGTAGTGCGCGGCTGCGTCACTTTGCCGGAAGTTGCGCCTGTAGACCACTTCGCCAGGCTGGTATGTAACCAACCTGGAACGAAGGTTATAGGCCTTGGCGTTGCGAGACTGGGCCTGGGTGGTGAGGTCGCGGATGGTCTGGCGTAGAAGAGCCAGGTGGTCAGGAAGTGGCAGAGTGGTCGTAGGGTCATCCATCAGGTGAAGTTGCCGCAGCAGGTGGTAGGTGCGGCCATGGGTCACCATTGGTTGCCCGAAGACTGCCTGATAGGGCGAAGTTCCTATGGTTGCGTGAGGGGCGGAACGTAGTGCGCAGGTTATTTCTGAGAGTTTACCGTCCCATTCCTTTTGAGCAGGGTCAATATAAGATCGAATTGCTGCCAGTATGGAACGGTTAAGACGTTCCGAGGCATTGGCTTGGGGGGAATACACAGCGGTGAAGGTATGTCCGATACCGAATTCCTGTAGAAAGGTCTGAAAGATAGACGACCGAAATTGTACACCATTATCTGTTACAACACTCTCCGGGACTCCAACAAGGTGAAATACCCTTCTCCTCAGGATGTCGATGACTGCTTTCGCAGTGAATTTCCGAAGCGGCTCTACGAAGGGGAATCGCGAAAGATGGTCTAGGACGATGAGAGCTCCAATGTTGCCAGACTTGGACCTAGGGTAGGGGCCGATAATGTCGATGTACAAGCGCTGGAATATGCGCTCGGGAACGGACTGCAGCGTCATTGGTGGACGAAGGGTGTGTGAAGGGGCTTTGGTGGTTTTGCATGTAAGGCATGATCCCACATAATCACGCACTTGAGCGGCCATTCGTGGCCAATAAAACCATTGACGTAATCGCCCGAGGGTTTTGGCCACGCCACCATGCGCACTCAAGGGTGGGTCATGAGCTCCCTTCACTAATTCTGCCGTCATTTCTGACGGCACCCACAACTTCCAAGCCAACTGGTCTTGAAGTCCGTTTCCGGTCGCATACTCAGTCCGCTTGTACACGAACCCGTCTACAACTTTTAGGTCCGGCAGTTGGTCTTGTTCTGCCTGGACTTTCGCCGCTAGCTCCAAATAAGAAGCACTTTTGAAATGCGGCGAAGTCAAGTCTAGCTCCATTGGAGTCTCCTCGCCCTCTGCCGGCGTCAACGCCTCGGCAGAGAACATGCGCGACAAGGAGTCCGGCACTACGTTTTGGCTTCCCTTTCGGTGGACAATCTTGAAGTTGAAACCTTGAAGTTTCAAGGCCCACCGGGCTAATCGTCCATTAAGGTCTGGTTGGTTCATTAGCCATTTTAGGGAAGCATGGTCGGTCACGATTTCAAATTCGTGACCTTCCACGTAGGCACGGAACTTCTTGATTGCCAACACCGCTGCCAGACATTCTTGCTCAGTGACGGTGTAGTTTCGCTGAGCGGGATTCAGTTTGTGGGACATATAGGCGATGGGGGCTTCAGCTCCGTCTTCTGTGCGCTGCACCAGCACGGCACCGACTCCATGTTGACTTGCGTCACATTGGATGGAGAAGGGCTTGTTGAAATCTGGGCTGTGCAGCACTGGGGCTGAAGCAAGGCTGTGTTTCAATTGCTTGAAAGCATTTAGCCTCTCATCGGTCCACACAAACTGACTCCGCTTAGAAAGCATGTCTGTCAGTGGTGTTGACAATGACGCATATTCCCTGACGAAGCGCCGATACCAACCGCAGATTCCTAGAAATATTCGGAGTTGCTTCGTGGTAGAGGGAAGTGGGAAATCCATGATAGATTTCACCTTGTCGGGATCGGTCTGGATAGTGCCCCCACCAACAATGTGGCCAAGGTACTTGACGTCTCGCAAGAGGAACTTACTCTTTTCCACATTGATGGTGAGGCCAGCTTGTCTCAAATGGAAGGCGACCTGATGAAGTACCTGAAGGTGCGCGTCGAACTCGTCTGTGATCACCAACAGGTCGTCGAGGTACACGAATACCTGGTGCTTGAGTTGGGGCGGAATAACCTTATCCATCAGTCGCGACATCGTTTGGGGTGCATTACACAACCCAAACGGCATCACGACAAAATGGTAAAGGGGTCGACCGGGCACAGTGAAGGCTGTCTTCTCCTTTGACTTTTCCTCTAGAGGGATTTGCCAAAAGGCATCCTTTAAGTCAAGGCTGGAGATGAAATTTGCCTTAGGAAGTCTGCTGAGGATTCCATCAATCAGCGGCAAAGGATAGGCATCCTTCACTGTGACCGAGTTGACCTTCCGGGCATCCAGGCATAGGCGCACCTTCGAGGGCTTTACCACCAACGTTACCGGTGAAGACCATGCACTCTTCGACTCTTCGATTACGCCCAACGCTAACATCCGGTCAATTTCCTGATATAGGAGCTTTTCGACAGCTGGTGACACAGAGAAATGTCTCTGTTTTATGGGTTTCTGGTCACCAGTGTCGATGTCATGACGGATGAGCGTAGTCTTTCCCAAGCCCTCAACAGCGAACGAAGGAAAGCAAGCAATCGCAGACCGAAGTCTGCGATGCTGCTCCTGTGTGAGAGGGTGGGCGCAATCGTCGAGTGCGTCGAGGCTGTTGGTGGTGTCGACCTGTGGTGGTGGCGCAAACAGGTCTGTGGCCAGGGCGAAAAGACGGACGAAGTCCACTCCCAGATAGAGATTCTGACTGAGAGTGGGTATTATCCACAGCGTCAACGTCTTGGTGAGCCCCCGGAACGTGATGTCGGCTGATACTCGGCCTACGGCTTGATGTTGTGTGCCGTCAGCTGTTTTCAACCCGAGAGAAGCTCTTTTCCAAGGAAAAGCGTTCCTCTCGAGGAATGAGCGGGCTAGATCAGCCGCCATCACGCTCACGTTGGCTCCCGTGTCGATCAAACCCGATGTAAGTTGGCCGAACAACAGAACCTGAGCGTACGGTCGAACGTCACCTGGAGGCACGTTCAACAAAGTCGCACAATCCAATTGATAACGCCAACGACGGAACTGAGCGTAGAAACGCCTCATTCTCAACGTTGAACGTTTAGGTGTTTTAAGGTGTTTTTGAATGGTGTCAATTTCGGAGTTAAAAATTCGGTTTCGGACCGCCGTGTATTTCCGCCATCTAAGGTGATAGGGCAGAAAAGCCAAAGGTGTAGGAGGCTCTGCCTGTAAGAGTGGGTTTGATAAGGTGGTAGAGTCCCCACTCGGCTGAATAATAACATCATTGGTGGTTGGGCCCACGGAATTTGGAGACAGATCATCAGTCCCGTCTACCTGCTGGAACGGGGTGGACCTTGTTTGCCCTGCGGGAGGCGTGAGATCTTGTTCCGCGCTCCCTGCGGTCCGTTTTTTGTTTGGCAGTTCACACAATTAGGTTTATATGTGTCTGCCTTTCCGCAGCCATAACAGAATATTGTTCTGGGCTCCAAACAATCGTCGAAACGGTGTCCCACTTGCTTACAGTTCCAGCAAGTAGGCAGGACCGTGACCGCCTCCACTCCAGGTTCATCCGGGGAATCCTCATATTGGTCCAGCGGGTATTCCTCACGTAGTTCTTCTGTAGCATGTCTCCATTGGGAGGATCGGCGTCGACCTCCGAGCTCCATCTCAAAGTTCTCCGCGCGGATGACGGCCTGACGGAGCAGACGAACAGAGGGAAGGTGTATTTGGAGCAGACCACGACGGATTTCTGGCACTAAATTGCGTCTGAGAATGTCCGCTAAGTCCGCGTCGCCAATAGGGCGCTGTAGCCGGTCGACAATCTTGTAGACGTCCGCACTGTAATCGTCGAATGTTTCTTGAGGTCGCTGTTTCCTTCCTCGTATCTGCTCCATCAGGTCGGCATCCGTGAAGCGATCAGCGAAATGGTCGCTCAGGGCCGACTCCAAATCCCTCCAACTGAAATCACGTCTGGAATTGTAAAACCGCCAATACCAATCAGCGGCAGGTCCAATTAAAAGTAAGTGCATATGCTGGCATAGCACATTAAAATTTCCGCCCAAGGTGTTTCTGGTGAGAGCCGCTACCCTGTTAATAAAGACTTCCACGGGCATGGAGGATTCACGACCCGAGAATTTTAGTCCCCACCCACCAATGATGCTTGCCACCTTATCGTGGTGGAACTGGACATTATTACCACGAGGGGTGCGAGGTGAGTATGAACGCGGCACTGGAACAAAAGATTGTGCGCGAGGGTTTAGTCTTGGCGACTCTACATTCCGAGTCCGGGACGGAAGGTTCAATTGAGCCATGCGCTCCAGCATCATACGCATGCCGTTCTGCAACTCATTAATTTGTTGCTGAAGTCCGCTTAAATCCTGGGGCACTATAGAGCGCGCTCCTGCGGCTTCTGAGGTCAAATCTGATATTGGGGACGCTTTTGATGACGGGCCAGGTGGCTGAATTAAACCTTCCGCCCCCGACTCGGCCTGTAAATCAAAGTCCCTGATTTCCACATCTTCATTGCTTCTCATGCCTCGGGTTCTTACTCCCGGCCGCTGGGTTTTGGGCCGAGCCCCTCGTGGCATAGATGCTGCAGCAGTGGGGGCCTGTCTGGCTCCTAAGGGGAGACTCAGTGGTCCACGGCACAGCGGGCAATCAGTGCGGTTTCTGAGCCATTGCTCCAGGCACGATTCATGAAAAGTGTGTCCACACTTGGTGGTATACGTGTCCTGGGCGGCAGCGAATGGCTGCTGGCATATGGAGCACTGAGCCTCCACTGTGGTGCCAGACAGATCCTCACTGCTGTGTCGCAATGGCATGTCTAAACTGTGAAGTTTGACTATATACGAAAATTCAAAGGAAGTGCACGATACTCGTGACTAACGAAATAATTACGCTTATAACTAAGGAGTTGCTGCAAATTCCAATGCAACCCAGTGCACAACAGGGTGTGTCTAACTCTTTCAGAGAACCTTAACAGATAACTAGGCAAAATATGCCAAATATTCAAAAATATATAAAAGAATATATATATATATATATATAAGTAGGTGCACACCATTGGTGTGACTAACTCTATCAGAGAGAAAAAAAACTTAACAGCTAAAGGGCACAAGAATGCCAAGAAGCTATAATTAATGAGAAAAAAATATATAACTTCCAAAAAGTTTGAAAGACAATTTTCTAAAGTTGTCAACTTCCAAAGTTGAATCAAGAAAAAAATATAAATATAATTTCCAAGAGATGGCCTTCTTACTGGACGGAACCCGATCCGTTCTCCCCCAATTCAGGTCCGCTGGCTGGCTGGCTTTTGATTTTAAAAACGCAAGAAATTGAAATTCTAATTATGCAATGTTAGACTGGAACAATGTGAAAAATATTAAAAATTGTCGAAGTGAAGTGGATGTGTGATTGTGAAAATATTGAAATTTTAATTACAAAATGTTTAAGTATGAAAACTGTTTAAGTGTGATGAGTATTGAAGTTCAGTAATTTAATTGGGTCGATTCCAAAAGGGAATCGCCCAGTATGGGGGACTGTACTCTCACCCGAAATTCCTCGAAAAGAGAGGTGCAGGGGACCAAAAACAACTATGTTGCTGCTTGACTCAACTTCAGCAAATGGTTCAAGTTTGGCCAAGCTGCAGGGACGTGTAGGTGGCACCACGCCAACCTCACGTAATCCACCACAGCTTGAACCAAACCCAAGCCAAAAGCCGAAGCTGGATCAAGACAGCAAGGATATAAAAATTTGGGACAGCTTCCCAACATAAAGTGGGGCAGGGGCCCTTCGGTTGACCGGGACAGGAGCGGCGGTAAACCACCACAACCTGTTATCCGCGGCCAACCTCCAGGTTGCACCCAGAGTCAAAAAAACTCAACAAGACGACACGACGAGAAGCTGCCCAAGAGGTAAACTAACTAGGAAATGATTTTAAAAGGAAAGGATTGGGAAGGATGTTTGCGGCTAGTAAGGAAAGAGCGAGCGATGCAGGTCTTAACTCCAGGGGTTTTGTTCTCTCGAACGAAATGAGTTGAATCGCAAAGGAGGCGATTCTAAGACCTGCGAGTAAGAATGGAAATTTTGGGATTTAAGACGTAAAGTCTTGAGGGGAGTATGAGTCGAAACTCATAAGTATTTTCTCACTTTGGTGTGGGTTGCCCAAAACAAGTTTCGGGCCCCACGTTGGGCGCCATTTGTAGCGGAAATTAATGATGGGAGAGTGGCCTTAGCACAACTTAGAACCAGACCGAAGTCCAGAACCAAGAGTGCTAAGGTCAAACAGTGGAAATGGCTAGTGCCATTCAAGAGGCAAAACAAAAAAAGAATTGCCCCGAGAGCAGGGTGCCCTAGAAATGGCCGTGAAGGCCCCTCGTCCGCATTAGCGGAGCACCCTTTAACCAACCCCGACGGATGCTGGGGTGCCGCTTTGCTAGCTCGCTGCGGCTGGGGTGGGTTCATAAAAAAATGGGGATGGTTTGCTCTCAAGAAACGGGATGCTACGTATTATTCATCCGTCATGAATTTCGTAGCCGCAAACTGGTATATAAAATACCCAGGGACCAAAAAAGGGGGCATAGCTCCGTAAAGGAAACCACCCAGGCTCTGCAACATGGGCTGACTAAGCAGACCCAGTGCTCGTGACAACGCACGGAGCCAGAAAATTGAAAATCTAAACGGGAAAATAGGAAAAAATGCTACCTCTCTTTACAAGGAACCCGGGTGAGGCAGACAGCCCCGGGCCCCCGATGATAGTGGAGCCCTGACCCCGATGGTCTGGGGTCCTCCACCCTCTGATGCTGGCCATATCAATCCAAAAAATTCAAAATTCAAAAATCTAATCAAGAAAAACCAAAATTTACATCAAAGCGGAAACTACCTATGTGTGGCCAGCATCCCTCCCTTTTGATGCTGAAAAATACGGAAAAATTCACGAGAAAACTATTACATTATAGGCCAGCCAGGCCTGGAGCGGAACCTGAAAAAGAAGATGAACTTCTCGGGCTTTCACCCAATAAGAAGGCCAAAAGTTTAGATTTTACAAATTCATCATTATTATTTCATGCTTTGCTTTAGCTGATTAAATTCATCTATTCCAAATTTCTAAAATTTGCTTTATAAGTATCTTTAACTAAGTCCTGTTTGCGGCCTTTTTTTTTTTTCTTTATTCCTTCAATATTTTCTTTTGCTATGAATTAAAGTATCCGCTTGCAAAATTTTAATGTAAAAATTATTTGCATTCTTGAGGAGAAATAGCTAGATAAATTATTACTTTTTTTTTTCTTATATGATTCGCAACAAAAATCTACTTCGAATATGTACATGTACACCTTTCGACTTTTCCTGATATTAGTAATCATCAATAAGTGCGGAGTTTGGATCCAAACTATGCCGTTTTCATTTTTTTCTCGAGACAATGAAAGGTATGTTTCGTCCGACATAGAATTGTAGACTTTACTTTTGTCGTAGAAAAGTAGTATTTCAGAAAAAGAATGCAAGGTACTACACATGAACCGACATCTAAATCATTTGGACTGACTCTTTTTCTAGATCAAAGAATGTATGAGAGAAAAATTGATTAACGGTACAAGCCGCCCGTACACAAAACAACTATTTTTACATTTGCCTCAAATGTCTGATAGTGAAAAAGAACAAATGTCGTGTCTACTAGCTTACGTTATGTACAGATTTAACTAACATGACAAATATGACATCATATTCTTCTCTCCAAATCTGCTCTAAAAATCTCTTACGACTGGCATGTAGTATTATTTCATGATTTTTCGTTTTCTTCTTCATAAATATTTATATATAAAAAATGTAAGTTATTACCTCTTCCATTCTTTTCGAGGTACAAGAACTAGAGATAGCAGATATTATTAATAATATTTCGATATTTTTGTTTTTTTTTTTTTTTTGTCGTTACTTTTCTTCAGAAACGAATATCTACTCTCAAATGACGATAGTTTCAATTTCCAGAAGCTAAACAATGACTTCAAATTACGTTACAGCGCTAACTTCAGCGCACTAGTTTTAACAGGCGTGTTTTATAATAGCTATCTAATCAGTTCGCTTACGTGTCTCAGCAACACAAACCTTCCTTTTTGACTTGTAATTTCGAGCCGGATCTGCTGAGCAAATATATTGGACGTATCTGGATTCCAATACAACGTAGTATATCCAACCTTGACGCCGTAGACAATTCAGCAGGATTTATAAAATTTAGACTTACTTGGTCCGAGTTGGGTGATAGGAATTGCGGTGGCGACAATTTGCCGGGTTAATTGTTGTTTTCTGAGTCGGTTGGCAAATGCGAGGAACAATCGCTAACCGGTTGGCTACCATTCTCACTGGTTATTAAATTTCATGCCGTTGATCCTGACAACGACGAGGAAGAAGAAGTGGTCAAAGACGACGCCGTTGCGGTCGAAGGTGCAGATTTTGATCGCCCGGTTCGGGACATACCCCAAAAATTCATATCCTCATTCTAAGTTGGCATTATTTCTTAGCTCCGCCTATAATCGCAGCCAAACGCACGACACATTAGCTTGGAAAAGTCTTTTAAAACTCCTTACATCAAAATCCCGAATATTTTTCCCAAAACAACCCATACCAACCAACTGCCAAAGATAACACATCCGAAATTCTCGTACCTCTCAGGCGAAACGGTTAACCGAACGGTATATACAACACAAATGCTGTTGATTTTTTTCCGTTCTAACACAATCAACTACAAGCACTAAACCATAACCATGCTGTTAATAAAACAATTGCACTATGTGGTTGCCTTGACTTATAGAAATGCACGATTAAATTTTGAATTTTTTTTTTATGTCAATTAATCACTCAGCGACTTTCACGAATTGATTTTTATTGAAATACTTGTAGGTTATGTGAAATCATTGGTTTCAAAAGCCCGAAAGTGATTGTAGTAAAAATGAAAGTTTTCGGATGAAAATCGCGAACGATATTGTTGAATCGAATGGAGCGGTAACAGCCGGGAAGGGAATCCACAAAACTCAGCACAAAACAGGAAAATTCCAATTGGCTTGTTCACGACGGAGTATATGCACGAACGCTACGCTCACTTATCCGACAGATTTGCAAATTGTAGCAGCACTTCACGCATCACAAAACTGAAGAACCTCTGATAATGTTGAGACGCACCACAATAACTTTGCAAGAATTTGCATTATGTTGCCACTTTTCCCGAACTTTTCGATTCATTCAAGTTCCCGTTGGCAATATTTTTCACACCACGACTCCTTCGCCACGCCGTCTGGCCTCTCGAAAATTCACTCCGACGCCCATGTACACCCTCCGAGCAGATCTTCGATTCAAATTCCAAGAATTCGACTTTGAATCCGGAAAAAATGTCATTTCGTGCGGTATCACGTTTTTCTGATCCCCATCGCTCGTCGCCTTTTCTTTTCCCGACCGCCACGATTGCCAGTTGCTATCCGACTCTGCGACCACGTCTTGCCTCCGTCGCGAATGAGATCCGACTTCCTATCGCCAAGCGCTGCATTCTCACAGCCCAGCCACAGCATCGCAATTTGCCATAAACAATTTACCGTTGATACGGTAAATTAGTTTTGAGAAAAATGAATTTTTCGAAGCGACATCGCTTGTGTTTCGATTTGACGAAAACAAGGTGCCGTTAGAGGGCAAGTAGAGGACTTTTGATACAATGCGTATCAAAAGTCGTTTGCCGTGAATTTTAGAAACAAAATTCAAATAGGCAAATGCTACAACGTCGGCAATTCCCTGGCAGCCAATAGTTTTTTTTAGGGCTTTATTTGAAAGAGAATGTATCTTAATTCGCCTCATCGTTGCGTTCACTGTTTTTTTCACTCACGGATCACTATCCCACTTCTGATTTGTCAGATAACCGTCTTTTATTAATTAAAAACCCGCTTTAATATGATTGAATACACTTTATTTTTCTATATGAATTTTAACACTTCAAATGATCTATGGCTACCGTCGCGTGTCTATATTGTCGGCCGTCTAGTCATCGGCTGTCCTACTTCCTCGCTTCTCGTTTCCTTTCTCCCTCACTCGACATATACTCGTATAAGCAGAGAATATTTGATGCGGGAATATGGATCATTTCGCGGAATCAGCCTCCGAAAGCAGTATCCAATGGCATTCTTTCATACTTTCGGAACCACAAACTGATTTTTTTTTAATCAACTGACAAAGCCCTTAGGTACCGATAGAATTCGTCCGTTTTTTACATGCTTCATATAATCCTGGCAGAGTTTTTTTTTCACATTCCATAATGTACTTAATCCTAAGCTCCACCAGCTCTTGTTCGAGTGAATATGATTATTGATTTGATTTTTTCCAACAATTTCTTTTAACTAATTTGGGATAGCTTCAATACTTCCTGAAAATGTACTTTGATTGATAATACCTAGAATGTTTTTGGATAACAACAATTTTTTGGGTTTAGTATTGAGTCTGGTCCTAAAAGTACAAGTAATCGTACTGTGACCACTATTGGTGATCTGACTAGTTCCAGTTGACCATCTTAGAGTTACATCAGGGGCAGATGTACCTTTATCCCACTTTTTACTAGTCGCAAACGTTTTGTTCCCATTATTAAAACAAATATGACTTTGGTTTGCTGTGATTTCAAAAAGTTTAATTCGTCTGAAACTGTTCGTATGATCTCCCCAGAACTTACGTCGGGCATTGAGGTTTCTCCCAATGATGAAGTTTCCAAAAGACATAGCTGCCTTAATTCAGAATCAAAAATATTACAATTTAAATCAGGGTGGCAGTATATCGAGAAAATTCTTATATTTTCCTTGAGATGAATTCTGGTGATTCCAACAATTTCAAAGACCAAGTCTATTTTAATTTCTTGAAACTCCATACTCTTGCTTACAAGTAGTGATTTGAAAAAAACGTTTGGCTGAAAAAAAAACAAACGAACAGTTTTTCCAAATAGCGCAAACAGTTTTTCTAAAACGACATTTTTTTTCTAAAACGAACAGCATTTCTAAAATAAACCGTTTTTCTACAACGAATAGTTTTTCTAAAACCAATCGTTTTTCTAAAACGAATCGTTTTTCTCCAACGAATCGTTTTTCATCGTTTTTTGTTTTTTTTTTTACACGAACCGTTTTTTAAAACGAACTGTTTTTTAAAACGAATCGTTTTTCGTTTTTTTCAACGAACCGTTTTTTCAAAATGAACTGTTTTTTAAAAACGAATCGTTTTTCGCTTTTTTTAAAACGAATTAGCTTTAGTTGTCTCATTATAAGAATTGAAACATTTTTATAAGGCTAGAATGGCTCTCATAAATGCACCATTTAATACTATTAGCACACTAATTACCTACAAGGCTAAAATTACTAGAGCGGTGCTCGCAGTTTTCCTCTTAGAAGACTCTTGTAGTGTCTTATAAGAGAAAAATTGTTAGTTGAGATATTCACAAATATATGTATTACCAATATATTCCTATTATAGTACATAGTCGTACTAATGATCAATAGATTTTTATCATACATTTTCAATTTGTTCTCTCACTCTCGAGCTTAGAAACCAACGCTTCAATTGTCATGCGACTCTCGATGAAATTCCAAATTCAATGCCGATTCAAGTCAATCTGTCGTTCCAGTCAATCTACCTTGACTTCTTAATAAATTTGTTTACTCATTTCATTCATGTTCCTCGGCGAAAAGACCTTTAATTTCTTTCTTCTATTATTGTTGTACCAGGGGCGGCTCGTCGATGTACGCAAAGGAAGCAGTGCTCCCTTGCTCAACCACTTGGTATAAGCAAAAAAATTATTAAATAATCAATGTGCAACAATCAAAAGATTCACTATCAAAATAAAATTTCTTTTCTTACAAAATACAAAACTTCATAGCTACTAAGGATCAAATGATTTTATTTTATAACAGTCCAACTACAGAGCTTCCAAGGTAAATTTACAGCGACGCAACGATAGCTCAAACGTTTTACTACAAATTACAGGCACTGCATACCATTCAATTCAAAACATACAGTGCACTCAGATATACTACACAGAACACTGAAGTGATCTTGCTTCAATGCTCAAAGCCGTGATTTTCGCACAGATCTACTTAGACGCTTTGCCTAAATGATGACCACAAAAATTTTGCAAATAGCATCGCGGACGCTGGCTCAGTTCACAGCGTCTTGGTAGAGAGAGAAATTCAAAACACTTGCCCCGTCAACCCGCTGAACGACCCAGAAAGCTTTGTAAATGAATAACTTAATACGCTCCAAAGTTATCGGCGTCTCTGTTACGTTACTGTTACCCCTCATGATTTATCTGTAGATTCTCTTCTGCTCCTCTTCTTACGAGCCGTTCCCCTTAGGAATTGAAGCATGTCACCGTTATAAGCGAATAACGCGATCCAGTGTCGATTACCTTGGTGGGAACACCGGGGCGGCGGCTTTCAGGCGGCCTTTGCTCGCGAGAAGGGGGTGGGTAGGGCGCCACTCGCTTCGAAAACTGAAAACGTGCCTTCTGTCCGTTACCCTGAAGCGAGAAGTAGGCTACGGATCACAGAATATTAACACCGAAACTAACACACCAACGATACCGGATTTACAATATCTATGTTTATTAACGCTATCTCACCACAATTCGATTGGAAAGTTCGGCGCGTTACCATTCATGGTAATCCAACTTACGCTCTACTATAATTATTCCCAAAACTCACAATTTCGAATTCAAAATAAAAAAAATTCAACACTTCGAATAAACCACCTATCTGAATAATGAACTTATAAACTATCTGACCTTGTTTCTTCTGGGGATCGTCGGAATCAAAATTCTCCCACGCTGGCTGCTACCTCTCGCCTGACAATTCGGACACGCAGATCGCATCACCCCTTGGCGACCACACCCGAAACAACGCCGAGGCTCCCTGCACTCTCGGGACATGTGCCCTTCATGCTTGCAGTTCCAACACTGTACCTGTCGCTGTCCCGCCAACGCTGCCACTTGATCCGCGATTCCCGGGCCCACGTACGCTAGATCGGGCTCTAAACAACGCGTAGATCGCGTGTTTGGTGGTACAAAAGCCGCTACTGATGCCCTTGTAGCATCCAAGGTCCGACCCATCTTTACTAACTCCACGATCGACTCCACCGGGGTCAAACAGAGCTGCTGCTGGTAAAACGGCGCAATGTTGCGTCGCAGAACGCGCAGCTTTTCCTGCTCCGTGCAGTTAACCTTAAGGCGACTGAACAAGCGCTTCATGGTCGCCACGTACACTCCCATGGATTCACTTTCCCCCTGTGTTCTCTTCCGGATCTCGTCCCACAGACGGTCCTCGCAGTCAGATGGCAGGAACTCTGCTTTCAGTTCTTGCACCAGTTCGTCCCAGCACTTAACTAGCTTTCGATTCGCGCGAAACCATATGAGCGCTTTTGCGTCGAAGAGATCTACCGCCGACGTAAACAGCTGTGACTTCGAAAGCCCTCGGGCCTGGCGTAACTCCTCAACGCGCTCCAAAAAGGCATTCACAGATCCACTTGAATCGCCCGTAAACTTAAGGCCCCATTTGGCCACCTCCGCCGGACTGTCTACTTTGGTTTGTTGCACCGATGCTACCTCCTGAACCATACCGCTTGGTTCTACCTCGTCGTCGCTGGGGTCTTCCACTTTCTTTGCCAATGCCCCCATCGTCAGAATAAACCTATTCCGGAGCTTCTTCGCACTGTCCTTTTGCTCCAGTGTTACTGCCCGTATGTTCCCCAGTCTGCGGAACCCAAACTCTATACTGCATTTCGCCTTCAGGTACTCCAGGGATGCTTTGCCGCTCGTCACCCTCTCCACCAGTTCCTCGGCCTCTGTCACCTTAGCTTCTAGTTCCCGGAAATCCGTCTCAAAATCGAAAGGGTATTCGGCTTCGGCATATGAAGTGTCCATGGCGGCCTCTGCCTTCAGAGTCGCCCTCAGGGCCTTCCGCATATTGTCGACTGTGTCGGCGTCAAATCCACGTATGGCCAGCTCGTACATGAGCTCGTCCTTGGTTAGTCGATCTACCAAGATCTTCCTGGCTCGACCACGGAAATTGTTTGCGCGAATATCCTGAAAATTTACCCTAATCACTCCCCAAAAATAACACTCCCGAAAAATTCTCTAAATGTATTCCTTCTGCGGAACCCAAGTTACTTTCTTACGAAAATGAACACCTACAACCCGCTAATGATAAAGTAAAATATGGAGTTCACAAATAGTACCTGAAAAAGAATGACCTCTTACTTACTAACCTATCATATTCACGCACTCACAATTCAACCGCAATTCAAATAAGTATAATTTTCACTATCTTCACTCACACACTTTATCTATTCTCAACCATACAAACCAAACTCAGAATTCCAATAGATGTAGAATCAATATATATATATATATATATATATATATATATATATATATATATATATATATATATATATATATATATATATATATATATATATAAATGTGAAAAAATGTTTTCGCAAAACGATCAATTCAATAATATATGATCAATTGAAAAATATATTATGTCAATATTCTCCACGTAATTCGTAAAACGTTTAATTTGCAAACTTCCTTTTAGCAACAATAAACGATTTCCGCGGTAAAAATTACTTTCAAATACGCCTTTAGGCTCAGTTTATCTGCAATTCTACGCACCTATCAGCCTTCCCACATTTTGGGACTTGGCTCCTAAAATTTTCTCGAGTACCGTTTTTCCCGTTAGTACCGTTTTAGGCCCCACGTTGGGCGCCAATTTGTCACCGTTATAACCGAATAACTCGATCCAGTGTCGATTACCCTGGTGGGAACACCGGGGCGGCGGCTTTCAGGCGGCCTTTGCTCGCGAGAAGGGGGTGGGTAGGGCGCCACTCGCTTCGAAAACTGAAAACGCGCCTTCTGTCCGTTACCCTGAAGCGAGAAGTGGGCTACGGATCACAGAATATTAACACCGAAACTAACACACCAACGATACCGGATTTACAATATCTATGTTTATTAACGCTATCTCACCACAATTCGATTGGAAAGTTCGGCGCGTTACCATTCATGGTAATCCAACTTACGCTCTACTATAATTATTCCCAAAACTCACAATTTCGAATTCAAAATAAAAAAAAATTTAACACTGAATAAACCACCTATCTGAATAATGAACTTATAAACTATCTGACCTTGTTTCTTCTGGGGATCGCCGGAATCAAAATTCTCCCACGCTGGGGCCCTTTAGTCGCCGATTCGCGTCTCCAATCGATATCTCGAGCTCGGTCATAGAATTTCCTTCATTCGTACCTTCTGTTCTCGCCAATGTCGAATCCTTCACACAATATATCTTCCAACTCCCGGTTTATAGTTGATTTGGATATTCCGACTCCCGACGTATAGATAATTCCCCTCTAGCTCCGTCTCGGCACCAGTATGATTCGAAAAAGAAGACCAAAAAGGAGAGTGTTACAGATTTTCATCGATCGCCTCAGCTTTAGGGACTTCCGTCCACTTACCCGGTCCAATTTTGAAGAGACCGATTTTTCGCTTCCCGGTGCCCAAGAAGATTTTTGGCGGCAGCGGGATTTTCAAACCCGTTGATCGAACTCAACAGAGTTCATTCTCCTCTAACCGGGTGTTGAATTTCCATTTCACCACGAGATCCACTTTTGGGACATTTGATCTCACCCCGCATTCCGACTGTCATCTGACATCTCGTGACAGTTCTAGCTGAAACCCGCCGCCTGACTTCTCGAGGATGGAAACAACGTAAGTAATTAGTATGTTTTCGGTAAGAAATTAATGATATTCGATCATTCACGTACGACATTATTATCCGCTGGTCGTTCCATTGTGCCGCAATCATTTAAGAGAAATTCGTGCATATATTGGAAATTCGTGCCATATGTATTTACCCTTTGCGTGTTGAATAAGAAAGCATCGTCGTCTTTGCCGCGTTCCGCTGGCCTTCTTTCCCGAGTGGGAAAGTTCCCTTCTTATGGTGGCCGTTTGTTTATCTGTCTGTGAATCCATTGAAACTGGTGCCCCTGCAGTGAGCGAAATTTTATAATCTTCGCCACCGCCGTCAGGTCTGCTCGTCGATCGCATACATCGTCTCTATCTGGGGCGGCCGTCACAGATCAGTGGAAATTGGTTCAACTGTTGGCCCAGGTCCGGGTTCGCTGCTCTGTCGGGTATATGCGTTCTGGTCTCAGTCATGAATTATACCGAGACAATTAGTTCGTGTGTTTAGTCGGCGGGCTATTGATATTTACCATGCTGCATGTCCGATGATTGTGTTGTTGTTTCGTTGGCGTCGCCACATCAATGCGATGTTCGTTCGAGTCATGTGATTGTTGTCTTATTTTCTACTGTGTCTAATTTAATCCTAAAACTAACATAACGTAGTTGTTGATGATTCGTGCATCGTTGTGATTACTCAATCTCCATCGTTCTCTCTTTTAGAGGACGATGGAGATTATTTTTTTTTATTATTATTATTATGTTAATTCGCAAACGACCGTGACAAGCATTTTCTGCTTTGTTCTGCTATTATCAATATAAGCCTGTTATTTCGCTGCTGCTGAAAGGGTACTTTTCGCATTTCGTTTTGCTCGATTATAGCACTAGGCTTTAAATAGAAATAATAACAGATATGCAGAGGACACTAAGTGATGAGATAATTAAGTGATGAGATATTCTATGCTCTCACCAAAAAAGGTAGAGTCATGAAGATAGATAAAATAATAAAAATTGGGTTTGGTAGAATTAAATTTTTTTTAAAACAGCATCAGATAACATAACTTTAGAACTCAACAACATGCAGTACTTTCCAAACAATTTCGAGCTGGAATATAAAGTTAATTTTAGTTTTGGTTGCAATAGTTTTGGCAATAAAATGGATTAAGTATCAATCAAATCAGCAGAAAGATTTTCAATGAGAGACAGATGATCCAAACAAATTCATCCCATCTTATTCAGTTAAAATTATTTTTTAAGGAGAAGATCTATCTGAATTAATAAAGGTTTTCTATCTTAGAATTAAAGTTGAGCATTATATATCCAAACCGAGGCCGTGCCTTGAATGAGGTAAAGTGGGTTACATCGCAAAATTTAACAGAGCTCCGGAAAAAAATGTCTCAAATGCGGGTAAAAAGATTGTGAGGGTTCTTGTAAAATCAAAATCTGCAGTCTTTGTAACTTTAAAAACCACTCTTTACCAGATATGTATTGCCTTATGTGGAAGGAACAACTAATACTCGAACTATACTTTTCTGGATGAAGAAGAGCTCAGCTTGTTTCCTTCATTAGAAGAGGAAATTCTCAATTCCTCTTCGAATGAATTCTCATCTGTTCTGAAGACGAACAGGAAGAAACACTTTAATATCTCCATGAATATTTATCCTCAGAAAATGAGCCGACGCCCGGTCTTCAGAAGTCACAACTGAAGTCGAAAAGTTTTTGAATAATCTATTAAAAAACAATTAAGTAGAAAACTTAAGTCTATGTAAGGAGGCTATTTTGAAAAGTTTGTTTGAGGTCTTTATCAAGTGTTGATAGCTTGCATAAACCTGATAATAACATTAACACGGATGAAAATAATACAGCTAAATATACAAGGATTATACAAAAACAAAAATAGTTTAGAGTTCTGTTTGAATAATGGCCTACTTGTAAGTAGTGATGGGCGTTTCTGCTTTCAAAAAACGAAAACGAACTGTTTTTTTTCAAAAACAACTGTTTTTTTATAATTGTTTGAAAAAAAACAGCATGGATTAACTAAAAGAAACAAATTTTATTCTGTACGACAAATAGAGTTTGGTCGTACTAGGATTTTCCCATACTAGATATAACTAGTACCAGTACGAAACAATACCTGTTCCAAATACCTGTTTAAAGTATGTACATTTATACATACAATTAGTGATGGGCTCAAAAACGCCAAACAGTTTCAAAAAAACGTTTGGCTGCAAAAAACGAACGAAGTTTTTTCAAACAGCGGCAAACAGTTTTTCTAAAACGAACAGCATTTCTAAAATAAACCGTTTTTCTACAACGAATAGTTTTTCTATAACTCAGCGTTTTTCTAAAACGAATCGCTTTTATAAAACGAATGGTTTTGCGCTTTTCTCAAACGAATGGTTTTTCGTTTTTTTTTTCAAACGAACCGTTTTTTTAAAACGAATCGTTTTACGTTTTTTTTCAACGTACCGTTTTTTAAAAACGAATCGTTTTTCATCGTTTTTGGTTTTTTTTTCAACGAACCGTTTTTTAATAACGAACTGTTTTTCATCGTTTTTCGTTCTTTTAAACGAACCGTTTTTTAAAAATGAACCGTTTTTCGTTTGTTTTAAAACGAATCGTTTTTCATCGTTTTTCGTTTTTTTCAAACCAACCGTTTTTCGTTTGTTAAAACGAACTGTTTGGCAGTGGAAAACTGTTTAGCTGCGGAAAACAATATTTTCGTACTTGCGAAAACTGTGGAAAACTGTTTAGCTGCGCAAAACAGTATTTTCGTACTTGCAAGTATTTTATTCATACATTCAAAAAGTTTTTAGGGCAAAAGGAGCTGAATTCGACAAAATCGGCCAATTTTTGGCTAGAGTGGTTTGGGAATGAGCCAAGACCTATTGCTGTGATATAAAAATTTCGGTTTTGTAGGGGAGTAAGGGGTTTTTTGAATGAGCCAAGACCTATTGCTGTGATATAAAAATTTCGGTTTTGTAGGGGAGTAAGGGGTATTTTGGTCATAGTTTGGCGAAAACTGCCTTCACGGCGCTTTCGATGGTTGGAAGTGGTCGGGGAGTATATTAGTGATATTTTGAGGGCAACAAATTTTTGATAGGGAAAATTGGGCAAGTTTCGAAAAAAAATTTGTTGATCTAGCATAAATTGGGGACCTTTCTGAGTTGTTTCGGGCGAAATTTCCATTAAAGCCTGGGAAAATTCGGCCAAGTTTCGAAGATAGCACTAAAATTGCCAAGGAGGAAAAGGTTGAGATCGTTTTTGGTTCATCAATTGGCGTCTCCGGGTGTGCTGTGGCCCTCCTCGTGACTGCAGGTCGCCACGAGGGTGTCTACATACCTACTGGGGCTGTAAAATTTACGAGACCGCGGTAGGTAAGGTGCCCCTGGACTCATGCCCAGCCTTACGGAAGAGGTTGGCCCCCTAGTGGGTGCATGTTTAATAAGCGAAACATTTTTTTTATTTCTTTAAAAAAACTTCATGCTTCAGTGATGCGAACTGAAAATTCGACTGTTTTAGATTAGCCAGGAAAAGTTTGGTATCAGAGATCGCTCGATGAAAAGTCATATAGATGACAACAGGATCAGTTGGTCCTATCTTAATATTTTTGTTTGCATATAATAAAATGAAAAACAAATTAAATTGATTGAATTTGATCGTTTTCCTTTAGGTGTCCCCTAGACTGGAGAAAGACTTGCCAAATAAGTGACCCATTGGAAAGTTACGGACAAGCTGATGACTCGGTATTCTTTGAAGGTAATCTTGCACCATCACCATTCTAGCTTGGGAACGTTGTGTCTGGAGGGTGAAGGAGGGCATATTAGTCCGTTTCATTACATTACTGCCAATCGTATGCATTGTATGTAGTGATGGGCGTTTATGTTGTTTTCAAAAAACGAAAACGAACAGTATTTTTTTTCAAAAACAATTGTTTTTTAAAACTGTTTGAAAAAAAACCAGTTTCAATGAACGAAAAGGGACAAATTTTATGCTGTTCGACAATTAGAGTTGGGTTGTATTAGGATTTTCACATACAAGGTATAACTAGTACGAATACGAAAAAATACCTGTTTGAAGTATGTACACTCAGAGAAAAATCGTTGTATAAATAAAAAAAACTCAAGCACACCTGAACCGCTAGAAACACTAATGTTCGAAGAAAAGTAGAAGAATTGTGCAAATTTTGAGTGCATATTCTACCACACGAGATGCTTATTACAGCCAAAATGTTTCAAACACCACGTTTTACTTTGGTCTCAAGAATGCATTATAACTCATATGGTGAAAAAGTTTCAGATATTACCACTGACATTAATTTCAAAGTTTATGAGAGCAAAACACTTGTTAACTATATTCGTTATCAGTTGCTTATTTCACAAAACTTTGAAAGCAGCATCTCATATAACATCAATGAAGAAAATGCTTAATGCCTGCAGCACTGTAACTGAAGTTGGTGTTTGGGGCTGCGATCCGAAAATTTTGCAGAACTTTGGGAATTGAAACATTAATTATTTATTTTCATTGTAAATGTTTCCGGTATGAATACTAACTGTAAGCATTTATTGATACAGAAATAGCACAACCGACTCGTGCTGGCAACCTTTTGCCAGTATCACATATGCATCACGTTGAAATTAACCTACCCTGCGAATTTAATCTCGATTCGATGACTACGTTCGAAGTTATAGGAGTAAAAAGAAATTTAGGGTTGCCAGCCGCAAATTTTTGAAATAATCAAAAACTTAATATTTGCTGTACATTGTCACTACAATATCATTACCATTTGAAAATTTTACGATCAAATCGCTTAAGAAAGATATTGGAAATAGACACAAAACCAACAATAGCTGGCAACCCTATCGTGGCTTTTAAACCAAATTTGACCTGAATAATGCCTATAATAGGTTCCATTAAATGTATGAAATTTGTATTGATTTCATGACTGCACTGGAAGTTATAGGGCAAAAAGCTTTATTTTCCTGATCGAATTTTCAAAACCAAAGACACAAAAATTACCATAGCTGGCAGCACCAATCGAATTTTTCAACCAAATTTATATCAAACACGGCTTAGAGTAAGGTTCAGCTACAGTGTCAATTTCATGAAAATCTGGTTGGTAACTGAATCAGAATTCATAGGGCAAAAAGCAGTTTTTTTCTTTGTAATTTTTCAAGATGGCACCACTGGCACAGGGTTGCCCACAATTCAAAATCGGTTCTATCAGATCTGGCCCTACTTAATTTCAATGTATTCTGTAAATTTCAACTGCATCTGATTATTGGTTGCTGAGTTCCCGTCAACAGAAGTTTTTGATGCTAAAAATATAGGTAAATTGGGAAAGGGTTGCCGTTCTTGTCCGACATGAAAATTCCAAAGTTTTCCCTTGACTGTTTAGACAAAGCATACGATTTGTATGCAAGTTGGTTTTCATTCTAAGAAACGGACATATTTTAGGAGATTCGATGGTTTGAATGTTTTCACTTTCAGTGCCTGCCGTAGCTACAGGGTTGCCAGCACGTTCATGAAAAACTACGCAAGTGTGCAACTTATCAATATTTATATGTGTTGTAGGTTTCATAATGATCTGATAATTTAATAAAAAAGTTATCACAATTCAAAAATTTTCAAATTTTCCCAATCTCATTTTAGGCGCCTAGCGCACACATAGGGTTAAAATATATATATATATATATATATATATATATATATATATATATATATATATATATATATATATATATATATATATAATATAATAATAATAATATAATTTATTGCAGCTATTCATTTTACAAACATGATACAAATATTCAATATGAGACATACATAGCTCGCTCCTCGCAAAAGTAAGAGTACTTGTGCGCGAGTGCGGGGACCTAATACGAACTACTGCATTCAAATATATGAGAAGCTGTGATCAACTATAATAAACGTTTACATAAAATTCAAATTAAAATTAAAATTCAAAATAAAAAAAAAAACAATATAAGCTTGAATTAAAAACTAAGAACTAAAAACTAAAATTGGACAAACGGGAAATGCATTATATCGAAAAGCTGACAAAGGGAGAAGATAGCATAAAAAGTGTAAGGCGAAACGAAAACATTAAGACTAGAATGAATACTTTAATTCTTAATGGTTTAAAAGTTAAACACAGAATCGAAGCATTGGCTTCCACTTTGAACAAACCGTTTTAAAATTGACTTGAAATTAAGATCATTTAGCGAAAGTTTTATCTCTTGGGGGAGTTTGTTGTACAGTTTAGGTCCTAAGACACTTAGGTGCCTCGCGGTTCTAGATTTTCTACATCGAGTTGTTAAGATGGGAATTGTCAATTGCCTTCTTGTTCGGTAGCCGGTAGTATGGATATTGAAATGGCTGACGTTCAGGTACATAAATTTTAAAGCCGCATATAAGTAAAGCTGACGAATATTCATTACACAAAATTCCTCGTATGCTTTAGTTGTTGATGAGAATATTGATTTTTTCAAACATATCTTAACAATTTTACTCTGCAAACTTTGTAGAGGGGCAGTATGGGATGAAAGCGCTGCACCCCAAACAATGATAGCGTACTGGATGACACTCTGAGCGATTGCAAAATAAACTAGCTTTATTGTGTTAAGATTGGTGTTATATCTAAGCCTCATAAACGCATAAAGTGTTCGACGTACCTTACGTATGATATTTTGTATGTGGCTTTTCCAGCTGAGATCTTCGTCAATTATAACGCCTAAATAATTTATTTCTTTGAGCTGCTTTATCTTAGCATTATTTATCGAAATATTTAAATTCAGATCACTCAAATTATTTTTGGACCCGAATGCTAAAAAACAAGTTTTTTCGATGTTTAACACAAGTTTATGTGCGCTTAGCCACTTGTAAATTGTTTGACAGCCTTTATTTGCTTGAAAGAAGACCCTATTCCAAGTACTTCCCCTAAAGATTAAAACAGTGTCATCCGCGTATGCAATTATCTGGCCATTAAAGTCTGGATTATTCAAATGTAGGTTACAAAGATCATTTATGTATAAGTTGAAAAGAATTGGGCCAAGTACAGATCCTTGAGGAATACCGCATTTAAGCTCCAAAGTACCGCTGACATCTGGCCCTATTTTAACTTTTTGTTTACGACCATAGATATAAGAATGGAAAAGACTGTATACATTATCCGAGAGCCCAAGTTCCCGAATTTTACGTAGCAATATAGAATGGTTGACAGTATCAAAAGCCTTTTTTAGGTCTAGAAAAACTGCGATTGTTTTATCATTACTGTCGATAGATTGGTTAATAAAGTTGGTTACACAGTAAAGAGCGTCGACAGTACTAGTACCCTCACGAAAACCAAATTGGTTTGGTGCAATTTTATGGCGCACAGCTAGGAGTTCACCAAGTCTAGCCTTTAGGCACTTCTCAAAGATTTTAGCCAAAATTGAAATCAATGATATCGGTCTGTAGTTATTCAGATACTTTTTGTCCTGTGTTTTGAAAATTGGAATAACGACAGCTGTTTTGAAACGGTCCGGAAACTGACCAGCCTGTAGGCAGGCATTATAGATATGTTGAAGAGGTGTTAAAATTGTTCCTGCTAATTTTTTAATCACTTTAGCGGTTATTAAATCTTCTCCAGGTGATTTATTCTCATTCATAGAATTAATATGATACAGTATTTCTTCCTTGGTTATTGCTTTGAAATCAAATGGCTCGAGCTGGTCTGCTATTGGAGGTGGAGGTAGAGTAGTTTGAGGGACCGAATTGGATATACTTTCACCAATTGTTGAAAAGTAGTAGTTGAATTCGTTAGCAATATCACTGCCAGATTTCAACAAAGTTCCGTCTCTAGCTAAGATTTCCGTTATGGATTGATTCTCTTTTTTATTCTTCGCTATTATCTCGTTAATCATTTCCCATAATTTTTTCGGGTCGCTTTTGTATTTATTAGTTTTTGACATGTAATAATTTGATTTCGCTTGTTTAATTGTTTTGTTAAGGATATTTCTAAAAATTTTGAATCTACGCTTCAGTTCCAGGTTAAACGGTTGATTAGTCAACATCTTTGCAATTCGGCTTTTATGACGTATTGACACAACAATTCCTTTGGTGCACCAAGGTTTCAACGGAATCATTTTTTTCCTAAGCGTATACTCAGATATAGTAGCTGATTTGTCTACAAGATCGTTTACAAAACTTAAAAGACTATTTACCGCCTCATCGGGGCATTTGATATTACATACCACATTCCAGTCGAACTGTTGGGCTCTTTCAACTAAAATATCATAATTGATCTTTGTTACTTGAACCGTTTTATTATTGCTATTAGCTGTTTTGAAATTTTTATAGGTCAGTTCGGCTATAGTACAGTAGTGATCAGTAATATGGGTTTGAAGAATAGCTGGTTCAAAAATGAGGTTGCTAGTTTCTTTGAAAAATACGTGGTCAATACATGACCCACTGTTTGCTCGAGTAATACCGTGGAGATGTTTGTTGAAACCAAATTTACCTAAAACATTGAGGTAATCTTGTGCAATGCAAGAGATTTTACTACCATATATGTTTATATTAATATCCCCGATTATTATATGGTGGTTATGGTTTTTAAAAGTTTCCAAATATACATCCAAAGCTTGGATGAAGCTACTGGGCTCAAGACTTGGAGAACGGTAAAAACAGGAAATAAGTAAGTTTGAACTGTTGGGTAATGATAAAGTGAAGTGCAACGAGTTAGCATGGTCAAACATGACATCTATTTGGTTGACAGAGTAATCATTTTTAATATAAACAAGTAACCCGTCACATTTATTAAATAAATTTGGTTTGACTATGCTGTAGTACCCATTTATATCAAAGCCAATAGCATTCGGAAGCCATGTTTCCGTTAAAACGATGACATCGAAAACATATAACATACTATTCATTGTCAAAACTAGCTCGTCAAAGTTTCTAGCAATACTTCTGATATTCATGTGAAGTATTCTAAATGTCAGTCTGTTGTTACTATAGGTAAACTTATGAAACTCCCCTATATCAGCAAAGATCGATGTACATGGATTGCTACTATTTTCGATTTCAAAATTATCGATTAATACATCCATTTAAATAAAGAAAAACAGAAAAAAATTCAAACAAAAGAAAAAAGCTATCAAAAGCAAAAAATAAACAAAACTAGAAATAGAAAGCCTAAAGCTGGCCCATTACATTGATATCATCAGCGCAATTGATGATTACAGGTCTGTCACCTTCTGTTTTGCGAACGAACACTTTTCCATATTTCGCCCAAATGAATTTAAAGCTCCGCAAACTTGTTTTTGCTTGGTAGAGCAACGCAGCTGTTGTCGGAGTTAAGTGATCTCCTATGAACACTCTACTGTTGTCTAAACTTTTATGAATTAAATTAGCTGGAAGCCCTGCACCGTCATTTCGCCTTCTCACAGCTGATTTGTATCCGCCAAGGAAAGAATCTCTATCAGTTTTATTTGCAAATTTAATAATAATTTTACTTGAGCGTGATTGTGATTGTTTCGGTCTGAAAACTTCCTGTATGTTGATCGCTGGGTCGATACCGATCGCCACCGATGTTAGCTTAACGATTTCGCGCAGGTTTTCATTAGTCGTTTGCTTGATGCCGTTTAAAACAACGTTGTTCGCTCTCAATTCAGTTGCGAGGCTGTTATTTTCAATTTTTAGCTTATTGATTTCCGATTTGATAGTAACATTTTCCTTGTTAAGTTTTGTGACCTGACTTATCAGATCGTTCATTTTAGCCGCATAATCATCAAATTTAGATGACATGAACTCAATAGCTTTTCTCATTTCACCAAGTTCGCTATTGGAGTTGTTATACTTTGAAAAAATTTCGTTTTTGAAACTAGCAAACATTTCCCGTAGAGTAACTTTAAAAGCATGAAGCAAGTATACAAGCATGAAGTTTTTATTAAGAAATAAAAAAAAATGTTCCGTTTATCAAACATGCACCCACTAGGGGGCCAACCTCTTCCGTGAGGCTGGGCATGAGTCCAGGGGCACCTTACCTCCCGTGGTCTTGTAAATTTTACAACCCCGGTAGGTATGGAGACATCCTCGTGACAACCTGCAGTCACGAGGAGGGCCTCAGCACATCCGGAGACGCCAACTGATGAATCAAAAACGATCTCAACCTTTTCCTCCTTGGCACTTTTAATTTTTCTTTTTTTTGTTTCCTAAACCACTCTAACCCTAAATTGGCCAATTTTGTCCGATTTCAGCTCCTTTTGCCCTAAAAACTTTTTGAATTTTTGAATAAAATACTTGCAAGTACGAAAATACTGTTTTGCGCAGCTAAACAGTTTTCCACTGCCAAATAGTTCGTTTTACCAAACGAAAAACGGTTGGTTTAAAAAAACGAAAAACGATGAAAAACGATTCGTTTTAAAACAAACGAAAAACAATTCATTTTTTAAAAAACGGTTCGTTTAATAGAACGAAAAACGATGAAATGTTTTTCATCGTTATTAAAAAACGGTTCGTTGAAAAAAAACCAAAAACGATGTAAAACGATTCGTTTTTAAAAAACGGTTCGTTGAAAAAAAAAAAACGAAAAACGATTCGTTTTTAAAAAAACAGTTCGTTTATAAAAAAAGGTTCGTTTGAAGAAAAAAACGAAAAACCATTCGTTTGAGAAAAGCGAAAAATCATTCGTTTTATAAAAGCGATTCGTTTTAGAAAAACTATTCGTTGTAGAAAAACGGTTTATTTTAGAAATGCTGTTCGTTTTAGAAAAACTGTTTGTCGCTGTTTGAAAAAACTTCGTTCGTTATTTGCAGCCAAACGTTTTTTTCAAACTGTTTGGCGTTTTTGAACCCATCACTAATTGTATGTATAAATGTACATACTTTAAACAGGTATTTGGAACAGGTATTTTTTCGTACTGGTACTAGTTATATCTAGTATGGGAAAATCCTAGTACGACCCAACTCTATTTGTCGTGCAGAATAAAATTTGTTTCTTTTAGTTAATCCAAACTGTTTTTTTCAAACAATTTTAAAAAAACAGTTGTTTTTGAAAAAAAACAGTTCGTTTTCGTTTTTTGAAAACAGAAACACCCATCACTACTTACAAGTAGGCACAAACTCGACTGACCGTTCTACTTTTACAAACAATATTGAAAGCACTAATGGGTTTTACTTTATTATTCTTATCAGAGAAGAATGCTTCAGAAATAATGGCTAGATTGTATTTACCATTATTGAAACAGAACTCTAAACTATTTTTGTTTTTGTATAATCCTTGTATATTTAGCTGTATTATTTTCATCCGTGTTAATGTTATTATCAGGTTTATGCAAGCTATCAACACTTGATAAAGACCTCAAACAAACTTTTCAAAATAGCCTCCTTACATAGACTTAAGTTTTCTACTTAATTGTTTTTTAATAGATTATTCAAAAACTTTTCGACTTCAGTTGTGACTTCTGAAGACCGGGCGTCGGCTCATTTTCTGAGGATAAATATTCATGGAGATATTAAAGTGTTTCTTCCTGTTCGTCTTTAGAACAGATGAGAATTCATTCGAAGAGGAATTGAGAATTTCCTCTTCTAATGAAGGAAACAAGCTGAGCTCTTCTTCATCCAGAAAAGTATAGTTCGAGTATTAGTTGTTCCTTCCACATAAGGCAATACATATCTGGTAAAGAGTGGTTTTTAAAGTTACAAAGACTGCAGATTTTGATTTTACAAGAACCCTCACAATCTTTTTACCCGCATTTGAGACATTTTTTTCCGGAGCTCTGTTAAATTTTGCGATGTAACCATAGGCGCGCCGTAGGGGAGGGGGGGGGGCAGGGGGGCCGGGACCCCCCCAGACCCTAGGTTGGCCCCTCCCAGAAAAATAAATATTTCCAACAGCAGACACTTAAATTTTCGCCTCTTAGGTTTTTGTGGTTACAGCAAGAGGTGAGTAGTGTATAGCGAATCCAATCCCGGGATCCCGGGATCCCGGCCAATTTCTGGTCCCGAAAATCCCGGGATTGATGAGCTCTAATCCCGGGATTTTCGGGATCAGAAATTGGCTGGGATTTCGGGGCCGGGAGTCAAGCATTATCGGCAATCAAGTTACAGCAAGACTCGAAAAGTGCAAATAGAATCCATATTTATGAGAAAACAATTAGCTCACATTAAAATGCGTAAAGAATAGAGCAAAACAAACCGATGTAACAGTTAACAAGAGAATACAAAGGGGTTTGTAAATAAATAAGTATGGACTGTTTCACATTTAGTGCATTCGTTACATCGAATGATTTGAGGAAATAAATACTAGCGAATGCATACACAGATTTACCAAAATCCTAACACAGATTTACCAAAATCCAACAATCAAAAAAAGGTTTTTGGCTATGCAAGCAGGATAAAGAAAATAATAAAAAATAAGATATAACAGGCTAGTATCTCAGGCGAACGGTTCAGTTTGATGTTTGATTAATGGACCTTGACTGCAAATAGGCGCTATATAAATATAAACATCTACTTAGTAAATTCTTACTGGAGCTTGATGCGAGTAAGAATATCAATGACAGCTGGAAACTACCTAGATATGAGTTTAATGTTTCTCTAGGAAAAGACATTGTTACCATCGTAACTGATGGGTCAAACGAAATGCGAAAAGTTGGCAGACTAGTTGGTACAGAGCAACATATTTGTTTGGCGCATAGCATCCACTTGGCAGTTTGCGATGTTCGCTATAATATGAGGTCCATTCCAGATTAAAGAGCTGATGAAGCAGCTGATAGTCTGAACGACGACCACGAAGATTTGGATGGTCCTGAATCAGCTAACTACGTTGAAACCGGTCGCCTGCAAGACACGCTAGATCAGACGAAGGACATCAGCGCATGCATAAAGAAAATTCGTTAGGTAGTTTTATATTTTAGAAAAGCTCCAACGAAAAATAATAACGATCTTTAAAACTATGTCGGATCCGAGCAAGGCATTTAACTGCCTCCTTTAAATGGATTGTAAAACAAGATGAAATAGTCTCTTGACAATGCTCAAATAGTTTCCCATTTTGAAAAATAGTATAAATTAATAGGCCTGCAATATTCAGAGCAATTAGAAGCAACAGAGTTTGATTCGATTCAGAAAATTATTGAAGTTTTACTCCCTGTAAAATTGGCTGTGACGGCCTTTAGTCGCAGACTTGTTAATTTATGCACTGCTAATACTTCATCAAGATTTGTCTTTAGGCTGTTAGGAGAAAAACGGTCTATTCTTCTGAATGCTATGAAAATTGCAATATTGGACCGAATAAAAGAGCCTCAGTGGTATGCTAAGCTATCTCCAGAATCCACATTGTACCAGCGAAAATTTACCAAATGAAATAAAATCTCAATTTTTGAAACCAAGCAACGCAAATATTTAAAAAAATACTACAATGATCTAGATGCTGAACCCTATGCTTGGTAGCCAAAGAAATGAAGAAAACCCAGTAGATACCCATATTGATCAGAACAAGATAGTCGTCAATTAACGCTACAAGAAGAGCTGCAAAAGTATGAAAATAATCAATCATGAAATGCCGCAAGAAACTAATCTAATTAAAACCATTGCAAAAGAAATGAATCTTTTCGAAAGTGGTGGCACTTGCATAGTTTGGAGCAGGCGTACCTATATTTCTCGACCGTTTCCGAGGCGTCCGAAATCGGGAATAAATTTAGAAGCAGGCTTGGAGACGATACCTTAGATGCTATGCTATTGCTTCAATGTTACTTCCGAAAAACCTAATGAACTTTGGCCGAATTTTTTATATGTTACTTTATTATGTATCTCAATTCTAAGAGATGTGTTTTGTTGTTGTGGTTTTTTGTCGTGATTTTTTGTTGTAATTTGTAATAGATGTAATTTTTAATATCTGTCTTCATACTGTCAACGTTTTGGATAATTAAAATTATTGTTTTTATTTGCATCAATAATATAAATTAGTAATAATGCAATTTTTTATACAGTTTTGAGCTTACTTATTGTTGTAGTTTTGAAATGATGGCAAATTATATAATCTATTTAGTAGAAACTTGACTTATTTTGTTGTGTTGTATTTTGAATTTCAAATCCCGGGATCCCGGGATTTGAGATTTTTTAATCCCGTAATCCCGGGATTGAAAATATGGTTCGGGATTGGAATCCCTAGTAGTGTAGTACTGTAAGCCTATACCAAAGCATACACACTACTTATAACATAAAGACTGTGTTATTTGCGGTATTAATTACGATGTTATGGGACTTATTTCGAGAAATGGACGGCAATATTTAATTTCAACAAGTTGAACGTTAAGAAAAAAACGAAAAGCACCTCGCCAATCATCCTTTTTTTATTAAGATTATCTCTTCATTCCTACTAGGCAATATACAGGAATTTAGGTAAGAACACTTTTATAAACTGGCGTTTTATGCAATTATGTTTTTTCACAAAACATAGTCTAAGTATTAAAATAGTAGGCAACAAGGTATAAAATAGGAATAAAAATGGCATCCCTGCCACTTTTATGTTATCTATGACCTACTTGGTTTACATTCAGGTTAAATGTGCGTGAATTTTATTATAAGTTGATAACTGCATCGGAAGTTAAAAGGCATAGCACTTCAATTTCACCGAGCGTTTTTTTCATAGTGACACAGCCACCACATGGTTCTTATCATGTTGATTAAACTTTTGTCAGACCTGTATCTACTCAAAACCAGTATATCCTATGAATTTTATCCGATCGCGAGATACCGAGGATGCAAGTTCCAGGTGCTAAAAATATAAATAATTCGGTGCGATTTTTGTGCGATTGGGAATTTTACAAGTTTAGATCTGACTGTATAAATATAGTATCAAATTCATCAACCATTTGCATTTCTAACAGCCGTATGAAAGATTTGTGTTTAAGTACTTATGGTAGCTACAAGGTTGCCCAGACATTATTTAAAAACGACAGAAACTTATTTTTTATGCCCATTGATGAGTCTTGTAAATTTTGTGATGATCTGATGACTCGGTGTGAAGTTATCACAATGCGAAATTTTCCATAGAGTTTCCATTGTCGCCAAAAATACACCAAAATTTCAGCTCGACCAAACTTCGCGATCCGGATAAATTATCCGGATAGTAAAATTCATGCACAATGAGAAAACTCTAATAGTACTTGGAAGATAGTAAATGATATGGTGCTTGAACAGTCTTGGAATATTGTCAAGATGAACCGAAATTATTTGGTCAGTCGCCAAGGACGTGCTTGCAGAGGACATCATGAAAGTGGTGTCAGTGATAACCGTGATTTTTTTTGGATTTTTGTGCATTATTCGCGAAGCATGATTCAACTTTTGAAAATAATTTTAAAAACAAGGTTGCGAACTACTGTAGTGACGAAACACAAAATGAATTGATGAAAATAATTGCTGAATTCGTTCGCGAGGACAATATAGCTGAAATAAAAGATTGCGGATTGATATCCATTATGGCAGACGCAACAAGGGTCCACAGAAGGAACAACTCTCCGTGGTTGTCAGATTTGCCAAAGAGCTAGCAGTCGAAGAAATGTTCTCAAGCTTTGTAGACTGTTCAGGAGCTAGAAATGCCTCGTATTTTCCAGATATAATTTTGAGCCTGTTAGACAGCTACGGACTTCTCGAATTGTCTGTTGTTGGACAGTCTTATGATGGTGCTAGTGTCATGTCAGGACAAAAAAGTGATGTACAAATCTAAATTAAGATGAAATACCCTGCAGCCACATTTGCACACTGTCTAGCTCATAAAATTATCCTGGTTGTGATGGACACATTTTTCACCATCAAAACGTGTATATCCTTTTTCAATGCCATCGAATCCCTTAACCTACACTTTTCGAAGCCATCACAACACGAATTGTTGAAGCAGCTTGAAGAGGCAGTTGGTCTAAACACAAGGCGTGGAATGAGAAGTTTAAGCTCAACTCGATAGTCAATGAGATTTCACAATTGCAAATATGTGATCGATAGCTATGGGACTATAAAAGATGCTTTAGAGGAAGAAATGAATGAGGGAAAATACAACGACTCAGTTTATTCATTGGAGATCTTTCATTCAATCAGTAATCCTAAATTTGTAGTAAATCTTTTCATGTTTCACTATGTTCTTTCTATAATGAACATGTTAAGCACATATTTCCAAACTAAAAATGCAACTGGGATAAATCTTGTGAATGGAACACTACTAAGTGAGCGAGAAGACTTGCATGTAGTTTGGGGAAAAATTAAATCATTCGCAAAAAACAACTGTCTGAATCTCACATTTACCAGAGGATCGCGAAAATGGAAAACAGCAAAAAGCACTAGTTTCAAAGGTTTTGCTGTTTCATTTAGCCCCGGACACGCAGTTAGGGCTACAAAGATATTCCTGCAAACCAAATGGCTCAAAAAGAGTAAGTTACAGCACTTTTCATCTTGCCAAATTATTTTCGGTTTTTTTAGGCTTTCTAGGTAACAAATGTTTGAAGCAAGAGATCAATTTCTTCCTTCTAAGCTTAATATATTCCAATTTTTTCAAAGATATTTTGAAACTGAGCTGTCCTCTTCTTCAAGTATAATTTGCAATATATTTAGCTTCTAAACGAAAAAATATTCTTACATTTCTAATTATTTCCATTCTATTCCCGTATAATTCATACAAGCTTTCTTTCTTAGCGGTCATTGATAATTCATGTGTAGTTCATACCTACCATTCACATTATATGCATGTGCCTACCATTCACATTATATGCATGTTACGTATTCACATACAAGAAGTTTATTTAATAATACATTATGCATTAGCAAATAACAAAGAATAAATCAACAAATATATAATGTATTAGTAAAGTATATAAGTTTTATGAACAGTACGTGTACAAACAAAAACAAAATCATCACATGTCTTGAACCTTTCAGTCCCTGGCCCCTGCCAGATTTTAGGCCACGGCCCGCCTATGGATGTAACCCACTTTACCTCATTCAAGGCACGGCCTCGGTTTGGATATATAATGCTCAACTTTAATTCTAAGATAGAAAACCTTTATTAATTCAGATAGATCTTCTCCTTAAAAAATAATTTTAACTGAATAAGATGGGATGAATTTGTTTGGATCATCTGTCTCTCATTGAAAATCTTTCTGCTGATTTGATTGATACTTAATCCATTTTATTGCCAAAACTATTGCAACCAGTACCAAAATTAACTATATATTCCAGCTCGAAATTGTTTGGAAAGTACTGCATGTTGTTGAGTTCTAAAGTTTTGTTGTTTAGTAATGCGTTCGCATCTGATGCTGTTTTAAAAAAATTTTAATTCTACCAAACCCAATGTTTATTATTTTATCTATCTTCATGACTCTACCTTTTTTGGTGAGAGCATAGAATATCTCATTACTTAATTATCTCATCAGTGTCCTCTGCATATCTGTTATTATTTCTATTTAAAGCCTAGTGCTATAATCGAGCAAAACGAAATGCGAAAAGTACCCTTTCAGCAGCAGCGAAATAACAGGCTTATATTGATAATATCAGAACAAAGCAGAAAATGCTTCAATTCCTAAGGGGAACGGCTCGTAAGAAGAGGAGCAGAAGAGAATCTACAGATAAATCATGAGGGGTAACAGTAACGTAACAGAGACGCAGATAACTTTGGGGCGTATTAAGTTATTCATTTACAAAGCTTTCTGGGTCGTTCAGCGGGTGGACGGGGCAAGGGTTTTGAATTTCTCTCTACACCAAGACGCTGTGAACTGAGCCAGCGTCCGCGATGCTATTTGCAAAATTTTTGTGATCATCATTTAGGCAAAGCGTCTAAGTAGATCTATGCGAAAATCACGGCTTTGAGCATTGAAGCAAGATCACTTCAGTATTCTGTGTAGTATATCTGAGTGCACTGGATGTTTTGAATTGAATGGTATGCAGTGCCTGTAATTTGTAGTAAAACGTTTGAGCTATCGTTGCGTCGCTGTAAATTTACCTTGGAAGCTCTGTAGTTTGACTGTTATAAAATAAAATCATTTGATCCATGGTAGCAATGAAGTTTTGTATTAATCATTTTTTTGCTTATACCAAGTGGTTGAGCAAGGGAGCACTGCTTCCTTTGCGTACATCGACGAGCCGCCCCTGGTACAACAATAATAGAAGAAAGAAATTAAAGCTATTTTCACCGAGGAACATGAATGAAATGAGTAAACAAATTCATTAAGAAGTCAAGGTAGATTGACTGGAACGACAGATTGACTTGAATCGGCATTGAATTTGGAATTTAATCGAGAGTCTCAGTTTTTCGCATGACAATTGAATCGTTGGTTTCTAAACTCGAGAGTGAGAGAACAAATTGAAAATGTATCATAAAAATCTATTGATCATTAGTACGACTATGTACTATAATAGGAATATATTGGTAATACATATATTTGTGAATATCCCAACTAACAATTTTTCTCTTATAAGACACTACAAGAGTCTTCTAAGAGGAAAACTGCGAGCACCGTTCTAGTAATTTTAGCCTTGTAGGTAATTAGTGTGCTAATAGTATTAAATGGTGCATTTATGAGAGCCATTCTAGCCTTATAAAAATGTTTCAATTCTTATAATGAGACTAATAAAGCTCTTATTGTTTAACTTTTATAATGCTAATAAGTGTACACAAGTACTTTTGTGAAGGTGGTATTGTGAGATAAAAAATCTTTTTATGAAAGTTGCATTCTCCGTACAAGAGTCGCTAGAAAGAAATCTATGTCGGCACCAAAACGCTCATTTAGCCACTCTTGAATAGTTTCCGTATTTAGTCATATAATTCAGTGCCCAGACTATCTACACACAATTCAGCATACCAGTTCATCAAAATTAATTATATATTATGGTTCTTCCCTTCATAAATGATCATAGCGCAACTTAACCAGCGTGTCAACTCCGTATACATATACGGTTAAAGACTTCCAGGAAACCAGCCTGAGTTTCTATGTTGGTACTCTGTGAAAACGAACCAATTATCCTAAACGATCGATGTAACATCCCCAAAAACAATTAAGGAAACTTTCATCCGCATGCAAAAGTGAACTATTCAAGTACTGGGACTCTATTCAAAAAATAATTTTCCGAAATGTTATTGTGAAAGTCGAATACCTTTCTCTATCTTTTTCAATCTATTAAAATATATTCAACTAGTAGGGATACATTTAAGTAGGGATACATTTGTACCAAATGGGCCACCGACACTTCAATAGCGAATAAATACACGCTAGGCCGAGGACATATAATAAAAGTTCGAAATAAAAGCAAAAAAAAAATTTCAATAAAAACAATAAAGTATCGACACCCAAATATTTGGTTTTCATTACAACATTGAGAGAGAAAATTGATCATTGCCGCACATATTTCAAGGTATGTCCATATACACTTACCATAGTCGGTCGAATAATTTTCCCCATGACAAAAATTATGCAGCAAATATACGCGAACACACAATAAAACGTCACACATTTTCACTTTCAATTGACAACCATTTTAACCGACAAATATCACTTATTTTGCTGAATGAAAAGGGATCCGACCCATTGAAAAGCCGCGAAATCCTATTTACTGACATTTATTAGCATTTTCGATTTGCGGTTAGCGCCTTCGATTTCGTTCATTAAATTTTTGCCTGAATCATAATACAGCGAAATGTCGCACTGGGCGGAGAAAAGCCGCTGTCAAAAAATTCGAATGCACTGTTTTGTACGGTAATGCTCACAATGCCGGCGGCCGAAATTTTCGAAGCGTCAGAATTTGCCAAATTTCTAATTTTTTCGTTTCGCTAGTGGTGATACCAACCGCAGGTTGGTATCACCACTATATCACCACTTTGAATTAAATCTGCTTGAATTAGGTTGAATGGTCTCGTGGTATAGACAAGCGATATCTGATATGTATTGTGATAAGCCAACCTAATCTACGTGTAGCAGAATTTAGCAAACCAAAAAAAAGTCTAGCGCTTCAGAACCGCTAGAAAACTAATTTTCGAAGAAATTGTCTTTGAATGACAATGTGGAAAGGCGTAATACACTTTTTTGTAGAATCATATTAACCATTCCTTATCCAAAGCAACAAAACTCAACATAACACAAATGATGAAAATGTTCAGTGCTGGCAACACTTTCCCAACGAAGCAGCAATAAGTTTACCTTAACAAGCTCATACTCAAATCAACTTATCCTTTGAATTTCGTTCTCATCGAAGGATTTCATAGAAATTTTTAGCGGTTAAACGTTGTTTGAGGCTGCCATCCGAAAAATGTTCAAAACTCGGAAAATTTAAAAATTGGCTTCTTATTTTTATTGCAATTGCTTTGCATATGAGCACGTAATTTGAAGCATCTGTTGGTGAAATATTTACGAAAATGGCTAAAGCTGGTTACCCAGTGTCAGCAGCAAAGCAAAATATATACCAAATCTGCTTAACGTAAAGTTAAACCCAACCAGTAAATTTCGTTTCGATTGAATCACTGCGCTGGAAGTTATACGGGTGAAAAAATTTTTAGGGCTACCACCCTCAAAACTTTTCACATTTTTAAGGCGTTGATATTTGTTAATTTTCATTGCAGGATCATTCCCATTTGCAAATCTAATGACATAATCGCTCAGTAAAGAAATTCCAAAAAACTACTAAAATGGTCATATCTGGCAGCCCTTTCATGATTTTTGTACGAAATTCCTACAAAATTTGGTTCACATTAAGGTCCATTTAATGCATGAGCTTCGTTTTGATTTCATGACTGGACCGGAAGTTATAGGGGAAAAAGCTATATTTTGCTGAGCAAATTTGCTAGATTTAGGAGGCAAAAATCACCATAGCTGGCAACTCTATTCTTATTTTTCAGCCAAATTTTCATTAAATGTTATCTGAATTAAGATCCAAATATTGTGTGAATTTGGTTAAAATCTGATTGCTGAATCGGAAGTTATAGGCCCAAAAGCTGTTTTTTTTTCTCAGTGATTTTTTAGGATGGTACCACTGCGACAGGGTTCCCCGCATTTCAAAATCAGACCTGGTTCTAGCTAATACCATTATGTTCTGTAAATTTCATTATGATCGGATAATCCAGTCGTCAGCTCTCGTGAACAGAACTTTCGAGTGCTGAAAATAGAAGTAATTTGGTGATGGGCCGTTCTTGTGCAACTCGCAATTTTAAAAATTTCAACTTGACATGATGCACAAAAGTTAAAATTTATCAATAATTTGAATTTTTGGTCAAAAATCAAAAAAATTTCCGGAGGGTCAATGATTTGAAGGATTTTTTTTCAGGAACCTACCGCAGCTAGAGGATTATCCGTACTACCTTGGAAATCCATGTTAAATTTTAGTCAACATAAATACACTCTGCAAATTTCACGATGATGCAATGTTTTTCTCAGAAGTAATGACAAATCAAAATTTGAAAAAAAATCCTGGCCTACTTTTAGGCACTCTGCACCCACACACGGCTCAAAATTTCCAATTCTTTATCAAAGACAAGCTTGAAACAGAATATGTTTTCATTCTCAATACTTATTTTGACAAAAATTTGTCAAAATAAGGCTGCTTGGAAATATAGGACTTCCTCAAAATTCACTAAAACGCTCGCCGCCGCCTAAAGGTTGAAGATATCTGAATTTTAGCAAGTCATGGACCTACTTACTACATACATCTACGTCCTTCGAAAATTTCAGCTCAATCGAATCGGCAACTCCAGAGATTATCACCCTTAATCATTTTGCTGATATATATATATATATATATATATATATATATATATATATATATATATATATATATATTGTCATATGTATATATATATATATATATATATATATATATATATATATATATATATATATATATTGTCATATATATATATATATATATATATATATATATATATATATATATATATATATATATATATATATATATATATATTTATATATATATATATATATATTGTCATATATATATATATATATATATATATATATATATATATATATATATATATATATATATATACCTATATATATATATATATATATATATATATATATATATATATATATATATATATATATATATATATATATATATATATATATATATATATATATGTATATAAGTTAACATCAAGGACAGGAATAATCGATGCAAATCAGCAAATTGATCAGCAGTAATTTAGCATATAAGCGAATGTATTAGATAGTACGGAGTCTTCTGTAACCAATTAGTGGAACAATAAAGAACTAGGGTCTAACCCTAAGAATTGTATTTTTACTAATGTTCGAAGAACATTAGTATTAAAATCGATTCGGCCAAAAATTCATATTTCTATATATATATATATATATATATCATCAAAAAATTTCAGTGCGATAATCTCGGGAACGCGCCATCCGATTGAGCTGAAACTTTCAGGATACATTGGTGTATATGCAGAATAGGTCCAGGTCTCTTTAAATGTCAGTTATTGTTAACCTTTTGGCGCCGGCGGCCATTTAAGTGATATTTTTAATATACCTATTATTTCGTGCACAAATAATTTTCGCAAAAATAAAGTTAACGAAATAAATTTCTAACGTGTTTTACATATGAATCGGATAATGCTTTGGAATTTTTTAACCCTATGTGTGCGCTGGGTGCCTAAAAAGAGGACGGGAAAATTTGAAAATTTTTAAATTGCGATAACTTTTGACAGAGCTATTCAATCATTACGAAATTTTCAGGACGTGTTAGTATTATTTAGTTGTAGATTTATGTAGCTTTTTATGAGCGTGCTAGCAACCCTGTAGCTAGGGCAGACACTGAAAGTGAAAACCTCCAAATCATCGTCTCTCTTGAAAAAATGCCGTTTCTTCAAAAAAAAGCCAATCATATGTAAATCTTGTGCTTTGTTTACATAACCAAAAAAAAAAAAAAAAGATATGGTATAACGGGCACGCCTGGTAACCCTTGCCCAATTTACCTATATTTTAAGCATCAAAAACTTCTGTTCACGGAAACTCACGATCCGATGAGCAGAATTAATTGAAATTTGCAGAATGTATTAGTCTTAAATAGGACCAGGTCTGATAGAAGTGATTTTGGAATGCGGGCGATTCTGTGCCAGTGGTGCCATCTTGAAAAACCACTAACAAAGATAACTATTTTTAGCCCTATAAATTCTGATTGAATCGTTCGATTTTGACGAAACTCACACAGTTGCTGGACCTTACTTCAAACCACGTTTGGTAGAAATTTGGTTGAAAAATTCGGTTGGAGTTGCCAGCTATGATAATTTTGGTGTCTTCATTTTGAAAAAAAAAAATTTGGAAATGAAAACATTCAAACCATCGAATATTCAAAAAAATGTCCGTTTCTTACAATAAAACCAATATGTATATAAATCTTATGTTTTATCTACACGTTCAAAATAAAACTTTGAAAATTTCATGTCGGACCAGAACGGTAACCCTCTCCCAGTTAGCCTATATTTTTACCATCAAAAACTTCTGTTCACGGAAACTCACGAACCAATAATCAGATACAGCTAAAATTTACAGAATGCATTGGACTTAAGTAAGACCAGATTTGATAGAAGCGATTTTGAATTGTGGGCAACTATGTGCCAGTGGTGCCATCTTGAAAAATTACCAAGAAAAAAAACTGCTTTTTGCCCTATGAAATGTGAATATATTACCAGATTTTCATGAAATTGGCACAGTAGCTAAACCTAACTCTAATCTCTGTTTGGTGGAAATTTGGTTGAAAAATTTAATGAGACCTGTCATAAGCATTATTCAAGCCAAATTTGGTTCAAAAGCCACGATAGGGTTGCCAGCTATTGTTGGTTTTGTGTTTAATTGCAATATCTTTATTAAGCGGTTTTAGCGTAGAATTTTCAAATGGTAATGATATTGTAGTGACAATAAACAGCAAATATTAGGCTTTCGATTATTTGAAAAAACTCGCTGCTGGTAACTCTAAATTTCTTTAGACTCCTTTAACTTCGAATGTAATATAACAACGTGAAGCAGATGTGATATATTCTTGGCTTTGATACTGGCAGAAGGTTGTCAGCACGAGTCGGTTGTGCTACTTTTGTATCAATAAACGCTTACCGTTAGTATTCATACCGGAAACATTTACAATTAAAATAAATAATCAATGTTGCAATTCGCAAAGTTCTGCAAATTTTTGGGATCGCAGCCCCAAACACCAACTTCAGTTACAGTGCTGCAGGCACTGAGCATTTTCTTCATTGATGTTATATGAGATGCTGCTTTCAAAATTATGTGAAATAAGCAACTGATAACGAATATAATTAACCCGTGTTTTGCTCTCATAAACGTTGAAATTCATGCCAGTGGTAATATCTGAAACCTTCCACCATATACGACCAAAGTAAAACGTGTCATTTGAAACAGTTTGGTCGTAATAAGTCGTAATGTCGTAATGTGGTGGAATATGCACTCAAAACCTGCACGATTCTTCTACTGTTCTTCGAACATTAGTGTTTCTAGCGGTTCAGGTGCGCTAGAGTTTTTTACTAATGTTCGAAGAAGAACATTAGTATTAAAATCACTTTGGCCAAAAATTCATATTTCTATATATATATATATATATATATATATATATATATATATATATATATATATCATCAAAAAATTTCAGTGAAAAAATCTCAGGAACGCGCCATCCGATTGAGCTGAAATTTTCAGGACACATTGGTGTATATGCAGAATAGTGCCAGGTCTCACAAAAAGTTAATAATCTTTAACCCTTTGGCGCCGGCGGCCATTTTAGTGATATTTTTAATATACCTATTATTCCGTACACAAATAAGTTTTGCAAAAATAAAGTTGACAAAATAAATTTTGAACGTGTTTTACATGTGAATTGGATAATGTTTTGGAATTTTTTAACCCCATGTGTGCGCTGGGTGCCTAAAAACAGAACGGGGAAACTTGAAAATTTTTAAATTGCGATAACTTTTGACAGAGTTACTCAATCATTACGAAATTTTTAGGACATATTGATATTATTTAGTTGTAGATTTGTGTAAGTTTTAATGAGCGTGCTGGCAACCCTGTAGCTAGGGCAGGCACTGAAAGTGAAAACCTCCAAATCATCGTCTCTCTTGAAAAACTGCCGCTTCTTCAAAAAAAAGCCACTCATATATAAATCTTGTGCTTTGTTTACATAAACAAAAAAAAAAAATTGATATGGTATAACGGGCACGCCTGGTAACCCTTGCCCAATTTACCTATATTTTTAGCATCAGAAACTTCTGTTCACGGAAACTCACGATCCAATGAGCAGAATTGATTGAAATTTTCAGAATGTATTGGTCCTATATAGGACCAGGTCTGATAGAAGTGATTTTGAAATGCGGGCGATTCTGTGCCAGTGGTGCCATCTTGAAAAATCACTAAAAAAGATAACTGCTTTTAGCCCTATAAATTCTGATTGAATCGTTCGATTTTGACGAAATTCACACAGAAGCTGAACCTTATTTAATACCACGTTTGGTAGAAATTTGGTTGAAAAATTCGGTTGGAGCTGCCAGCTATGATAATTTTGGTGTCTTAAATTTGAAAAAAATAAAAATTTGAAGTGAAAACATTAAACCATCGAATTTCCAAAAACTGTCCGTTTCTTACAATAAAACCAATCTGTATACAAATCTTATGCTTTATCTACACGTTCAAAGTAAAACTTTGGAAATTTCATGTCGGATAAGAACGGTAACCCTTTCCCAGTCAACCTATATTTTTAGCATCAAAAACTTCTGTTCACGGGAACTCACGAATCAATAATCAGATACCATTGAAATTTACAGAATGCATTGGACTTAAGTAGGACCAGGCTTGGTAGAAGCGATTTTGAATTGTGGGCAGCTCTGTGCCAGTGGTGCCATCTTGAAAAATTACAAAGAAAAAAAACTGCTTTTTGCCCTATGAAATTTGAATAAGTTACCAGATTTTCATGAAATTGACACAGTAGCTGAACGTTACATTAAACTTGATAGAAATTTGAAAAAATTGTTAACTACTTGATAGAAATTTGGTTGAAAAATTCGATTAGTGCTGCCAGCTATGGTAATTTTTGTGTCTTTGGATTTGAAAATTCGCTCAGGAAAATAAAACTTTTTGCCCTATAACTTCCAGTGCAGTCATGAAATCAATACGAATTTCATACAATTAATGGAACCTACTATAAACATTATTCAAGCCAAATTTGGTTGAAAAGCCACGATAGGGCTGCCAGCTATTGTTGGTTTTGTGTTTGTTTGCAATATCTTTATTAAGCGGTTTTATCGTAGAATTTTCAATTGGTAATGATATTGTAGTGACAATAAACAGCAAATATTAAGCTTTCCATTATTTGAAAAAACTCGCTGCAGGTAATCCTAAATTTTCTTCATACACCTATAACTTCGAATGTAATATAACAACGTGAAGCAGATGTGATATATTCTTGGCTTTGATACTGGCGAAAGGTCGCCAGCACGAGTCGGTTGTGCTACTTTTGTATCAATAAATGCTTACAGTTAGTATTCATACCGGAAACATTTACAATGAAAATAAATAACCGATGTTTCAATTCACAAAGTTCTGCAAATTTTTCGGATCGCAGCCCCAAACACCAACTTCAGTTACAGTGCTGCAGGAACTGAGCATTTTCTTCATTGATGTTATATGAGATGCTGCTTTCAAAATTTTGTGAAATAAGCAACTGATAACGAATATAACTAACCCGTGTTTTGCTCTCATAAAAGTTGAAATTCATGCCAGTGGTAATATCTGAAACCTTCCACCATATGAGTTATAATGCATTCTTGAGACCAAAGTAGAACGTGGCGTTTGAAACAGTTTGGCTGTAATAAGCACCTCATGTGGTGGAATATGCACTCAAAACCTGCACGATTCTTCTACTGTTCTTCGAACATTAGTGTTTCTAGCGGTTCAGGTGCGCTAGAGTTTTTTACAAATAAATCTATTTTATTTGTTAACTGGCGCCCGAGCAGGGACCGTCCAAGCTAAGTGCAACGCAACATTAAGTTGGAAATCTGGTCGAGCGGCTAGCCTACCTTATTTAGCTCGCTAAGTCACCACCTGAGGCTGGGCAGGTGATCCAGATAACTTAATTATTTTCAAAGTGCGGGAACCGAGTAACAGTATTACCGCGAATTAAATCGCCAAACAGTTACGAAAAGAATTTTAGTGACGGGAAACAACTAATAGTACCGTTTTGGATATTTTCGACTACGGCGAGAATTTTTTGGATATTTTCGACTACGGCGAGAAAAAAAAAAGCGTGCATCACCAAAGAAAAGCCCCCCAGTAGCTCAGGACACCAAGCCTGAACAAAAAGGAAACAGCCGATTTGGAACCAGCAGGACGGTCCAGAACAACCCGATGCAGGAAATAAACATTTTAATTTTTTCTGTAAGTTACAAAAGTCTGATTATTTTCATATTAAAAGGAAAACATATTTTAAAGAATTCAACTTATTAAAGTCAATTTGAAATAAACTCAAATTCAATTATAACAAGAGAGAAATATATTTGTTTTCAATAAGTGAGGTACAACTCAAATCAAGTAAACATATAAATGCCAATCAATAAGTGCCATTAACAAAATTTTTTATTGAAAAGCAAAGGAACAAAGATTTATCGAATTCAAGTGAAATTTTTTTACCTAAATAGAAAATGCATGATTTGACTAATCCTATTGTTTAGTAATATTATTTTGCAATTATATACATACATATTTAGATTAAGAACTTCAAACTTTTTCTATAAGTTTATCTGTGCTTGTTGTTTTTGTTGCCATCCAAATCGCGTTTCGCTGTGCAAAAAAAAAAATTTTTTTTATAAAGGTGCGCATTGTTTTTTGTGTTTTTATACTCTTATAAAAAAGAAAAATGTCGAATCCCAATAATTTGGTGAGACCAGCTCGTCTCGAAGTTCCTATCGAAAATCCTTCCACCGCGCCTCCAATCAACCCATCTCCACGCGTTCCGAACAATGCCCTTGATAACGTTGAGCTTCTAAGGCTGATAACTCGTCTCGTCTCCGAGACTCTACAGATTCAAGGAAGGCAATTGTTTAATTCCTTCATGAATCCCGCAGCCGATGTCAACAACTATATTGACGTGCAAATTAATATAGGCACCGACATGAATTTATCCGATATGGATAAAATACCGGATGTCGTGAAAAGTTTGAGGGACTTTTCTGGACAACCCGGCGAATTCGGCTCTTGGAAAAAGAGCGTTGAGCGAATTCTGAAAATTTATAACCATCTCCGAGGCACACCCAAATATTACGGCATTCTTTCAGTAATCCGTAATAAAATCATCGGTCACGCTGATATTGTACTCGAATCGTACAACACCCCACTCAATTGGGAGAAAATCGCCAAATGTCTCACGCTACACTATGCAGACAAGAGGGACCTTGGTACACTAGAGTACCAAATGACAACTTTGGTACAGGGACTCAACACCATTCCCGAATTTCACCAGGCTGTCTACCAACACCTCTCCCTAATCCTCAACAAACTATCATCGATGGAGATGAGCCACGAATCACTAAATGTGATGACACAGTGCTACCGAGATAAAGCACTAGACATCTTCGTTCGAGGATTACGAGGCGATCTTCCCAGACTTTTGAGTATTCGTGAACCAGTTGATCTTCCTCAGGCACTACACTATTGTCTGAAATTACAAAACATGGATTACCGAACACAACACGCAAACAACTCTCAAGCCTCTACAAGAAAAATCAATTATCATCTTCCACCTCCTGTTCCTCCTCGAAGATTCAATCCCAATCCTCCAAAACCCTTTCCCGTTCCAGCCCCTAGACATACTTTTTATCCTGAATTAATGCACAATCCCCATGCTTTACAGCCTTCTAGATTTCAGCAACAGTACCCTAACCCCAGGCCTGTCCCCCCAAAACCACAACCAAGACCCGAACCTATGGAAGTCAACCAGTCCATAAGGACACACGCCGTGAACTATTCCAACAGACCCCAAGTACAATCAAGACCAGTGCCTAAGAGACCAACCTCTTTTCAAGGACACTACCCAAATAAGCACCAGCGTACCCACCTTATAACACACAACTACAACATACACCCCGAAGTTCGCGAAGAGACTTTCGACAATTCTTATATCGGTAACGATCCAGATTTCCTCGAATACATCGGACTAGAGGAAACCCAACCATTTCCACCAGAACTTCATGAAGTTCCCAACACGGGAACTAACGAGCCACAGCAGGCAAATGTTACGACGACACAGCAAGACCCTCAAGACCCTAACTTAGACCAACCGGAGCAACTAGACGATATTTATTTTTTAGGCTAACGCACTCTTCGCTTCCTTATTTCGAATATGTCACAAGAAGCGGAGAGATATTAAAATTTCTAGTGGATACAGGTTCCAATAACTATATCCAGCCAAAATATAAACTATATCCAGCCAAAACATATCGGCAATCCTATTCCAAATTTGAAAAATTTCTATGCCAATTCAGTTGGCGGGAACATCCAAATCACTCACCACTCATATATTCAGCCTCTTGGTCCCCATGCAGGCAAAATTAAATTCTTTATACTCCCAACAGTAATATCTGTCGATGGTATTTTGGGGAACGATACCTTGAAAGAACTTGGAGCTGTCATCCACGCAAGAGATAGTTTTATGACCATTCACCCCAATATTCATATCACTCTTAAACAATATGTCTCAAAGGAAGTTAATACCCTCGAGATAAGAACAAACCACCTTAATCAACAGCAGGCTTCTAAATTAAACTCAATTATTCGAAAACATTCAGGCTTACTCTCAGACCCAGATGAAAAACTTACTTATACTACCAACGTTAAAGGCGAAATTCGAACAGCGACAAACGATCCTGTATATTCACGTTCATATCCTTACCCAATAACGCTAAAAGGAGAAGTAGAGAAGCAAGTAAGAAAATCACTGGACGACGGCATAATAAAACCTTCTAAATCACCGTACAACTCTCCGGTCTGGATCGTCCCGAAAAAAATGGACGCATCAGGAGAAAAGAAGTTCAGAATGGTAATAGACTATCGTAAACTTAACTCACTAACCATCCCAGATAAATACCCTATTCCCGAGATTAACGAAGTTCTCGCGAATCTCGGTCGAAATGAATGGTTTTCGGTGGTTGATCTAAAAAACGGCTTTCACCAGATTCCTTTAAAGGAATCCGACATCGAAAAGACTGCTTTTTCCATAAATAACGGAAAATACGAGTTCACACGGTTACCATTTGGGCTGAAAAACGCCCCCTCAATTTTTCAACGGGCTCTCGACGACATCCTTCGTGAGCACATAGGGAAAAGATGTCATGTATACATTGATGACATCATCATTTTCGGCAAAAACGAGGCAGAACATTTTGGAAAACCTCGACATCGTTTTCCAAACGCTAAAATCTGCCAACATGAAAATACAGCTCGAAAAATGCGAGTTTTTAAAGAGTGAAGTTGAGTTTTTAGGTTATATCGTCAGCAGGGATGGAATACGAACAAACCCCAAAAAAGTACAAGCCATTCTTGACTTTCCTGTTCCAAAAACCCTCAGAGATCTACGATCATTTTTAGGAATGTCGGGGCACTATCGGCGATTTATACAAGATTGTGCCAAAATCGCGAAACCCCTGACATCCCTTCTCAGAGGGGAAGATGTGTGAGTGCCCAAACATTTTTCAAAAAATAAAATTATCAACTTGGATTCCGAAGCACTTAGTGCATTTAATAAATTAAGGAATTGTCTCGCTTCCAAGGAAGTCGTTCTTTCACACCCAAACTTTGACAAGGGATTTGAGCTCACGACAGACGCTTCTGAATACGCTCTAGGAGCCGTTCTCTCACAGGACGGCAGACCTATCACCTATCTCTCACGAACACTTAGAAACGCAGAAGAAGGGTACGCAACAAACGAAAGGGAAATGCTTGCCATCATATGGGCTTTGGACTCGTTGAGAAACTACCTCTATGGGTCACGCAAACTGAAGATCTACACTGACCACCAACCACTTACATTCGCTCTTAGCAATAAAAATACTAATAACAAGATGAAAAGGTGGAAAGCGGCCCTAGAAGAATACAACTACGAATTAAAATACAAGCCAGGAAAAGCAAATGTTGTTGCAGATTCTCTGTCCCGACCTCCTCGACAAACTCAAATACATTCAATAACACCTACCATTCACAGTGATGAAAGCTCTGCTCATAATCTCATCCCGACCGCCGAGACCCCAGTTAATGTCTTTCGAAATCAGCTTATTCTCAAAACTGGCAACGAAGATAGCTATCAGCTTCTACATCCTTTCGAAAATTACACCCGACACATAATAATAAAACCAGACTACTCGGACACAGATTTCATAAATATATTCAAACGTTACTTAAATCCAAACACTGTAAACGGACTACTGAAGATATTATGGGGAAAATACAACTGATATATCCACAGCACTTTAGAGATTATCGCATTCGGTTTACTCAAAAAATTGTCGAAGACGTTCCTAACGAGGTTGAACAAGAAGAAAGAATCCTTCAGGTTCACCGAAGAGCCCATCGGAACGCCGAGGAGAATAGATTACAAATTCGCGAAAACTTCTATTTTCCTATAATGACAGCCAAAATTAAAGCCATTGTCAATCGTGCCGAATATGCAAGGAAAACAAATATGATAGGCATCCTAACAAACCGTTTTTAAATCCTTCTCCCATTCCAACTTATCCCGGCCACACTGTTCATATCGACATTTTTTCAACAGAAAGAAAGCTCGTCTGAACAGCGGCGGACAAATTTTCTAAACTCGCTCAAGCCAAAGTCATTGCTTCAAGATATATAGAAGACATAAAACAGCCTCTAATGGATATCCTATACTACTTCTGCATTCCCGAAAATGTCGTGATCGACAATGAAGGATCACTGACGTCCGTTTCAATAACTGCCTTAATGGAAGATGACCTGCAAATTAAGGTATTTAAAACTCCACCATACAAAAGCGAAGTAAATGGACAGGTCGAGCGATGGCATTCGACTCTGATCGAGATTATGAGATGCCTCAGGAAGGAAAGTCCTTCACGCCCATTTGACGAACTGCTGCAACGAGCAGTAAACGAATATAATCATACCATACATTCAACAACTGGAAAAAAACAGTAGAATTCTATCTTGGCAGAAACCTTGACTTAGACGAACGAGAGAGCGCGACAAAGAAACATAGACAGACTCAAACAAAAACAAGAGACAGACATACGAAACCACAATAAAAAGAGACAACCCACTAAAAACTACGACATTGGAGAAATGATTTACGTAAAACAAAATAAGCGGAAAGTTTCTAAATTAACACCCAAATACAAGCAGGAAACTGTAAAAGAAAATAATAACTCGACTGTTTTAACAGAATCCGGAAAAATAGTTCATAAAAGTAATATCAAAAATTAATTCTACTTTTCAGGCTCACCATTCGAACTTCCGTGGCTAGAGTACAAATTTTAGACTACTCTAGCTCGCAGATAGTCTCCTTTCACACAGGACTGACCAAAATACAAGACGGAAACTTTAAAATCATTCACATCATCAACATAGACAAGTACGAAGACTGCGTATCACATATCGAGCCGATCCTCAACATTCCCTAGCTCCTTTCCTATTCCAAGAACTGCATCAAATTAGGGATTTGATCCAAAATCTGAAGCCACAAAGGATAAAGCGATCCCTTAACTTTCTCGGTAGTGCTTGGAAATGGATTGCAGGCAATCCTGACCATGAAGATTTTATCACCATAAAAGAAAAAATCACAGATGTGCTACAAAATAACAACAGACAGGTTGTAATAAACCAACTCTACAATGATAGAATAAATAATATAACAAGAATGGCAAACGAAATACATAAATTATTCAAGGAAAATAATCAGATAAATAGTAACAAAATATTTGATGTACACTTTAGGCTAAGGATAATTGCAGAAGAACTAAAAAATATTAACCATGCTATACATTGGGCTAAACTAGGTATTGTGAATTCTCTAATACTATCCAAAGACGAAATTAAACTTGCAACTAACGTATTGGACAAAGAAATGTTACCTTATACAACAATAGAAGAAGCATTGGACTTCGCAGAAGTAAAGATTGTAACCAACAGCTCTTCATTACTTTATATTGTTAATATTCATATAATAACCCGCAAAATTTATGAGAACATATTAATTAAGCCCATCAAAAGAAAGCATTTGATCAATGAAATTTTATTTAACAACATTTTGATATATGAAGAAGAAATGTATGGCATCAATGGAAATTGTAAAACTTTAAACCAATTATCTATCTGCAAATCAGACAATGCAATAAATATAAGAAATACGACCTGCATCCCGAATCTACTGAGAAGCCTCAATGCATCCTGTATCAAGATAAACAATCAAAATGTACCCACCATCGACGAAATCTCGCCCGGTGTATTACTTTTAAACCAATTCGTCGGCCTATTGGAAATTGAAAACACATCCCACAGCTTAAATGGAACATTCGTGATAAAATTCGAAAATACCAGCATATCTATCAACAACAAAAAATTAGTTTCCCAACAAACAACCAGAATACAAGCTTTGCCCGCAATACTCCAACCAAGCTCCGAAACAGAGGAGTACCATGAACTATCATCTTTGGAAATGATGAAAGAATTTAGCATCAACAACACAAGATCCATCGAATTTCTACAATCCGATAAAAATATTCACAAATTTACCATTTGCAGTTTAATTACAATTTGTGTTATCATTCTCGGTATCACAACCTGTTGGAAAACTTGGGGAAACAGGAAACATATCATCATAAAAACGACAGCCACGAAAACCCCGGAATCATCAGCATCAGCAACGGGAGCACCGACCGCAATGCCACAATCATGTGCCCCACACCTACGGTTCAACGATCTCCACTATTTCTAGCGATCAGAGACGATCGCATTTAAGCGCGGAGGAATTAACATCAAACACATGCTCATCATGTTGGCTCACACCTGAGCTAGCAAATCTACCTGCACGCGCGAGCAAAGATCGCTGACGGCGCGTCTATGCATCGATGCATCGAATAATCGATGCAAATCAGCAAATTGATCAGCAGTAATTTAGCATATAAGCGAATGTATTAGATAGTAAGGAGTCCATTAGTGGAACAATAAAGAACTAGGGTCTAACCCTAAGAATTGTATTTTTTTACAAATAAATCTACTTTATACTTATATATATATATATATATATATATATATATATATATATATATATATATACATATATATATATATATATATATATATATATATATATATATATATATATATATATATATATATATATATATATATATATATATATATATATATATATATATATATATATATATATATATATATATATATATATATATATATATATATATATATATATATATATATATATATATATATATATATATATATATATATATATAGATATTGTAAAGTGCAACCTGGACTCGTAGCAGAAATGGCAACTGAGAACCGATCCTCGACTGAAGAGGCATTGAACGCGCCCGACCGAAGAAAAAGAAAGGTGAGTTGGGCAACTCCACTAGAGACGCGACGATGAGTCAGTCTTCTGATGACAACAAGTGAAGTGTGTGCGTCGTGAGATAACAAATTGAAATGTGTGAATAAAGTATCTGTTATTTTCATTTTTGAAACGTGTTTAAAACTTCAGGTGTGGGGTCGAACTTAATAAGCGACAATGCCCCTACGATCAACAGCGAATAAATGAGCTATTCCGAATGGTGAAACGGTTGCGAACAGGAGTGTAACCGAAGCCGCAGATCAGCACAGGGATGAAGCTGCCGCCATGAGGCTGATAGGGAGTGAACAAGGAAACGAGGATGCCGTTGCCACAGCTCTGATAATAAATTCCAGTGAAATAGCCGCAGATATGAGTGAACAAAGAAATGACGCCATCGCCGCCGGAGCGACAACCAGACGGGAAACCGCCGATACGAGTGAACAAAGAAACGACGCCATCGCCGCCGGAGCGACAACTAGAAGTGAAGCCGCAGATACGATTGAACAAAGAAACGACGCCATCGCCGCCAGAGTGACAATCAAAAGAGAAGCCGCAGATACGATTGGACGAAGAAATGACGCCATCGCCGCCGGAGCGACAACCCGAGGAGAGGCCGCAGTTATGGTCGAACAAGAAAATGATGCTAGGGCTGCTATAGTGACTGTTGGATTCCGCGAGAAGGTCGACGCCAATGCGGTTGAAGAAAATAACGCCGCTGAAGTGAAGCTGAACACAGAAGTAAGGAATGTGAATGAAATTCAGCGCCTAGAACATTATAGAAGGCAGCTACAATTAGAATTAGAAGTTCTTGATTTACAGGCCGCTGTCAGAAAGGCAAAAGCTGAAGCCCGAGTTCCGAAAAGGGATTGCCATGAGGAAATCGCAGATAGACCACTTCTAATGAACCAGAGTAATACACCGATGCCAACAGATGACACGTGCCAGGACTTATGAGGAACTTGAGAAGAAATTGATGAAGGAGTTCGCCGCTGCTACGAGCCTGGAAGAAGTCTATCGCAGATTGCGGCGTCTGAGATGGGACCCGGAAGTGGAGTCCCTGCACTATTTTATTCTAAACTTGCATGGTGTCGCCCAACTGGGTCAAATATCTGAGATAGATCTGGTCGACATCACCATAGACCTAGTAAGGTTCAGCGGATTTAACCCGTCAATCCTGGTAGGAGCAGGAACGCTGGATGAATTAAAATCCCGAGCCATCAGGTATCATCGACAGGTGTACCGGGAATCGGTAGCCGATAGGTTTCGTGTGTCCGAGCCGAGAATTCTTAGGCGAAAAACACCTAGGACCGGAAGCACTAGAACAAGCCGTGGGAGTCTCAGGTTACCTAGTGTTCAGAGAAGCCCACAAACCAGCATCACATCCGAGAAGGTTCGCTGTTATAACTGCTGTCAGCATGGGCACTTCCAAAGCCGCTGCCCTCACCCAAGACGCCCTCCGGGAAGTTGTTTCAATTGCTGGAAACTGGGACACGACCATTATGAGTGTCCCAGCCCGCGAAAAATTCCGGCGACAACAGCAGCTGCATACCGAGGCCGAACGTCAACGCCCAACATATCCTTGGCCGCCGCATTTGTGAATGAAACCGATGACAGGATATCCCGCCTGAATATTACAAATATGGTAAATGTCTTGTTTAATATTGTTGAGGACGGAAACAGACCCGTATCTTTAAATTGTCTTTCTCTCTTTGACACCGGCAGTCTGATCCGTCTTCTAAGTAAGACTCAGCTACCACCCGAGGTGCCGATTCGTTTGCAGAGTCTCCGTTATCGAAGTCTCAGTGGGAATTATATAAATATTTGTGGAAGCGTGGACGCTACCGTTAATGGAATACCGATGTCATTGTTAGTGATAAACGAGAATCAACCGTTATTTACCTTGATTTTAGGCCGAGACTTTTTGGAGAAAAGCAATATACATTTGACACAATTCAGACGTTATAAGTATAGTAAGGAAAATTTGTTAGAAATAAAGGAAAAAATGAATAAGACAAGATATGTGTGTTTCCGTGCTCAGGGAGATGTATTGAAAAAATTAATCAAATTTGACTTAGTCTATAAGGGTATTCGTTTAAAAACGCCTCCACCTCAACCTACTATGCTTGAATCTACATTGATGTTGCCAGAAATTTTTCAAATAGAAATAGATGAGTGGGATACAAGGCCAGATATAAATCCCGAATTTCCGTTTAGTTTCAAAAATAAAATAATGGTCATGATAAATTCTCAGAATAAAGAAGAAGAGGTGGAACCGCTGAATTTCGAAATGGTCGTCCACTGAACTTCGGATGTTCCTTTTCATTGTTCGCCGAGAAGGCTATCCGTTATGGAAAAAGAACAGGTGAAGAAAATTACCGATGAACTATTGAAAGAGGGAATTATCCGACCTAGTAGCTCGCCATACGCATCTGCTACCGTTTTAGTGAAAAAGAAAAGTGGAGCTACTAGGATGTGTATAGATTACCGTGGCTTGAACAAATTAACGCTGAGAGATAATTACCCCTTACCTTTAATTGAAGACTGCTTGGAATATTTAGAAGGCAAAAAGATATTTTCCGTATTGGACCTCAAAAATGGGTTCCACCAGGTGCGAGTGTCCGAATCTTCCACTAAATATACAGCGTTTGTGACCCCGAGTGGACATTATGAATATCTCAGAATGCCTTTTTGCCTGAAAAATGCGCCAGCGGTATTTCAACGGTTCATAAACACCATTTTTAGAGACTTTATAGAGAATAGGCAACTAGTGATATACATGGATGACATTATGCTAGCGTCAAAGTCATTGGAGGATCACTATAACTTACTTATCGAAGAAAACACAGCGAAATTACGCGGCCTGAAAATAAATGTAGCAAAATGTAAAATAGCTTTGGCTATTCAGGCGATTTAGGGTCTTCTTGGAACGGATAAAATTTAATATAATAACAGACTGCAATTCTCTAATTCTAACATTGAATAGAAAGCAAGTCAATCCGAGAATTGCTCGGTGGGCACTTGAACTAGAAAACTTCAACTACTCTATTCAGCACCGAAAAGGCACTGGGATGGCTCATGTTGATGCCTTAAGTAGAAACCCCATAATAGCCGCGGCCACTGAAGAGAATGTCGATTATCGTTTACAGATCGCGCAATCACAGGATGAAAACATTAAACAGTTAAAAGAAAGATTGCAACACACCGATGTGGCTGAATATGAATTGATCAATGGGTTGGTATTTCGTAAAAAGGAGGGATGTAATCCATTACTACATATTGTCACGGTCGTTTAATGAGGAGAAAAAAAATCTCCATCGTCCTCTAAAAGAGAGAACAATGGAGATTGGGCAATAATCGCAATCTACGAGTTTTTTTAAGTAAGATTAGGTTAGTTAATTAGAGATTACAGTCACGAATTTAATTTAAGTTAGATTAGGTTAGTTCACAGTTCCCGAATGTAGCTTAATTATGATCAAGTTAGTTGAGCAACACAAGTCATGCCGACGGGGTATACGATGAACGACACATAAGTAAAACAAACGTTTAACGGACGCACAACGCAGTTGAACATCGACACATTGAACAGTAGAACAACACGACTAAATTGAGTGCATAAACAACACCATAGCCATCAACGGCAATGACCAAATCGCGATGCTAATTAAAACGCAAGAATATCTACGAGATATCCCGAGTCAGATAATTAGCCACAAACTCTCACGCCGGCAGAGCAATGTATGGGCTGAGTCGTACATACCGACGACACCAGACCTAGGCCAACAATTGACCTACATGTCACTGATGCCGAGGGGAGGCCCGATCGGCTGTTCGCTGGACCAATATCACTGATCGAGGAGCGACAGGAATCAGAATTGAGATGTGAAGGGAATCGACCCGAGATTAGGAGGATAATCTACGTATGCGAAGGAAGATATTTATCCACCGAGAACCACGACACGCACGAAAACACGATGGGGAGTATGCATGGTCGAACTGAATTAACACCCGATAGCGATCAGATAGAATTACATCGTGAGGATCGCGAATAGGTTTCCTCGCCGAGCGATACGGGCTAATGAATTAATTATCAGATGTAATTATATTAAACAGTCCCTTACCTGGAATCCAAAGCCAGCCGCCCGGGAGCACCACCCAAATTATCGCGTCAACGGATCATATTATTTACATATAGAACTGCCGCGAGGAGCAAACTGACAGACGTGATAGTGGTGAGTTCCGGCTGTCCCAAATTAGATCATGAGGTGAATAGTCAACACAACACTCAGATGAGTGAAATTGGTATCGGATGAGTGAAATCAAACACGGGTGAGTGCACCCAACGGGTCAGGGAAGTCCCGATATGCTGACAATTTTGGGGCTCGAGCGGCGAAAGTGATGAGAGTACTTCCTTTTAGAATTGGAGCCGGTAAGCGTTTAGACGTGGATAGATCGAATCTGGTTAGGAGTTAATAGAATCTTTTTGTTACATGATCGTCGGAGGATTGATAACAAGTGTTGGTAGTAGAGTTGAAGACGGTGAATAATTGAAAACGGATACGAGTAGCTGGTATAGTGGCGGATTGAAAGAAAGAAGTGTGGATAGCGAGAAAAGCGAATGATATCAACGAAAACGACGTAGCAGAGTGTGTCGGTGTCGGGATATATTAACAAGGATACGCACGCAACAAGCATTGACTCCAGCAGGGCCCCAAAGAGGGATTGATCAGGTTAGGTTAGGTTCAACTGGCTGGCCAGGGCCACACATAGACCCACTGGTCCGTAGTGGTCCCAGACAAATGGACCCGGAGAAGGAAAGTTTAGTCCAAACGGCCACCGAAGGTCCCGGACTTTTTTGCGAACTGAAGTATGTCCTTCAGCCTCTGCTCTGCTACATGTGAGAGATCCACCAGCCAGGGCTCACCGAAGCAGCGCTGCCTGGTTCTCCCCAGTGCCGGGCAGTGGCACAGAAGGTGTTGGATTGTTTCCGAGACTCCCGGCTCTTGACACTTCCTACAGGTGTCGCTGGTTAGGAGCCCCATTTTCATGGCATGAGCTGCTACAAGACAGTGGCCGGTAATGATGCCGACCAGCCGTTTGCAGTCAGTTCGGGTCAATTCGAGTAGGTACTTAGTAGCTACGACATTGTACGACCCCCACATGATTTTGGTTAGCTTGCAGGTCTGAGTTGCACGCCATCTGCACGTCGCAACTTGCATCATATTGGAGTTAATTGAGTATTTGATTGTCTGGATTGGAGTAGGAATATCAACCGATCCTGACAGGGGAAGGCTAGCCCCGTGCTTGGCTAACGCGTCCGCCCTCTCGTTTCCTTCAATGCCCTTGTGACCAGGAACCCAGAAAATTCTGACTCTTCTGTTGTTGCCCAGTCTATTCAGGGCCTGAATGCAGTCAAGTACACCCTTGGATTTGTATGTGTAAGACATCAGAGCTTTAACCGCCGCTTGACTGTCTGTAAAGATGTTGATTTCCACACTTGTGGTATCTCTGGCTTATGCTAGGTCTGCGGCTTTACGTATCGCAAAAACCTCCGCCTGAAAAATACTACAGTGATTAGGGAGCCTGAAAGCTGCTTCCAAACTTGCTTCTGCGGAAAATGTTGCAGCACCCACTCCGGCAGACGTTTTAGAGCCGTCAGTGTAGATGCTAAGAATTGCTGCGCCCATTTGCCGATTCCACTCTTGCCCATCCCCCACAATCGCCTGATATGCCCGCTCGAAGTACAGAGTGGGGACCAATTAGTCGGTGCTACCCGCGTACTCCCGCTCAATACTGCTGTGAGCGAAGGATCGTGACTCGAAGTGTCCCGATTCCCTAAGCCTGACAGCAGCTTTTGCGGCAGCGCTCCTGAAGAAGAGGTCAAGCGGAGGGAGACAGAGCAAGACATTGAGAGCAGACGAAGGAGTCGAGGCTAAGGCACCTGTGGTGCAGAGAGCCGCCAGCCACTGAACTCTGTTCGCCATGCTAGCAAAGGTAGTCTTGTTCACTGCAGGACACCAGACCAAGCATCCGTAAGCAAGGATAGGCGTGGCTATCGCAAAATAGATCCAGTGCGTTAAGGCAGGGCTTAAACCCCACGTTTTACCCAGCACTCTCCTGCTGGCGTAAATCGCATTGCTAGCCCGTTTTACTCTCTCCTCCAAATTTGCCTTCCAGGTGAGCTTGCTGTCCTTAACAAGGCCTAAGTACTTAGTTTGTGACTTGAGGCTTAACCTGGCGCCGCTCAACCTGATTGAAGGTAATTCAGGAATTTTGTACTTTCTTGTGAAAAGTACGAGATCAGTTTTATTAATGTTGATGCCGAGGCCCACGGTGTTCGCCCATTCCTCAACCAGCCCCAGAGCATACTCGATGAGCTGGCCGACTATGTGCGGAAATCTGCCCCAGACTAAAATGGCAATGTCATCGGCATAGGCCACAACCGTGAGTCCTTTGCGTTCTAACCTATCCAAAATTGTATTTACAACCAGGTTCCATAAGAAAGGGGATAGAACTCCACCTTGCGGTGTGCCTCTATGGACCTTCCTAGTGATTCGTGACCCCGCTCACTCAGCTGTTATGAGCCTTTGCTTAAGCATATTGCTTATCCAGCTACAAATAGAAGGGTGGGTATTGGTTGCGTAGAGGCTCTCCATAATGGCTGTAGTGTGCACATTATTGAGGGCGCCTTCAATATATAGAAAAGCCCCCAAGGTGTATTCTTTGTAGCGGAGTGCCTTTTCTATTTCGAGAACTACCCTACGGAGAGCCGTTTCAACGGATTTCCTTTTTATGTACGCATTTTGGGCACCCGATAGCGCTTAAGATCCAAGTCTTTGCTTTATGTAGAGATCCAGTAATCTTTCAAAGACTTTAAGGAGGAAGGAAGTCAGGCTAATTGGCCTGTAGTCCTTCGGGTAAGCATGGTTGATTCTACCTGCCTTGGGTATAAATACAACCTTAGCGATCCTCCAGGCTGCAGGCACATGGCTTAGTGCTAGGCAACCTTTGTTAATTTGCATGAGCCAAGGAACGGTGAGCATACCTTATTTTTGGAGCATGGCCGGCAGAACCCCATCCGGACCTGGGGACTTGAAGGGCTTAAAGGTGTCAATTGCCCAGGCAAGCCTCGGCCTGGTGACAACCTCGCCAATGCCTTCGAAGTCGTGCAGATCAGACGTCTGCTGACAAGTGAGGGGGGAGGGTTCATCCAGACAGCCCGGGAAGTGAGTATCTACGAGGACCCTCAGCGTTTCCTTGCCGCTGCTTGTCCACTCCCCGTCCGGCTTACAAACCAGGCTAGGCATGACAGGGCGTTTCGCCTAAGTCTCACCGTTTCCGATGTGGTCTCGATCCTACCGCACAGCTCTTTCCAAGAGTACCATTTGGCTTTCCTAATTTCTGATTTATAAAGCTTAAGAACGTCCTTGTATTCGTCCCAGCATTCCCTGCAGTCAGCTGCTTTGGCTAACTTGAACAGTTCACGAACCTGCCGTCTGTGACAACCCAGGTCCCTGTTCCACCAGGGTGGCCTGGGTTTGCGCCTCGGGCGGACTTGGGGACAGGACCGTACAAAAGCTTTAACGAGTTTACCCGTGATTGTGTTGACCGCAGCCTCCAAGTCAGCCACACAGCCAATCCTCGGAGGAGGGCCTAAGTCATTAGTCACTTCCCGTTCGAATGTTGACCAGTTAGTATTCCTGCGATTGCGAAACGGTCGGTACTTGCAAGCTACATTGAATTTTAAGTAGTAGCTGATGTAGCAGTGGTCAGAGAATGATGGGCCTTGAAGAACCCTCCAGTTCTCTATCAACTGCTCGTTTGAGTCATTGTGTAGAGTAATATCTAGCACGTTTTCACTGCGAGGTCCCCTATAGGTTGGAATATTACCTCGGTTTGCTAAGACTAGATTATAATTGATTATAAAGCTGAGTGCAGACTCACCTCTGTCGTTAATATCCTTGCTGCCCCATACTGTGTGGTGCGCGTTCGCATCTGCTCCCACGAGCAACCGTTCGTTTCTTTTCAGTGCCTCCGCGGTGAGTTTTACGACCACCTCCGGCGAAGCAGCTCTGTCGTGAGCCATGTAGGCGGATATAAGGAGTGCATGCCCCTCTTCTTCCCCGTCGCATGCCACCACTGTCATGTCGTCTGTGCTAATATTAGATAGAAGATGAGCATGGATATTCTTCCTCACCATAATAGCCGTTCTTGTTCTTGCTACTGTGGAGGGGAAGAAAAGATTGAAAAACTGTGACCCTAGTCCCGCAACCCGATTCTCTGCAGAGATCCACGGTTCCTGGACCAGCGCCACGTCAAACTTACCTTCTTCGAGCGTTAGCAGCATCTCGGCCGAGGCCAACTTACTGCGGTGCAAGTTGATTTGCAGTAGTCTGAGTCTTGGCCTCGGCATCCTCCTTAGCCTACGCCTCGTCCAATTTGGGATTGGCAGTTGTACCCTGCAGGTCAACAGTGCCAACGTCCCTCTTGGTCTCGCCGACCTCCAGGGTATTGATGTTATCATCCTTCGGGTGGCGTTTCTTCAGGCGCAGGTAGACACTGCCTACGCCCCAAGCCATTTTTCCAAAGCGCGGATAGAGTAGGTCGTCAGCCTCTTTGTTAATTTGGAGGATGTAGACCTGCCCCCCGTCTTGTTCTACTAGTTTTTTGACGTCCAGGATCTTCCAATCTTAAGTTGGAACATCTGGATTCTGCCTTTGGAGAAGTTTTAGGGCCACCTCCGGTTCCACTACCCGCGGTATTGTCACCTTCGCTCTAGGTAGAGTTGGGATGCTCCCTCTGTCCACGATTTCCAGTCGAGCTCCTTCCCATAGACCTGGAAGCTCCGGGACTACGGCTGTGCACCAGCGCAGCGTGAGCTCGTCGTTGCACTTAATGATCTTTACACTTCTGAACCAGCCTGCCCCGTCAAACGAAGGCATAGCCAGCTCAGGGTGCTTCTCCATGCGGTCAATCATCGCGTTGAACAGGCCTGACTCTACGGTCTTCCACTTCTCGAGCGACAATTGACCCAAGGGATTGCTGCGATCGATAAGAGCCACGATGAGGTGCTGTTTTGCCACATCGCTAGCCTTCACGGCCTTCTTCGGCTTCGAGCTGGAGGGTTGTTGGACCCCTTGCCGACTGGTCGCATTCCTTGTCCTCTTGGACGCCGGTTTTTCATCCTCGGTGGACCTCTGCCTTTTATCTGCCAGCCTCTTGGACAAGCTCTGCTCCACTTTGTTGTGGAAAACAGAGTCCTTGAGAACCAGCTTTTCCGTCCCAGTGAAGTGCTCCCGGCCTTTTGCTACCGTCGTCCGAGCCCAAATTAGCCGATCCTTCTCCTCCGCGGAGAGGGTTGGTTTGTCGCTGAGCCTGTCGACGATGCGCAGTACCGACTTGTACTCCGCCAGTGCTTTCTTGCCCTCTTTGCTCGGCTTGGGCCTGTTCCTCTTGTGGGGACCAGAACCTTTTCCTCGCTCAGGCGATTTGAGCAGCTCTTCCTCCGCTTCGGTCGAAACCATGCTCTCCGAGTCCGAGTCTGCGAGTACTCTGGCATCCCGAGCGCATTAGTTTCGTGCGATTTGAATGGCAGCCAGCGGAGGTGCTAGCTTCCAAATTGGTTGTTGTTCGAGGTGGGGATCGTTGTAGCTTAGAGCTTTTGGCCTGTTAGCGCGAGTGAATACAAACGGTTATCAAATTTTAGATTATTTATTACTCTATAGATTAAAATGAACAAGACCAGTATCAGATAAAATAAACACGCATGCCGCGGTAAGACTTCTACGATACTAACTAATTTCAACAAGAACGAGCCAAGATATCAAGACGCGAAATGCAGCGTCAGCGTCTGGAATTTTATGTTACCCGTGGGGCTGTAGCGTTGGACGACCACCATGCCGCACACACGCGCAGCCAGCTCAGCATAAAACAGCTTATCTTTTATGGCTCTACATTTATTTATTTATTTATTCAATTACAGTTTCACCAACAAAATGGTTACTACAAAAAATACAATGACTTTATTAATAACAGTTAAACGGTTATTCAATTACAATTTCACCAACAAAATGGTTACTACAAAAAATACAATGACTTTATTAATAACAGTTAAACGGTCGGATAAGCCGACACTTGAAAATTTCAACAGAATGATTAAAGTCGAACATTTGATATGCTGATTTAAAGCTTCGGGCTATTGGGCAGGTAGGCTCATTTAATCCATAATTGGTCCTATGAAATGGGATGGATAAAGCGCTATGATGTCTACGCTCACCATGACAAACACGAAAGTTTAAGTTTGATAATAAAAACTCAGAGTTCACGTTTCCATTGAGCAACTTCGCAGCGAATAGAGCTTTGGAATTTTGACGTCTAGTTTCAAGAGTCTCCATGGTCAATAATTGCAAGCGGCTTTCATAAGGAGGTAAACAATAAGGATCAGACTAGCGGAAAGAACTAAAAATAAAGATTAAGAATCTTTTTTGAACAGATTCAATTCGATCAATATGCTCCTTATAATATGGAGACCACATCAAGCACCCATATTCAAGGATCGGGCGAACCAGAGAGCAGAATAGGATTTTTGTCATCCGAATGTCATTGAATTCTTTAGACCGCCTTTTTAAGAAGCCAAGTGCTTAGTTGGCTTTTATTATTATAGAGTCAATGTGGTCTTTAAAAGTAAAAGCAGAGTTTAATAGAACACCTAAATCAATAACTTTATTAGAACGGGTTAAAAGAATATCATTTAAAAGTAATTGAAATTAATGGGGCATGATTTGTGGGAGAAAGAGATAACTGAGCATTTGTCAGCATTTAGTGAAAGACGGTTTAGAGCGCACCAGTTAGAAAAATTTGACACATTGCGTTGCAAGATTGTACAGTCGTCAAGAGATGATATAATATTGAAAATCTTTGCGTCATCAGCGTAGAGTAGAATGGAGGATCCAGGAGCGAAGGTGATAGGATCGACGATAATCATTCCGACGATAATCATCTAGATCGCGCAAGACACATCAAACAGCAAGCGTATGCACATTAGTCGCGGGCATGCGGACGATGTAATTGTTACGAGAGGTATGACCTCTGGCCACCGTGTGTATCGGTCGATGATTGTTAGACAGTATCTATAATTGCTTGGCGGCAGAGGTCCCACGATGTCGATGTTCAGGTGAGCGAACCTTGCGTCTGGGAGTGCGTAGCGTTGCACTGGTGATTTCGTGTGTACTGCACCAATTCCGCCATCAGAGGCATCTACGTTGAGTGATCAGAACGCGTTGATGTCTGGGTGTGCCAGGGTTGGAGCCGAAGCCAGATCCTTTTTACACTGCTCGAATGCCGCTATCGATGAAGAAGTTCATTGTATTTCCGTCTTGTCCTTTCGCTTGCTGCCAGGGATCAGTTCCTGGAGGACTCGTTGTTTTTGAGCCACATGCGAGAGAAAGCGCCGGTAAAAATTCACCATACCCAAAAATGATTTTAGCTGGCTTACCGTTTTCGGCAAAGGAATTTCGGCAACCCCTTCTGTCTTTTCAGGTAAAGGTTGCAAGCCACGACACGAGACCAAGTGTCCAAGAAAGCGAACTACTGGTTGTCCAAATTGGCACTTGTCGACATTGATGACCAACCCGTACTTTTTTAGGCGCTCGAAGACCTCGGTTAGGTATTTTTTATGCGTTTCCTGATTAGTCGAAAACACCAAAATATCTTCGAGATAAGAAAAGACGTAGTCAATCCCCTGGAGTACTTCGTGGCTGAATCTCTGGAACGTTTGTTCAGCGTTGCATAAGCCAAACGTCATGTAGACGAATTCAAAAAGTCCGAATGGGGTTATTATGGCCGTCTTGGGAGCATCGTCTGGTTCTATGGGAATCTGGTGGAACGCCTTCTTAAGGTCGAGGACAGAAAACACTTTCATTCCATGCAAGGAGGCTGAACAATCCTGGAGAAATCCTATGGGATACCTGTCTGGTGTGGTAATGGCGTTTAAGGCGCGATAGTCGCCACAAGGACGCCAGTCTCCGTTGGGCTTGCGAACCATGTGTAACGGACTGCTCCAAGCGCTTTTTGATGGTCTGCATATACCCTGCTCCACTAACAGATTAAATTCGGCTTTTGCAGCGGCGAGTTTTTCGGGTGACAGTCGGCGAGCCTTCGCTCGTACTGGTGTGCCTGTAGTAATAATAAGGTGCGTAGTAGTGCAATGATTCACATTGCGAGAAGTAGCGACTGAAAACTCGCGATACTTCGATAGCAGTTCACCATATGCGCCCGTTTGATCGAATAGCGAGGGTGCCTCCATACGTGTTTCGTCTATTTTTACCGTACGCATTAGCGTTGATACGTGCGACTTGCGATCAATGTGTCGTCGTCCGCGCATATCTACTAACAGTCCGTGATATGCTAGCAAATCTGCACCTATGATTGGTGAGGTCACGTCTGCTACGGTGAAAGTCCATTTGAAAGGTCGTTGTAGTCCAATACTGAGTGTTAGGCATCGTTTGCCGAATGTGCGTATTTTCGAGCCATTGGCGGCGACAAGAGATGTGTCCGAGTTTTCGTTTAGGCATTGAAGATGCATCTGCTGCTGTTGTTAGGCAAATGATGACGTGCTCGGCTGCGGCTGCAACAAATTGTAGTAGACGCTGTTCGGTAGTTAAGGCACCTGACTGCTGTACAGTGGACTATAGAAATCTATTAGCGCGGCGCGAAGCCCACTTCTATGTAAGATATGTTGCGAGACAAACTGATTGAAGTCGACGTTGCTGTTATCGTTACGCTCTTCTTGATTGGAAGATGATGCCTAGTCCGGTGACGTCGGGTCCTGTAGGTTTATGTTGTTCTGTTGCGGTTGATGTTGCATCATTTGTTGCGGTGGTGAAGTGGTTGACTGCATAGTTACGGCTGCGTTTGGAGGATATACAGGAGCAATGTATCCCAGTGTAACCTCAGCTTGCTGGCAATATGTTTATGGAAAATTATATTGCCGACCGTAGCCATAATCATATGTTGCTGTATCGTCCTAATTCGCAGTTGCATTTGCAAATGGTCTCTGTGTCGCTGCAGCTTTGCATAACCTGTCCAGGCTACATGATTGGCCGCCATAGTAATACTGCGAAAAATTGTAGCAGCCATTTCTTCGACGGTCTAACACAAAAATGGCATGAAAAATATAATTATATTAAACAGTTATTTATAGTTTAAAATAACTTGCGCGAACGTCGCTGGGTCACCAATTTAGTAAGCGAACTAATCTTTCTAATTATAAAATACATAAAATATTGATATAATATATTTTTATTGTTTTTCTTTGAAGTTTAAAAGTATACTGACTTACATTCTAAATAAATTTTTAATTACAACTTTCTCAGCCTATTTTGTTTAACCAAATTTTGATGTATGTTAAAGTGTAAAGTGTTTGTGGATTGTGGATGTGTATTTGTGGATTGTGTAATTATGTGTTCCCACAGCATCGATCAAAGCTGCGAACTGGGTTCTGAAATCAAGCGCGTTAAAACGTTCTGTTAGGGCATTAATGCGAGCATTTAATTCGCTTATAGCAGCCACCGTTGGCGTTGTCGACACGGCGTTAATGCCTAGGGGCGTTGAAAATTGTGTTACTTCGTGTACACGGTCAGCTATGCCAGCCAGCTCCGAAAGGACGACGTCATTGGCTGACAAAATTGTGCGCAAATTTGGGGTTAGTCGCGTTAACCAAATCTGCTTCCGCATTTCTTCCGGAATAGAAGTACCGGCGAACGAGCGTAACCGATTAAGAAGCTGGGACGGCTTTTGATCCCTTAGCTCAACCTCGGAAAAAAATTTATGAATTCGTTGCTGTGCCGAGTCACCAAAAGTTGCGATAATTGCCCGTTTCAACGTTAGGTATTTTCCGTCTACTGGCGGATTGACAATATAGTCACGAACCTGTTGCATAACCCGCGGCTCTAACCCACTCACTAAAAACGAATATTTAGACGAGTCACTCGAAATACGGCTATTCGCGAAAACGGCTTCGACTTGCGAGAACCATAGCTCTACGTCGTCACTCCAAAATGGAGGAATTCGGACCGTAACTCTACTTACTTCATTTCCCGCTGCACGGTCATCGTTGGTGGTCATTGTGTCATTGTCACCAGGCACACTTATTTTGTCACCAGGGGGGGTCGGAGTAGGATTCGACATGGTTTTTGCGGGTCGATTCCGTCTATCGAATGAAAAGGACGCCAGGTCTCACCTGGTATGATCGGCACTAGTTACCACCTCGCAGTTCCCTGATCTTAGCCAGGGGTACGCTGCCACACTGTGAACTTACGAACTGTCGATTTAGGCTTGTGTGGTGGTCGCGCGTCGTTTTACACCCCGCAGATGATCGCGATACAATCGGTAGGCGAACGACATAACGTGACTAACTATAACGGCTGAAAGAAGAAACTCCACACGTTCGCTCTGTACGGATAGCGACGAATTTACCACCATAGTGTTCGTAATGTCTCCCACGGCGGGAAGCTTGCTCTCCTGACCACCCATTTACTTAAAGAACACGTCGCGTAAAATGGATGGCACAGGACTAAAAACACGATCGTGATATTTGTAAAACCGCGACACTAACTCCTGGCAGGATCGCCACTTTGGCCTGCTAGCGCGAGTGAATACAAACGGTTATCAAATTTTAGATTATTTATTACTCTATAGATTAAAATGAACAAGACCAGTATCAGATAAAATAAACACGCATGCCAAGGTAAGACTTCTACGATACTAGCTAATTTCAACAAGAACGAGCCAAGATATCAAGACGCGAAATGCAGCGTCAGCGTCTGGAATCTTATGTTACCCGTGGGGCTGTAGCGTTGGACGACCACCATGCCGCATACACGCGCAGCCAGCTCAGCATAAAACAGCTTATCTTTTATGGCTCTACATTCCGACGAAAATCATCTAGATCGCGCAAGACACATTAAACAGCTACCGTATGTACATTAGTCGCGGGCATGCGATGACAAGCATATGCCACAGTGCATGGATGTGATCAACGGACGCCACAAGCTCCTCCTAAAAGGGTCCGCCACCGATTTCACCACCTCTGCGTGTTATGTGGAACCACTTGTAATTAGATCTGCTACTGTGGCCAAGTGGTCAACCTCCATAGCATTGCAGTCGATGGATAACGACGACCCGGGGCCTGCTCGCTCACCCCTGACAGCCGCCGGTACTAGGTATCCGACTCCCTGTACCGTAACTTTTTCTCCTATGTCTTCGTCCATATTTGGTTTTCTGTTCGGGGTCTCCTTCCCCTAAGGTCCCTTTAGCAAGGCAGCGACCCATCTGGCTGTTGAGCCACTGCCCTGAGCCCCCCACCGTGGCAAGGTTGGACCGTTGAGGGAGATTGATCAGGTTAATATACTTTAATTATTGTGAGTATATTTATTTGTGAATTAGGAGTAGATTAAGTTGCTCGTTCAGAACTAATTGAGTGATACGTGAATAGGTCGTAATTAAGCAAGTCTACAGTCAAATTTGGCGCCGATAGAATTTAAGTGTTGGTCGAATTGTATATTGTTAACCGACCCGAAAGTGAATTAAATGTGCAGTGTTTGTAAATGATAAACTCGGTGTTTGCGTTTTCGCGGGAGAATTTACAGATATGGATCGGTTGATTCTTCTTTCGATACATTACGTGGTGTTACTTGACGGGACCTGTCATTCTCTTCTCGCTTCAGGACGACGGTAGCGAGGCAGTTCTTCGAAATAGAAGCGAGTGGCGCCCACCCGCGACCTTTTCTTCGCGAGCAGAAGCCGCCCGAAGACTGCCGCCCTTGCGCCCTAGTTAGGAAAGCAGGGTTTTTAGTGCGCGTTAGAAATAACGGTGACAATGTACCCGAAGCTATGGAAAAAAATGTCATCAGAATGACACATGAATCTATAAGTCACCAAGGTGTAGATAAAACTCATGGGCAAATCAAAACAAAATACTGGCTTCCGAGAATCCGAAGCAAGGTAGTCAAATCCATAAGAAATTGTATTCCATGGATTATGTATTCACTTCCTGCCAGCATCAATGAAAGAAACCTGCACAATATCCCGAAGAAACCGCAGCCTTTTGACACAGTTCATATAGATCATTTTGGACCATTGCCTTCCTTACGATCTAAAAGAAAGCACATTTTAGTGGTAATTGATGCTTTCACAAAGTACGTGAAATTATATCCCACAAACAGTACTAGTACAAAGCAAGTTATAGCCGCTCTAAGTAAATACTTCAACTATTACAGCCGACCAAGAAGGATCATTTCTGACCGAGGCACCTGTTTCACTTCGCTGGAATTCACCAATTTTTTGGGGAGAAACAAAGTCCAGCACATTCTTGTAGCCACTGCATCTCCACAAGCTAATGGCCAGGTCGAAAGAGTTAATCGAACCTTAAAAAATATGTTAGGCAAATTGACCGATGAAATTGATCATGCGAACTGGTCTGGGAAATTATATGAAGTAGAGTATGCCATAAATAATTCGATTCATGCCACCACAGGAAATACTCCGAGCCAGCTGCTCTTTGGCATCAATCAGCGAGGTTGTATTGTAAATGAATTAGACGAATATTTAGAAGAAAAGTATGACAAAGAACAGACTAACATACATCGAATTCGAAAAGCCGTTATGTTATTAGGGACATACAAGACTGTCAACAATCTCAACTCCCTTATGAAGGCATAGTAGAAGCGGGTAGGTTGAGGAGATGGATGGCAAACCTTTCACATAGTGTTCGGATTTAGCCTAAAATTAAAGAAATATTAAAATTTGAAAAATAATATACAACAAAACTTACCTTAACCTGTCACTGACAGATGACAAACAATATCAGCTGCAATCACTTCAATTTGTATTCCAACCAGCTGATCATTGGAAAGTTAACGCTGTATGTTAAATTGAATCGTTGGTTTAAAAGAAATTATTGTATTGGAAATGATATGTTATTACAGAAAGAGCGGTAGATTTACCGAAATTTTCATATTGAATTTTGCTAGTTCTTTGTTAGAAGATTCATTAGTTGTCGAATTGAAAGTGTGATCGGACGTTACGTAGAACTTACTTGAATTTGATTTTGTTAAATTTGTTGGAATTCAAATAGATTTGTAATAAAGTATTTCGAAGTGAATTTATGGAATTGTTTTAAAAATAAAGTGCTTCGAATTGAATTGGGTGTGAAATAGAATCGAAAATAGAATTAGTAATCGAAACATTTGGTCCTTCGAACCGGATCATTGAATTCTCGGCTCCGGTTTTTTTTAATATTTGAATTTGAAAATAGAAAATAGAAATTAGACTTTTGGACTTAAATCGGGTGTGCGTTAGTGCAGTGAAGTTGGAATTCCTCGAAGACAATCGCTACATAGAAATTGTCAGCTGGGTAAGTCCCAAACACTTATTCCTTTGTTTGAACATCCTTTCTTCCTTTCCTCATATCGTTTATTGCAATATCTTTTGATTTATTCAAAATTTAAAATAATTCTTGAGATCTACCGTTCGTGAATTTAAAAATCTATCTTACACATCTATAATGCATCTTATTGATCTATAATTTATCTGACTATAAACTATCTATTTCATTTATATATAATTTATCTTTATCACCTACAAGTTATATATATACTCGAATAAATAAAAACTAACGAGCATTCGAGAAAAATAATTAAAACTTTGAATAGTGGTGGCGTAAGTTGAAACGTGATGTACATAGTGAATATCGAAAATTAAGTCGTGAAAGGTGCGTAAATTGATTAAATTCGGTCGTTTCGAGAAATTCGCAGTTTTAATACTGTACCGTGACATTCCGTTATAACTGTGCCGATTGAACTCGTTATAAAATTACTTTGAGAAACTTTGTGCCTTGATTGTTTGAACGTCAATATGGCTGATGTACAAAACTTAATGTTGCGGCAAAAAATAGCGTGCGACCAGCTCGTAAAAATGCAAGCGAATTATCGCAAAGATTCTAAGTCCAGGAAAACTGCGACTTATTATCGAACCTTAATCGATAAAGTATCTTCTCATTATGATCGATTTCTTGCAACGCATGAGAAAATTCTGGAATGCGTTAATGAAACAGTTATAGATTCTCAGTATTTTTCTGATGATCATGAGAAGTTTGAAATACTGCATTTGAATTTTATATCAGAGTTGGAAGATTTATTGCAAGGGTTAGAGGGCGTAGAAGATAAACAAATTGCAGCTTCTCAAAGTGATAAAAAATCGAATGAGTTAGAATTGAAACTCCCGCGTATAAATTTACCTAAATTCTCGGGAAACTATGAAGAATGGGTCTCATTTAGAGATCTATTCGTGTCACTCATTCATGAACGATCCGCCTTATCGAATGTAGAGAAATTACATTATTTGAAATGCAGTTTGACAGGGGAGGCTGAAAACTTAATTCGTCACTTTGCATTAACTAGTGCGAATTACGACTCAGCGTGGAAACTTTTGAACGAGCGATACAACAATTTGCGTGTATTACTGAATGCCCTATTTAAAAGATTATTTGACATGAATAATGCGTCGGAGTCAGCTTCCTCCTTGAAAAATCTATTAGATAGAACAGTTGAGTGTGTCCAATCAATCGAGAATTTGCAAGTGGGTGATTTGTAGCAATTTATTTTAGTATACATGACCACGCAACGGCTTCCTCACGAAACTAGACAGTTGTGGGAGCAAACTCAGACAGGGAACACAAAATTTTCGTCATTCGAAGAGCTTAGATTATTTTTGCATCAACGATTTCGAGCCTTAGAGGCTACAGGAACCGATCGTTCCAAGCAAGCTCGTCAACATGCTCATAGTCGCACGCCTAGTAGTCGCTACACTCATGCAGTTCAGACCCAATCTTCTTCCATTTGTATTCATTGTCGTGAATCTCATCGCTTGGCGCATTGTCCTCAATTTAAACAGTTACTACACGCGAATAAATTTGAAATCGTAAAAGAAATGGCCTATGTTTAAACTGTTTGGAAAAGGGTCATTTGATAGCTAATTGCCCCAGCAAATTTAGATGCATGAAATGTCAGAAGGCTCACCACACATTATTGCATAAAAATGCTTCAAACATTTCGAACCCACTTTCATCGACTTTAGAAATCGAACCCGCGAGCGTGAATTCCGTCAAAACAACAACAAGACGGGAAGTACTGTTAGCAACAGCTCGCATTATCTTAAATACACCATCTGGACTAGTTACCTTACGAGCGCTTTTGGATCAAGGTTCGCAAACATCTCTGATCACAGAGTCGGCAGTTCAACAAATTGGGGTAAAAAGGACATCAACAAGAATAAGTGTTGTTGGAATTGGGAAATCAAATAAAACTGACGTAAACGGAATGGTCGTCCTTAACATGCGCCTTCGAAAGGGAGCTACACTAAATTTTGAAGCGTTAATTATGGATAAATTACCCACTTTGATACCCGCTCGAACCATCACAACCTCTGAATGGAAACAACTGGAGGACCTTCAACTCGCAGATCCATTCTTCGATCGTCCCGCTCGCATTGACATATTATTGGGAGCTGATGTAGTCGGGAAACTGTTGTTGGGTGATATTAAATATTTAGAAGCGGGACCAATTGCTCAAGATACAAAGCTGGGTTGGATAATTTCGGGTCAAGTAGACACCCAGTGCGTGGAAAATCTGAAATGTTTGAAAATTGAAGTGAATAATGATGTTGAAATTAATGATCAATTGAAAAGATTTTGGGAGTTAGAGGATATCCAGCCACAGAAAATACCATCACCAGATGATAAATTCTGCGAATCCTTCTTTTTGGAAACGACAAGTCGTGACAATACAGGCCGATATTCGGTGAAATTACCTTTTAAAAGTGTCGAAGATAAAAATACATTAGGATGTTCAAGAAACATAGCACTTGCAAGTTTCATGTCTTTAGAAAGACACTTCCAGAAGGATGACAATTTAAAGAAAGAATATGTAAACTGTATTCAAGAATATTTGAACTTAGGACATATGGAAATAGCCAAGAACCAAGAGGAGCACGTATTAAGGGGAGACCAACGGTACTGTGTAGCACATTATCTACCTCATCACGCAGTTCGAAAAGAAAGCAGCACAACCAGTTGCAGAGTAGTTTTCGACGCTTCTAGGAAGACTAGCTCTGGCGTATCGCTGAACGACATTTTATTTACCGGCCCCGCAATCCAGAATGACTTGACGACAATATTAATGAGTTGGAGGAAATATCGGTTTGCTTTCGTAGGCGACATCACAAAAATGTACCGCCAGATAAAAGTCCATCCAGTAGATGCCCAATATCAAAGAATTTTGTGGAGATTTCATCCGTCAGAAGAAATCAAGGATTATGTACTTAATACAGTAACATTTGGAACAAGCTGTGCACCATTCTTGGCAATTAGGACGTTACACAAATTGGCGGAAGATGAAAAAGAGAAGTTTCCTAATGCATTCAACTCTATATTAACTGAATTCTACGTGGATGATGTGCTGTCTGGAGGAGACGATCTCTTAGAAGCAACGAATAGGCGAAAGGAAATATTTGAAGTGCTGCGAGCTGGAGGATTTCCTCTTCGGAAATGGATTAGCAACGACTTTAGAATTTTAAAAGACGTACCTGTGGAAGATATTGAAATGCAAGAACCATTAGACTTGAACTTAGACCAGGGATACAAATCCTTAGGAATTATTTGGCATCCAGTAACAGACCAATTTAGCTATCGTATCAAATTAAATGAAGAGAGCAAGCTATACTCGAAACGTCAAATGTTGTCAGACATCGCGCGTCTTTATGATCCTTTGGGCTGGATTTCTCCAATTATGATTAATGCAAAAATACTTTTACAATCTTTGTGGTTACAAGGGCTTTGTTGGGATGAACCGTTGTCAGCTGATATACACAAAAAATGGATTGAATTCAGAACTAAATTATTGAAAATCGAAAGCTTACGAATACCTAGGTGGATACATTATACTAAAAATTCGCAATTAGAACTTCATGGATTCAGTGATGCGTCATTAAAAGCTTATGCAGCGGCAATTTACTTAGTTGATCGACGTGAAGACGAAACCTACTCACATCTTATTCTAGCAAAAACAAAAGTCGCACCAATACGGACTGTGTCAATACCACGTCTGGAGTTATGCGGAGCAGTATTATTGGCAAAATTAGTAGCAAAAATCAAAGATTCATTAAATATCGCAGATATTAATACTTTTCTATGGACCGATTCCGAGATCGTGTTGGCCTGGTTGAAAAGTCATTGGACAGCATTTATCGCCAATCGAACTACGGAAATCTTAAATCATGTCGGTAACACTCCATGGCGACACGTCCCATCGAATCAAAACCCCGCCGATTTAGCTTCTCGAGGAATAGATGTAGAAGAAATTTTCGAAAATTCGCTGTGGTGGTGTGGACCTATCTGGTTATTAAATGAGCCCTGCAAATGGCCTAACACGAAAAATTCTATTACGACTACGTTGGAAAGTAGAAAGTTAGTTCTCCTCAATATCATACAGGAAAACAATGAGGAGCTAGAATATATGTTACATAAATACTCAACTTTGTCGCGCTTGATCCGGGTAACAGCATACTGTTTTCGATTTTTTGCGCTTCTCTCAAAACAATCCGTCTCTAAAGGATATTTGAAGACAATAGAACTACAAAGGGCTTTAGATTTTTGGATTAGATACACGCAACAAACGAAATTCGCAAAGGAAATATAGAATATTAGACTTACAAAATGGAAGAGACATCAGTGGCAGTAGCCTTAAAAATTTAAATCCCTTCGTAGATGGCAACGGAGTATTAAGAGTAGGTGGACGGCTGACAAACGCCGAACTGCTGTTGAGAATTCGACTAGAACAGGCCTGGTGATCGGTGTAAGCTGTTATGCCGCTACTGTTCCTCCGGTCGATGACGGTATTAGCGCCTAAACAATTGGTAGTTTCGCGTTCTTTGCCGGTCGATGGCTTGGCCGTGCTGTTCTTATTTTTATCGACTTTTTTGAAAGGCGTAGAGCTATTTTTCGTGCTCTTTGATGTACCTGTTTTCTTTTCTTGTTTTAGCTGTGTTTAGTATAATTTGTTGAACCTCACTAGTGGATAGTAAATCGCGAATTTTTTCGAAATTCTTTTTGATCTAAATTACCTTTGGACGATGACCCCGAATCTTTATCGAGTAATGCCGTTAAACGTTTTTTCAGTACGGCATCGTTATTCCGACTAGATGTACTTGCCGCAGATTTCTTGGCAGTTGTTGATGATTTCGACGTAGTTGCTTTTTTGGTTGTGCTTCTGGACGTGGTTTTTGTACCACCGCCCGATTTCAGAACAACCATATTAGTCCAATTTGATCCTAATTATTCCAATTCTGAGCGCTCTGAGCTTGTCCGACAAACCTTCTACCTTTCTACTTTCTTTCTGGAAACAGAAATCACATTTAATTTCAGTTAAATTTGGTTTTTTGCATTACTTACCATTTTGAGAATTCGCAGTCTGACAGCGCAGATACCAGCGACGTAAACAACGGCGCTGACAGCTGGATCTCCAAACATTGCGCGAAAACTCCGCGAACCTGGTGTCAAATTTCTGAACCGTCTGTTTTGGTGATGCCCTATTGGTTTAAAAATCACTTGGAAATGAAATTGGAAGTAAACCGCTCTAGCGGTACCGTGAAAAAATTTTTCTCGGAAGAACAAAGAAAAGTGGTTGTTGAAGATGGACTGTTGAAGGAGAAAGTTGAAGTTTTGGCGGTTTTTGGGAAAAAATTTGAATAAAAGTTAAAGTGTACGAATTATTACAGTCAAGTATTACAGTATTACAGTAAAGTGAGAAATTAGTTAAATAAATAAACTGTTGAATGAGAAAGGTGAAAATTATCGGCGGTTTGGAAGAAATTTGAATAAATTCAAAGTGAGAAAGTTTAAACACCTGAAAAAGTGAAAAGGAGATTTAGTTGGCAGAAACATCATAATTCATTGATTAACGACTGGAGAAAAGACTCAATATATACGTGACGGCAACTTTGGGACATAATTGGCTGGCTAATTGAGTGATTGCAGCGTTCTTCGCCTGAAGTATAAAAAACCAATCGGACCAGATAAGTAGCTTTTGTTCCTTTATTGTTTGAAAGGCATGCATGAACAGTGCGGGGTCAAAGAAGCGACAACATATGAAAACTGCACATCTCGGGATTCCTTTCATAATTTAAAAACCTAGATTGAATGCACGCATAAGACACCAAAGAGATAAAACTACTTTTTGCACGTCGAAGAGCTGGGAGTTAACGGAATTTCGGTTGAATTTAGTCAATTAAGAAAAATCATAAATGAAATTATTTGTTTCAAACTTTTATTGTTAAATCGAGTACTACTTATTTTTTTTTCTTGTTTCAATTCTGTGGGTGGGAATTTGTATTTTTATATTACAATATCATAGTTATATGTTTATACCAAACATTGCTTTACGTATATATATATTGGTTTGCATATTATATATCTAACAATTTTCAGAATTATTGTATGATCGGTGTAAACTGATCCCGGCCGGGGTTGAGTACGAAAAGAAAACCCCCCCCATCCAATTTATTCAGGCATTTTAGTTATTATTTGAAACTGTTTGGATTGTAATTATTCTACCTGATTTCCATTTGATTTGAATGATTAGCATGAAGTTGTGAATTGAATTTACTGTATTGGATTTAGTTGATTTGATCATTTTTTTCTTTTATTTTAGTTTTTTTTGCTTGTATTTTGATTTTTTGAGCTATTTTAGTAGTTATAATGCATGAAAAATAAATAATTCAGTAATGTTTCCTACGGACTTCTTTGTTTTTCCCTCCTTTTTCTGTTTGTGATTGATGAATGTTGTATTGTCAGCGTGCCATAGCACGAAGAAATCTTCCGCCCGCAAACCCACGCCAGGCTGAGCTAGTCGGCAGGGGAAAGGCACGCCGGGCAAGAACAGGAAGATTTCTTAATAATAATATGCTGCACTGACGACTGCTCGACAAAGTTTAGTCGGTTGCAACAAATGGCGCCCAAACTTTTTGGTTTCTTTTATAGGTTTTCTTTTGGCAGATATGCTTTCGGCTGGGGTGGCAAATGTTTAATAGGAGCATCTTGTTGCCTCAGCCATTTTTTTTTTTTTTTCCTTTCTTCTTTGGCTATGGTGGCAGTCATATACCTGACTCTTTCTATTTGCTATCATCATCTTGCCGAGCGGTCGTCAATGCAGCATTGGCGCCCATCTCGTGCTATTGTATTCGTTCTATGTGTTTAACAGAGCTCGTCTCTTTAAGTGCTAACCAGACTCTTGTAGTTGTAGGATTACCTCCAGATTAATTAATTAGAACGGGGCAATATCTTTTGTTATCTGAATCAATCTTGTGGAAAGATTAATCTGAGTTTGCCGCATCTGGAGGAAGCTGTCCATTGAGATGACTCATGAGCTAGTTTTGATTCTTGTCCATCTGCAAGATGTTATTCAGTCAATTGAATTATATTGAGCAGGATCAAGGCAAATGTTTATTGGGACATTTTCAAGACAACTACAAGAGATCTGTATTCTCCTGAGTTCCCAGTCCCATTTCATCATTTAATGTCAAATTTTATACCTTTTCCCTTCCTGTCTTTAATTCCTGTCACAAAGAAGATCCGTAGGAATCATTATTTTTTTTTATGAATTGAATTGAAATTAATATTCATTAGATACGAAGTAGTTTTATTCCGTCGTTACATCACGAGTGTATTCAACTATTTCATACTACACAGAATTATTGGCATATGTGAGAAGAATCCTAAGATTTCGGTATTGAGAATCTTATTCGTTTGTTGGTAATATTTATCTGCAAAAATATACTTAATTGTAAGTAATTCGGTTTGAATTGAAAGAAAAATATATCATACCTGAACAATGCGTCGCCGAACAAATAGTTGGGATCCGAGCTACACTCCGTTCCAGCATCAGTTAGAACGCCTGAGTCTGTCGCCTTCAGCTGCTCAAGCCACTAGAGTTTCCGAGACAATGAGAGTAACTGCCACTGAATCATCGCGGAGACGGGTTACTCACGGAGAAAATTCATTTATTCACCAGGAGCGAGCACCTCACCCAAATACGCCAGCTGATAACGAACCACCACGAGTAACTTTCAGAGATCAGATGGATTCAGGTGAGCGGTCATCGGTAAGGCTGCCCATTTCGAAATGGAATCTATTATTTGATGGCTCAACTTCTGGGTTGACGGCCAGACAGTTTATGTTCAGGGTGCTGTCCTTGGCAGAGGATTATCGCGTTTCTTATACCACACTTGCCACAGACTTTCATTTACTTTTAAAGGGGCAAGCTGCCGACTGGTATTGGCGTTTCCGCGAGATGAATTATCCACTGGTGTGGAATAGATTACGTACAGAATTTTTGGAAAGATTTAGCTCATTTAGGTCCGATGTAGATGTACGAAGAATGCTAGATGGGCGACTGCAGAAACCCGGCGAGCGCTTTCAGGAGTTCTTTGACGCACTCGAGAATATTTCTTTACAATTAAATACCCCTCTATCTGATGTAGATTTTCAATGTGTGGTATTTAGAAATATGGCTCCTGCTCTTAGAGCACATTTAGCTGGACTGGACTTCACTTCAACTCGAGAGTTAGTCAGACGTTGTTGCCTGGTGGAATCCGAATGGAGACTTTTGAGAATGAACTCAGACCGAGACACCAATCGTCGGCCCCGTCAAGTGCAAGAGGTGCATTTTGACTCGGATTACCTTAACAATAGTCAACTGTTTGAACCCATTTTGCGCGCTCGTCATCCATTATGGGATCAGGGTTATGCTTCATCTGATGATGGTGTACAACACAATGTGCAGGTGATTCAATCGGGTCTTAAAGGTGTCTCTTTTAATGCTCCCGATTTAAGACCGTCTAATTATAATGCAAGGTTTGCACAAGAAAACCAATCCAGACCTGATGGTGAAAGTTATTCGCACGTAGTTTCAAATCCACCAGCCCTTCATTACTGTTCTGAATTTGTAAATTCCACACCCTCAAATGTGTTGACAAAACGGGAAGTGCACGCCGTACAAACAAATTCCAGCACTTTCCTAAATAAAGGTCGTGAAGTAGAAGGAAAAGGAGAATACCGAGTGTGTTGGAATTGTCGTGACCTGGGGCATGGTTTTATGGACTGTCCCGCTCCTATTCAGCGAATATTCTGTTTCGGATGTGGTAAGGAAGGAGTACTCAAACCTAAATGCCCTAGATGCCAAGCGGAAAACTCCAACAGGAATGCGCTTTCACCGGGGAGGATGCGTATTCCGCTGGCTATTCACCCATCCAGACCCCAAAAGACCGACGTTGCCACCAATGTCGACCCCGAATTGCAACGCCGTCAATAAATACACCCCAAAATTCATGTCCTTCTGTTACGTCTACCAACTCAAAACATGATGCTCCTAAACAGTCATCAAGGCGTTTTAATCGCGCCTGGAGATATTTCACCCTTCGGCGATTTTTGCGGAAAGCTTGTCTGGACTCTATTGTATCCATCCATGGAGATAACCGACCATTTGCCACCATTTCCATCAAAGGTCGGCAGTTGACTGGCTTGCTTGACAGTGGAGCAAGTGTAAGCATCCTGGGAGCGGGAGCATTGAAGCTGGTTGAGGAGTTGGGCTTGAATATACATTCAATGCCTACTGAAGTTCATACCGCTTCTGGTCAAAAGGCGCCTGTTCTCGGGTATGTAAGCACATTGGTGCAATTCAATGAAAAGACGAGGCTAATACGCTTCCTAATATGCCCCAGTTTAACCAATTCAGTTTATCTGGGCATAGATTTCTGGGATGCCTTCAAAATTGCACCGCATTGTTCCGCTGTTGAGTTAGTTCCACAGGACTCTGGTTTTCATCAGTTGTCTCCGAGGGATAAGCAACGGCTCGATGAAATCGTGCGTCAATTTCCGTCGTTTAACCAGTTAGGATTGGGCAAAACCAATTTGTTGTCACACGTGATAGACACAGGTGATGCTCAACCAATTAAGCAACGTCACTATGCAGTGTCACCAGTGGTGCAGAAATTGATGTACGACGAATTGGACCGGATGCTGTCTTTGGGGGTAATTGAGGAGAGTAGGAGTTCCTGGAGCTCTCCAGTCACTATTGTAAGAAAACCCGGTAAGGTGCGATTATGTTTGGACGCTCGACGATTGAACGAGGTGACTGTCAAAGATGCGTACCCTTTGCCGTTGATCGAGGGCCTGTTAGCACGTCTGCAGTCCACACGCTTTATAACCAGTTTGGACCTGAAAGATGCCTTTTGGCAGATTCCTTTGGATGCAAAATCACGGGAAAAGACAGCGTTTACAGTACCTGGACGCCCTTTGTATCACTTCACTGTCATGCCTTTTGGATTGTGCAATGCTCCACAGACTATGTGTCGATTGATGCATAAGGTCATCCCTCACGAGTTGCATGACCAGGTATTCGTTTATTTGGACGATTTGCTGATAACAAGTCCAACATTTGATGACCATCTCAAATTGCTGTCTATTGTGGCCAATTTATTACAGCAGGCGAATTTGACCATCAATGTTGAGAAGAGCAAATTCGTCCAAAAAGAAATTCGATACCTAGGTTATGTGATAAGTGATGGTGTCCTAAAGACGGATCCTGAAAAGGTGTCCGGCATCATAGCATATCCACGACCCAAAACGGTAAAGGACGTGAGGAGATTCATGGGGATGGCTGGGTGGTATAGACGTTTCATTCCAAATTTTGCATCTATCACATCACCTATGACGGATCTGCTGAAGGGTAAAAGAAGGTTCGTATGGACTGAGGCTGCTAATAAGGCTTTCGATCGGACGAAGGAACTTTTAGTGTCTGCACCTGTGTTGATCAACCCAGATTTCTCTCGGCATTTTTATATTCAGTGCGATGCAAGTGCCACCGGCATCGGCAGTGTTTTATTTCAGAAAGATGATGATGGTGGAGAGCATCCCATCGCCTTTATGTCATCGAAGTTGAATGCTGCGCAGCGCAACTATAGCGTTACCGAACTAGAATGCTTGGCTGCGGTGCAGAGTGTCAAAAGGTTTCGGGCATATGTCGAGGGGCTGCCTTTCACCATTATCACAGACCATGCCAGTCTGAAATGGTTAATGGGCCAGAGAGATCTGTCGGGGAGGTTAGCACGGTGGAGCCTAAAATTACAAGGGTTCAATTTCAACATTGAGCATCGAGCAGGCACTCAAAATGTCGTACCAGACGCGTTATCACGAGCACGCGACTCTGAAGGGGGGCCTCATTGTGCCGTTGTTTGTCTTCCTGAGCATCACCAATTGCTAGGGAACATTCCATCACAGGCCTTTCAGGATCCTGATTACATGAATCTCGTCAATCAGATTGAGCAACATCCGGATCAGTTCGAAAACCTGTACACGAAGAACGGAATTGTGTATATTCATCTAGGTTCACACGGAGGTCTTGACTTAGATATTCCTAGTGCAAAGGTGTGGGTGCCTGAAGGAGGAAGACAAGTGTTGCTGGCACGTAGTCATGACAGCCCTTTGGGGTCACATTGTGGGATTCGTAAAACATTAGAAGTCTTGCGACGCTATTATTACTGGCCGAAGCTGCGTCAAGATGTCACCAGCTATGTCAACAATTGTTCTATTTGCAAACAAGTTAAGGCCACGAATGCTACAATGAGACCACCTATGGGTGCTGCCAGGATTACTGATCGACCAATGCAGCGCTTGTTTATTGACTTCATGGGCCCATATCCTCGTTCAAAGCTAGGTAACACCCAGTTGCTGGTGGTGCTCGATCACTATACCAAATTCATTTGGCTCAAGGCTCTACCCAAGGCAACAGCTGAGTCGATGGTGAAATTTTTAAAAGAATACGTATTTTTGACCTTTGGCGTGCCTGAAACCGTCCATACTGACAACGGGGTCCAATTTGTGTCTAAACTCTTCTCGGAATTCCTGGCTCAATATGGTGTGAACCATTGTTACACCCCTTTCTATTCACCCCAAGCTAATGCTTCCGAAAGAGCCAACCAGTCTATTCTAACCGCTATTCGAGCCTACATAGGGGACGACCATCGGAATTGGGACGCTAACCTGTCGGAGTCATGTGCCGCATTTCGTAATGTAGTACATGAGTCCACAGGTTGTTCGCCCCATTTCCTGATGTTCGGGTACCAAACTATCCACCATGGTTCTGAATACGCGCTCTTGAAGTCTTTACAGGCTTTTGAGGATGGAGAGGTTGTGACAGTACCAAATTGTGACCGGTTACGTCAGATTCATTGTCAGGTCAAAACCAAAATGTCTGAGGCATACAACAAGGGTGCGCAAAGATACAATTTAAGAAGCCGTGTAAAAGATTTTGCCATCGGTCAAGACGTCTGGGTACGCAATCATTCACTAAGCTGTGCAGTTGACCGATTTGCGGCTAAACTCGCCCCAAAGTTCATTAAGGCAACGATTAAACGTAAATTGGGACAGGTCATCTACGAGTTGGTAGACGGGAAAGGAAAGGTACTTGGAAATTACCACGCTAAAGACATCAAAGTCTGAAAATAGCTAAACTAGTTCAAAGAGGTTTGTCAAAGATATGAATTCACAACTTAATTGATCAGTGCAAACTCGAAAGGTGCCCGGCATTTTGAGACCTCTCAGGGTCTGGGTCGTCCCCACGATTGTTGAGAATTCGACTAGAACAGGCCTGGTGATCGGTGTAAGCTGTTATGCCGCTACTGTTCCTCCGGTCGATGACGGTATTAGCGCCTAAACAATTGGTAGTTTCGCGTTCTTTGCCGGTCGATGGCTTGGCCGTGCTGTTCTTATTTTTATCGACTTTTTTGAAAGGCGTAGAGCTATTTTTCGTGCTCTTTGATGTACCTGTTTTCTTTTCTTGTTTTAGCTGTGTTTAGTATAATTTGTTGAACCTCACTAGTGGATAGTAAATCGCGAATTTTTTCGAAATTCTTTTTGATCTAAATTACCTTTGGACGATGACCCCGAATCTTTATCGAGTAATGCCGTTAAACGTTTTTTCAGTACGGCATCGTTATTCCGACTAGATGTACTTGCCGCAGATTTCTTGGCAGTTGTTGATGATTTCGACGTAGTTGCTTTTTTGGTTGTGCTTCTGGACGTGGTTTTTGTACCACCGCCCGATTTCAGAACAACCATATTAGTCCAATTTGATCCTAATTATTCCAATTCTGAGCGCTCTGAGCTTGTCCGACAAACCTTCTACCTTTCTACTTTCTTTCTGGAAACAGAAATCACATTTAATTTCAGTTAAATTTGGTTTTTTGCATTACTTATGATGCCAGATATCAAATCATCTTACCAAAACAAGGCAAATTGACGAAACTGCTGATACATCAAATACATCACAACACGTTACACGGGCAGACTCAGCTAATGACCAACATTATACGGAAACGTTATTGGATAATCGATATTCGAAATACAATCAAACAAGAAGTCCGCAAGTGTATCAAATGTGTCAAGGCGAAGCCACAAATATTGCAGCAACTAATGGGGAGTCTACCTAGGCCAAGAGTCACCACTTCAAGACCTTTCACTCATACAGGGATAGATTACTGCGGACCATTTGAATACCGTGATCGACGTGGGCGAGGTAGCAGAGTGCACAAGGGCTATGTAGCAATTTTTATATGCTTGGCAATCAAGGCTATTCATCTTGAATTTGTGAGTGATATGTCAACAGCAGCTTTTTTGGCAGCATTACGTCGTTTCATGGGTCGTCGAGGGCTCTGCAGTCACATTTACAGTGACTGTGGAACAAACTTCGTTGGAGCTAGCATGGAACTACGCCGATTGATAAAACCAAATAATGAAGTTGCTGCGGAACTTTTGGCCAATGAGAACATTGTTTGGCACTTCAACCCTCCTGCTTCACCACATTTTGGTGGTCTCTGGGAAGCAGGAGTGAAATCAACAAAACAACATTTACGTCGTGTGGTCAGAGGAGCAGCACTTACATTCGAAGAAATGTCGACCGTATTAGTGAGAATCGAAGCATGCCTTAATTCGCGACCACTATGCCCCATGTCAGATGATCCAACGGATACAGAAGTGCTAACCCCTGCACACTTTCTCATCGGAGGAGCAATACTTTCGCCACCGGAACACAATCTTCTGGACGTCAATATTAACTATCTGAACAGATGGCAACTAGTGCAACGAATAACACAAAATTTTTGGAATAAATGGAAGGTCGAGTATTTAAACCGATTACAATCCCGCCCTAAATGGCTCAGCAAAGAAAAATGTGCTCGCGTCGGAGATATTTGCATTTTAAAAGACGAGAAAGTTGTATCGTATAAATGGCCTTTGGCAAGAATAATTGAACTGCATGCCGGTAAAGACAATTTAGTGCGGGTCGTGTCGGTGTTTTCGAATGGTAGAACTTACAAACGTCCAATTGCAAAAATCGCTTTATTACCTATACCCAACTATAACTCGGACACAAACTAAAAAGGTGAAAATCTCAAATCGAATTTCATATTCTTAGATCTTATAATCGGCATAAACAAATTTATTTTCAAGTTAAATGACAAAATTAATATAATAAACATAATCATATCAAAAGTGATGATTAAACGTAGACATGTACAACTTAATATTAATGAATTACCAACCAGATAATTTAATATTTAACTATAATAGTAATCTTAACAGTAATATTAATAGCAACTATTATATTAAAATATAAGTTAACGTAATAAGATAACAGATAGTGAATAATATAAAATTATTGATAATAAACAAATAAACAAATTAATGATAATGGATTAAAACTCAAGCCATGCTCCACATAATATATAATACGTGAGACTTTTGTGTTCGTTTGAAGTCCTTAGTCCCATCCCTCCCAGCTGACACACTACCACCCTGCACAACACAGTTATTGACGCAACTAAGGGGATCGCCAACATAGTTGGCTGGCCTCCGCCTTATTTGCACTGTCGATTCGAATTGCATCAAAGGAGAACGAGAAAGTGACCAGTAGATGAGATAACGCACTCTGCAGATGAATTGAACTGAGTATCTTATATACTAAAGAATAAATAATCATACCCTATTTGCAGACTTCAAAAAGTCTTACGAAAGGTGCAGATTAAATGGTATCAACTCCAGTGAAGCGAAGTTGGGACTTGAAGAAGGAAGCCAGATGTCAGGACTCCTTGGCCGAAACTACTGAGCTGATGTCATGCCTTATTCTGACTCTATCAACTCAGCGGGGGGAGAATGTACGGATTTAGCCTAAAATTAAAGAAATATTAAAATTTGAAAAATAATATACAACAAAACTTACCTTAACCTGTCACTGACAGATGACAAACAATATCAGCTGCAATCACTTCAATTTGTATTCCAACCAGCTGATCATTGGAAAGTTAATGCTGTATGTTAAATTAAATCGTTGATTTAAAAGAAATTATTGTATTGGAAATGATATGTTATTACAGAAAGAGCGGTAGATTTACCGAAATTTTCATATTGAATTTTGCTAGTTCTTTGTTAGAAGATTCATTAGTTGTCGAATTGAAAGTGTGATCGGACGTTACTTAGAACTTACTTGAATTTGATTTTGTTAAATTTGTTGGAATTCAAATAGATTTGTAATAAAGTATTTCGAAGTGAATTTATGGAATTGTTTTAAAAATAAAGTGCTTCGAATTGAATTGGGTGTGAAATAGAATCGAAAATAGAATTAGTAATCGAAACACATAGTCAAAGCTCTACCAAGACGATTGAAGACACTCCGGCGGAAGCTCCTTTGGATGGTAATGAACAACATGAACTTGAATATACAGCCGAAGAATGGTTGGACGAGGATGAATGGGACGCAGAGTACTTGGAAGATGAGAACCACATAGACGCCGCTGCTGAGATAACTGATTCCACGATCGAGGTCGATCGTTTGTCAGGTTGGCCGAGCTGTAAAGTACAACCTGGGGTGTGTTCAATGTGCATGCTATAGCAGCTATTAGCTGCTATTTTAGCAGCTCTGGCTGTCCAATGTCACGAAATAGCTACTTTCTGATGCTTGCTATTTGACAGTCGGGCTGTCCAAGATTCCGGCATAGCTGCTAAGGTAGCAGCTATTTGCTGCTCGCAGTCTGGAGGATAGCAAGAAAGTAGCTAAGGCAAAATGGCCGTGCGAACACAGCTGACATGCAGTTTAAACGTCATTTTCAATTGGAAATTGAAATGAAAAGAAGTTTTTGCGCTTTTGTGACACAGAAGATGAGGAATAAATTTGAAAATAGTGACAGCATAAATACGGGCTTTTAAACACTTAAACTCAACTCGAGTTTTAAGTTGGCTTGCACACAGCGCAGTTCATCTTGAGTTTTTAGAAGGCGAACATGAAGCGTAAAAGGCCGGGTGCACTGATTCCTGTATTATCAAATTTTCAACGATTATTTTTTGCTCTTTTTCTCATATATGGCGTCAAAAGCCGGAAATAAATGATACGTTTCAAATATGTTAGGAAAATTTTAATGGATTGTGCAGCTGTATGCTGAAAACTCCTAAATTTCATACAGTTTCAAAAGTGTAATGAAAATATTGAACTGATCCACGAAAATGCAAAAATTACAATAAAAAAATTGAAACAAAATTATTTTTGAATTTCTTGCGTAAAGACTGACCTTCGTAGCAGCTCTTGGCTGTTTAATATCCATAGCTGCTTCACCTAGCTACTGCAAATTTTGACACTTGCTAAAGTGATGCTATGCCTGAGAGCATAAAGACATTCGGAGGGGCCGAAGGCATGGCCATTTTTCCTCATCACCAGCGACCCCGATGATAGATTGAAATTTTCGGGGCGTAGGTAATTCCTAATTTATCAAATTGATGGGGACATATTATGTGTGAATAATTTCAAATATTCAAATTTTGAATATCGTAAGTGAATGATTGTTAGATATTTAGTTATTTAATATTTTTTAGCTTTCATATTATAACCGAACGAATTCTCGAACCAGGGAGTAAATATAAGCTACAGCAGGCTGGATTATTCGTTGCTTTGCGGTGAATTAATTGTTTTTCCAGGATAGAAAATGAAAACAGAACACAAATGCATGCGAACTATGAAAATTGTAGAATATACTAATTGAATATTTATTCACCCATAAAACAAAAATTGTTTAAAAGAAAGTGGCCTAAAAATTAGATGGGTTTATGCTGGCTCAAATCTTGGCAGTGCCGAGTACTGCCGTAGGTGATGAGAAAACATTGAATAGTATAAAATATCATTTTTGTTTTTAGAGCATCTAGAAAGTTTTTACTGAGCATTGTGTGTAAAGCAACTGCAATGAATAAAATCATCAACTTCAAATTCCGAAAAAGGCAAATTTTATTTAAGATTTTTCGAAAAAAATAAGTAGTCTTCACAGTTAATAGTTCCAAGAAGTCTCAACTTTTCTTATACTATATAGTAGGCTAAATACAATGATAGGTTGGAGATAATATATTTCTAGGTAATAAGATATTTATTATATTATATTCACACTATCTAATCGTTCTCGACCTACTTCGCTAATCCAGTTATTGGCCTTGAGATTATCTAACAACTCAACTATAGAAGCTGTTTTCTTTTGCCTGCCCTGTTTTTTACGCAAATTTCGGATAATCCTATTTTTTCGCTTCAGCGTACCTTCCAATTTTTTCCCGCAGCTTGATTAAATGCACTGCGGTAATAGGAGCCACTTGGTCTGTTTACGTAGCCTAATTGAAATGATATTGTTGAATATTAAAATTTTCAAAAGTGTATCATGAACGTAACATCAGCATTAAGCACCTAATGAGATCGCAATTCGCTCTTCTTGTCCATCGTTTATCTCATCTTGAATATTGTTGCCGAAAGGTATCTATAGAATTAAGATAATTAAAGAGAAGAATGTGTTGAACATTTTCTTTACTTACTGCATCACTCGAAGATTCTATTCCCCTAAAGATGGTCCCCTGTTCGCTTGCTCAGAACTAACATACTATGACGGCAGCTGTAAGAAAAACAAGAAACTATTACACTTATTCCCTTGTCAATCATCAATTACTATATACCACGGCCGAAAGATTTGAATAGACCCGGGAAGTATTTTTGATGATCAGCTCAGGAAATCCAAGAGAAGAAGTCCAAATGAATATGTGTTTCTCATTTTCTGGAAATCTGGAAAACAATATTTCACACATCAATAAAATATTTCACATCAATAAAATGATATAAAAATTTATTCGTATTGCATACGAATAAATTTTTATTTCATTTTATTTACGCTCTGCCCCGAAACTGTTTATGCGCTCTACTGCTTTGTGTTTTTTTTGACAGCAATTAAAATAGCTACCAGAAAATTCGCGCCAATATGTCGACAATATTTAAAAGGGCTTAGATAGGTACTTTCGCTTATAAAAAGTTTGTGAAATTCACAAAATTTTGCAAAACACATCGTTTGTTTATTCCTTACTTGTGATAAGAAACTCCAAGTGGCCGGCGTTGCAAACTATTGCCACAATTCGGCACAACTCACTTCATTGCAAAGATTAATGCAATTGCACAGTTTTCAAACACTTTTTTCAAATAAAACTCGCGATTTTCACTTCTACACTAACGTTTTTGTGAACCGCACTAGTCGAATCTACACAAAATTAATCTGTATTTAAAATAAACACGATTTTATTTCCGTACCGACTCCAATTGTTTACATTAGTTTAATTGTCATATTGACAGAAAGGATACAAAGAGGGGAATTGACATTGAAGATACATGAAAAGTGGTCGGTTCCTCTTCAATGTATTTTAAATCGACATCGCCCCTCCGAATGTTTTTATGCTCTCAGTGCTATGCTATGCTTTTGAAGCAGCTATAGCATGCACATTGAACACACCCCTGGACTCGTAGCAGAAATGGCAACTGAGAACCGATCCTCGACTGAAGAGGCAATGCCTCCTAGAAGTACGGGCCGTAATGCAGAATGATGACGTCAGAGCAGTAGGCCAAAATGTCGCGAAAAACACACATAGTCTTATGGGACGTCCGCGGGAAAATGTTAATTGTACGGGTTGTGTTAAAGTGAGTAAAGTGAAAACAAAGTGAGATCCGGGGAACAGTGCTGGTGAACAGCTAAAACACAAGTTGATGCGGTGCGCGCGGTATAATTAGAAAAATTCGCCACGAAATGTTTATCAGATGTTCTTAGGTTATGTGGTGTTTTGTGTCGATTCACTTTCGATACAATTGATTGACACAAAATGCAAGTTATAACTAAATATTAACACTACAACGCGTCCACGCACAAAAAACTAACGTTTTAATCATATTTTAGCTTAAAAACCGCAAGTGAAATCTCCGTGTGTGTCGGCACTGCCTCGTGGAAATGTCAACATGGCCTACTGAAATGACGTCACAGCGAGAACGATTACGTAGCCTGACGGCCCGTACATCTAGGAGGCATTGGAAGAGGCATTGAACGCGCCCGACCGAAGAGAAAGAAAGATGAGTTGGGCAACTCCGCTAGAGACGCGACGATGAGTCAGTCTTCTGATGACAACAAGCGAAGTGTGTGCGTCGTGAGATAACAAATTGAAATCTGTGAATAAAGTATCTGTTATTTTCATTTTAAACGTATTTAAAATATAAAGAAATATGAATTTTCGGCGAAACGAGTTTAATACTAGTTTTCTTCGAAAATTAGTAAAAAAAACCAATTAGGTTGGAGCCTTGGTTGGCGCCATGAATGTTAGCTGTCATTCGTTAGTGTGTTGACAGCGAAATTTTCGCTGCATTGTGATTCACCATATGCAAATGCGAAATTCTACACAGAAGTTCGCCGCCCCTTTCGAAAATTTCGCAGTTATGTGTTTAAGTCTTATAGTACTTCTCGGCCAGCGAAATTTTCGCTGATGAAATGAAAAGCTCTTTTTGTATGGTGTTTAACGTTGATTTTGCTTCGCAAAGAGTAAAGTACTAGGCTTAAGTTGGAATTCTTATTTAGTAGCTAATTACCGTCGCTTACAGACTTAAGGCTGGTACTGAGTTGATCGTGAAGCTAAATTTTGACATGTGTCCATTATCTGGTCATTCTTTCGAGCGAAAATTTTGGCAATGGAGAAAAGCAGAGACACTGCTCATTTCTGACGGATAAAATGTCAAGAATTTCACTTTTCGATCGATTTTCTTATTGGAAAGACATTTGCACTGCTCCATTTTCAAATTCAAACACCAAATGTCACTTTTTAACGCGAAAGAATGAACCGCATAAACTAAATTGGCGTGATATGATTGGAGACGTGTTTCAGTGCCATCTACGTTTTCAACGCGAAAGCAACTTCAAAGCAACTTTTCATGCTAAGAACAGAGTACAACTCTTGCTTATTTTCAAGCTAAATTTTCGCCGAAACAGATTTCACGTGAAATTTTGTATGAGAATTTGACGTGAAATCGAACTCAGTATTATGCTTAAAGCATAGTACTAAGTTCGATTTCACGTGAAATTTTCATACAAAATTTCACGTGAAATTGGTTTCGGCGAAAATTAAGCTTGAAAATAAGCAAGTTTGGTACTGTGTTCTTAGCATGAAAAGTTGCTTTGAAGTTGCTTTCGCTTTGAAAACATAGATGGCACTGAAACATGTTGTCAATCATTTCACGCCAATTTAGTTTGTGCAGTTCATTCTTTCGATCGAAAAAGTGACATTTAGTGTTTCACTTTGAAAATTGAGCAGTGCAAATGACTTTCCAATAAGAAAATCGATCGAAAAGTGAAATTCTTGACATTTTATCCGTCAAGAATGAGCAGTGTCTCTGCTTTTCTCTGTTGTCATAATTTTCGCTCGAAAGAATGACCAGATAATGGAAACATGTCAAAATTTCACGTGAACTCGAACTCAGTACCAGCCTTAAAGCTGTAAACACATAACAGCGAAATTGTCGTAGGGGGAGGCGTACTTCTATGTAGAATTTTGCAGTTGAATTTGGTGAACCCCAATAGAGCGAAAATGTCGCAGTCAATGCAGCCAAGGCATCAACCTAATTCATTTTTACTAATGTTCGAGGAAGAACATTAGTATTAAAATCACTTTGGCCAAAAATTCATATTTCTATATATATATATATATATATATATATATATATATATATATATATATATATATATATATATATATATATATATATATATATATATATATATATATATATATACATATATATCTTCAAAAAATTTCAGTGAAAAAATCTCAGGAACGCGCCATCCGATTGTACTGAAATTTTTAGGACACATTGGTGTATATGCAGAATAGTGCCAGGTCTCAGGAAAAGTTAAAAATCTTTAACCCTTTGGCGCCGGCGGCCATTTTAGTGATATTTTGAATATACCTATTATTCCGTACACAAATAAGTTTTGCAAAAATAAAGTTAATTAAATAAATTTCGAACGTGTTTTACATGTGAATCGGATAATGTTTTGGAATTTTTTAACCCCATGTGTGCGCTGGGTGCCTAAAAAGAGAACGGGAAAAATTGAAAATTTTTAAATGGCGATAAGTTTTGACAGAGCTATTCAATCATTACGAAATTTTCAGAACATATTGGTATTATTTACTTGTAAATTTTTGTAGCTTTTGATGAGCGTGCTGGTAACCCTGAAGCTAGGGCAGGCACTGAAAGTGAAAACCCCCAAATTATCGTCTCTCTTGAAAAAATGCCGCTTCTTCAAAAAAAAGCCACTCATATGTAAATTTCGTACTTTTTTTACATAGACCAAAAAAAAAATTGATATGGTATAACGGACACGCCTGGTAACCCTTGCCCAATTTACCTATATTTTTAGCATCAAAAACTTCTGTTCACGGAAACTCACGATTCAATGAGAAGAATTAATTGAAATTTGCAGACTGTATTTGTCTTAAAGAGGACCAGGTCTGATAGAAGTAATTTTGAAATGCGGGCGATTCTGTGCCAGTGGTGCCATTTTGAAAAATCACTAAAAAAGATAACTGCTTTTAGCCCTAGAAATTCTGATTGAATCGTTCGATTTTGACGAAATTCACACAGTAGCTGGACCTTATTTTAAACCACGTTTGGTAGAAATTTGGTTGAAAAATCCGGTTGGAGCTGCCAGCTATGATAATTTTGGTGTCTTAAATTTGAAAAAATAAAAATTTGGAAGTGAAAACATTCAAATCATCGAATATCCTAAAAATGTCCGTTTTTTACAATAAAACCAATCTGTATACTAATCTTATGCTATATCTACACGTTCAAAGTAAAACTTTGGAAATTTAATGACGGACAAGAACGGTAACCCTTTCCCAGTTAACCTATATTTTTAGCATCAAAAACTTCTGTTCACGGGAATTCACGAACCAATAATCAGATACCATTTAAATTTACATAATGCATTGGACTTAAGTAGAACCAGGTCTGATAGAAGCGATTTTGAATTGTGGGCAACTCTGTGCCAGTGGTGCCATCTTGAAAAATTACAAAGAAAAAAAAACTGCTTTGTGCCCTATGAAATGTGAATTAGTAACCAGATTTTCATAAAATTGACACAGTAGCTGCACCTTACTCTGAACTCTATTTGATGGAAATTTGGTTCAAAAATTTGATTGGTGCTGCCAGCTGTGGTAATTTTTGTGTCTTTGGTTTTGAAAATTCTCTCAGGAAAATAAAACTTTTTGCCCTATAACTTCCAGTGCAGTCATGAAATCAAAACGAATTTCATACAATTATTGGAACCTATTATCAGCATTATTCAGGCCCAATTTGGTTGAAAAGCCACGATAGGGTTGCCAGCTATTGTTGGTTTTGTGTTTAATTACAATATCTTTATTAAGCAGTTTTATCGTAGAATTTTCAATTGGTAATGATATTGTAGTTACAATAAACAGCAAATATTAAGCTTTCGATTATTTGAAAAAACTCGCTGCAGGTAACCCTAAATTTCTTTATACTCCTATAACTTCGAATGTAATATAACAACGTGAAGCAGATGTGATATATTTTTGGCTTTGATACTGGCGAAAGGTTGCCAGCACGAGTCGGTTGTGCTACTTTTGTATCAATAAATGCTTGCAGTTAGTATTCATACCGGAAACATTTACAATGAAAATAAATAACCGATGTTTCAATTCCCAAAGTTCTACAAATTTTTCGGATCGCAGCCCCAAACACCAACTTCAGTTACAGTGCTGCAGGCACTGAGCATTTTCTTCATTGATGTTATATGAGATACTGCTTTCAAAGTTTGGTGAAATAAGCAACTGATAACGAATATAATTAACCCGTGTTTTTCTTTCATAAACTTTGAAACCCATGCCAGAGGTAATATCTGAAACCTTCTACCATATGAGTTATAATGCATTCTTGAGACCAAAGTAAAACGTGGCATTTGAAACAGTTTGGCCGTAATAAGCAGCTCATGTGGTGGAATATGCACTCAAAACCTGCACGATTCTTCTACTGTTCTTCGAACATTAGTGTTTCTAGCGGTTCAGGTGCGCTAGAGTTTTTTTTTTTCTTTTTATTGCTAAATCCTGTTGTACGAGGATTAAGTTGGCTTCTCACAATACATATCATCCATCGCTTGTCTATTCCACCAGACCATTCAACCTAATTCAAGCAGATTTAATTCAACCTAGTGGTGATGCCAACCTATAATAGGTATCACCGCTAGCGAAGTGAAAAAATTAGAAATTTGGCAAATTCTGACGCTGCGAAAAATTCGGCCGTCGGCAGTGTGCGCATTACCGTACAAAACAGTGCATTCTAATTTTTTGACAGCGGTTTTCTCAGCCCAGTGCGAAAGATCGTTGCATTGTGTTAACCGCTGAAGCGTGCACAGCACACTGCGACGGTGTCTAGCAGCCAAGCGCAGCCAAGCTGTCAGTTGAGTTGATTATGTGGGTTTTCCATAGCAGTGAGCTAATGCCTTCTAGAAGTAGGGGCCGTCATGCTACATAATCTGTTTAGCTATGACGTCAATTAATCGGGGAATTTTGACATTTCTACCATGTGGTGTCGGTACACACAGAGATTTGCATATGTACATTTATATTATACAATAGTTCGACTGAAGCGTAGCGCGCATGAGCACATGAATATGTATTGTAGTATGTGCGAGCAGGCTCATGCAAGAGCTACAGCGAGAAGCGTCACTGCGATAGATCGTTGTAAGACGCCGTGAGAGACGCACCGCATAGAAAGAGCTCCGTGCTAGTTTAGTATGTACATTGGTTTGTTAAGCAATAAAGCCTTATTATAATATAAGAAAGTCGTCGTTTGTTATTCTAATCGATCCACAGCTCAACATGGTAGCAGAGGTCCGTAGTTCATTAGAGTTTTCCGTATAGTTTTTGTTTACCGTTTATTAAATAAGAAAGTGAGTGTTGAGTCATCTCGTTTACGTAGGAACATTCGAGAAAGTGCTGCAATACAAAATGGCTGAAGATAAGGTGTTGATACCTGTGTTTGATGGAGAGGACTATAGCATGTGGAAGAAACGCCTTTTATTGTTTTTAAAAGTAAATAAATGTGATGATGTTATAAAAAGAGCAAAGTTACCGCTGAAGCACACTGCGACGTCGTCTACCGCAGCCAAGCGCAGCCAAGCTGTCAGTTGAGTTGATTTCCATAGCAGTGAGCACACCCTACGTCGACATGTCGCAGCTAAGCGCAGCCAGGCGCAGCTCAGGTCGAAATGGATTCAACTTTTGTCGCAGCGAAGAGTTGCGATCAGCTTTAATTACTTGAGAAACGCGCGGGATTTGAAATGTATGCGAAAATGTAAATAGAGTTGATTTTATATTATTAATTTTTTGAGGAATTCGAAGATAATTTTTATTGGTAATAGCTTAGATAATTAAATGTAAAATAAAAAGATAGTTTATAGCAAATTTGAAAGATAATTAATAGCAAATTGATTATAGTTATTTAAAATACTTGAGTAGTCTAGTTGGTAGATTACTTACTGACTTCTTGCTTGTGGGATCCCTGATTCGAATCCAAGTTCGGACGAAGGCCCGCAAACCAAGCTTTGACTTCACCTAGCTCTGATAAGGTACGTGGTTAAAAATCAGGGAAAAAGTGAGTCGTCGAATTTCACACTCGTATTCACATTGATTGAAAAAATTGTAAAGAAGCTCCTCACCAGCTTCAACTCCTAGACCCGTACGAGGGTTGTCGTTGGATTACTTTTAATTTAATTATGGTTTAAAGACTAGTTTTTTTCTCTTACAAGCCAGATCTAGTCAAATGTACTTACATATTTATAACGAGGGCTATTTGATTTTCTCCTCAAAGCCCATCAATGAAATATTATGCTAATAGTATAACAAACTGATGTTTATTTATTTATTTATTTACCAAACAAGGTATAATAATAATACATATAAATGAAATAAATATAAAACATAAAAACAAACCAGACAAATTTAAAGAAAAAAAAACAGGTTTATAATAGGTATAAAATACAAACAAATATAATATAAATAAATAAACATTCGATAAATAAATACACAAAGCTAATTTACATGTAGGTCACAATATTAAATACGCAAAACGCAAAAACGAATTTAATTAATTATCTAATTAAACAATTATGAAAATAGTCCTAAGTCATAAGAAGATACTAGGCCGGTAGACTAGGGAGGGTAGGATAAGAGAGCCTTGGTAACTCTATTTTTAAAGGACACTTTGGATATCGTGGGGGAAAAGTGTTGGCTCATACTGTTGAATATTTTGCAGCATCTGTTAATTGGCTCATTATCAGCATATGCGGTGCTATGCTTATATTCAACTAGCATTCGTCGGGATCTAGTAACTCTCAAGGGCTGATTAAGCACAAATCTTTTCTGTATATAGTCGACATTAACAGATATGAATATCTCTAATGACATCGAAACTGAAGCAGGCAGATAACATTAATCTTCTGGATGCAAGAGGTAATAAGTTTAGAAGTCTAAGGCGAAATTCATACGACGGTAAATTGCTAAAATCACTTGGATAGTAAAGACCTCTAAGAGCGAACAGCAAGAATTGCTTCTGAATAGATTCAAATCTCTGGCTGTGAATTTCGAAAACTGGGTTCCAGATAATGCAAGCATACTCAAGAAGAGGGCGAACGAGCGCGGTGTAAAGTGATTTTGTAACCCAAAGGTTCTGAAACTCCCTGGCTCGTCGCTTAATGAAGCCAAGTCGTTTACTTGCTTGAGAAATCATTTTGTCGTAATGAAAATTAAAGCGGAGCTTTTCATCGAGCACCACACCGAGGTCTAAAATATTGTCCACTCTACTAAGTGCCGTATTGCTTAAAAGGTACGTATAATGTACGCGCGTACTTTTTCTAGAAAAGCTAATTACATGACACTTTGCGATGTTGAGAGGTAGGTTATTCACGCTGCACCAATGTTCGAGGGAATTTAGTTTTGATTGAAAAAAGCTGGCATCTGAAGACGACTTTATAGTATAATAAATTTTCAGGTCGTCCGCATAGAGTAGATGAGGCACATCAGATAAAACCTCTGACAAGTCTGATATAAAAATATTAAAAAGTAAAGGGCCAAGATGACTACCTTGCGGTACACCTGAATTGACATGAATTTTTTTAGAAATAAGCCCTTGGAATTTCACATGTTGTGAGCGGTTGTGGAGGTAAGAACTAAGCCATTTTAGTAGAGAACCGGCAATTCCGAATTGCTGTAGCTTGGAAATCAAAATGGAGTGGTCAACACGGTCAAATGCTTTGCTAAAGTCAGACTGCGTCAATTTGATCACCTTTCTCCATTTTGCAAAGAACATGGGAAACCAGCACCATTAGGTTGGTAGTGGTAGAACGTCCTTTCCGAAAACCATGCTGCTGTCCGTTAAGTCGAGAATCGACCAGAGGGGATAGTTTAGCACATATGATTTTTTCGAAGAGTTTAGGAATAGTTGATAAAATGGCAATACCTCTATAATTATGAATTGATCTTCTATCGCCATTTTTGAATATTGGTGTCACGTAGGAGGATTTCCAATACGACGGAAAGTACCCAGAGGAAAGAGATGTATTAAATATAATGTGAAGAGGAGTGATTAACTGTGTGGCACATTTAATAAGAAACATTGGAGGAAGAAGATCAGGTCCAGGGCCTTTTTTACTATCAAGCTCCAAGATAGCTTTAGAAATATCATCTCTGGAAATGGTTATAGCCTCAGCGAAAATTGGTCTAGTTACTCTTGGGGAATGACAGGATGATGAAGTACTTGCTGGATTAAAAACGTCTTGGAAGTTATCTGCGAAAAAGTTGCAAATTTCTTGAGGAGAAGAAGACATTGAGGTGTTATAACACATAGAAGCCAGTTGTTTTCCGTTTCATATTCACAAAGTCAAAAAACTTTTTGGGGTTGTGGATTATATTCTCGCCGGTAGTTTTAATGAATCTGTCATATGCTTCATGAGACTTGTTATGGAATTCTTTGGCCACTGCATTGTATTCTTCTTTAATACGATGGCTAGAGTCGACATTATTTTTTATTGATTTGTAAAGCTTATTTCTATGATTTCTCATACGTCTAAGAGTCTTATCGAGCCAAGGCTCAGAAAGTTTATCCTTTCTCCTAATTTTAGGGACATATCTTTCGACCGCGTCAAACAGAATATTGTAGAATGAATTGACATTGTCGTCAATAGATTGGGATGCAAGCGTATCTGCCCAATCGACATTGTCAAGAGAATGGTGAATGCTATAATAATCAGCATTACGGAAATCGTATACAATGGTATTATTGTACGTTTGAAAGATATTAGAATCAGTAGTGGATAAATCAATAGTAAGAGCAGAATGGTGAAGGCTATTAGAGAAAAGATTCTCCACGTCGATAGTAGGGCTAACCACTACTTTGTCATAAGCGTTTGTAAATATAAGGTCTAACCAATTACCATAACTATTGGGAGTCGGAGCAACTTGCTGCAAATCATTACCATACAAAGTACTCACAAGGTTAAAATCAGAATTATCAAGATGGTTAATAGGAATTAGGTAATTATCAGTTTCATCAAGAACGAAACGTAAATTAGGGCGATTAAAATCTCCAAGTAGAATAATTTGATCCTCAGCGCTACGAGTTGCCATGAAAGTAGACATAAATTCGCATATATAATTGTAAACAGAGTCGTCAGATCTAGGCGGGACATAAATAAACCGATATATACCGATGTCCTGTCAAATGATATTCGAATAACTTTATGCTGAAACAATTTTTGAGGGGTTATGTCGACAATTTCGCATGAGAAAGTACTGTTAACAGCAAGTAAAACACCACCTCCTCTTGTCTGGCCGGTGGCGACACAATCACGGTCATATCTGAATATTGTCCAGCTACTATCGAGGATCTCTTCATTAATATGGGATTCATTTAACCAGGTTTCAGTCAAGGCAAGTACGTTGAAATGGCATGATTTGGCGTCAAGGTAGAGTTTATTCAATTTGCCTCTCATACCACTGCAATTGTGGTAAAAAATTCTGAGGCACTTGCGAGAGCACACCTTGTTAGGAGCGATACCTAACGTTATGCTGGGGTTTTTGCAAAGAGTTTGAAGTCGGATGAATTTCATCCGAAGTTGTATTTGAGAGAGTGGAATTCAGAGGATTATTGATAGAAGACGCCCTGCAGCTATACATTAAACTTTGAGGAGATATGTCCGTAGGCGAACGTCTGGACTCAACGCTAGGGATATTCTGGACTGGAATATTTAAACATTCAGTGGTGGGAACTACAGATATGGGTATATTATTCTTCTGACGATTCCTAGGAGTTTTCTGCATTATTCGTAATTTGCGGACTGTACAATTATTGGTTACATTAGTATTTTTACTTATATTGCTAATATTGTTGCTGCTGTTGGTGGACTTCCAGGGAGAAAACTTGATGCCTTTCCAGTTGTAGCTCCTGCTGCTTCCGTCAACGTTGGTAAAAAGCCAGGCGTATTTTTCGGGGATCCAGACTTTATAGTGCTTAGATGCTCTATTGTTATGTTGAGGTATGTGCTGAATATGAAATCCATTAATACGAAAATGACTTTTAATGAGTCTTCCAAGCCGAGAAACGTTGGTTGAAATAGGGACTCCTTCGACAAAAAATGGCACCTTTTTTTTGTTTGAGAATGTTGTGTCATGTTGAGAATCGTAGTGACTTGAGTTCAAACATTTGATTTTTTCGATGCGTTTGAACCAATCATCTTCTGACCAGTATGTGCCGAACATAAAATTTTTTTTCAAGGATTTCCCTCCTTGGGATTGAAATTGTAATTTCCGTGGCGAAAAACCAGCATGAGTCTCCGTGCTCGATAACAGCTCTTTAATGGGCGAGGTTGCTGCATCCTGAGTAGCGAATTTTTTTGGTACATCTACGTTGATATTGACATTAGCCATTTCTTCGTGAAGCGACTGCTCGTTGATAATAGGATTAAATGACCCAAGTTCCATAGATAGCTTTTTTTGAAACTTTTCAATGTTCTCTAGTTTATTGCTGGTAGATTTTTCGGTAGCGTGAATATCATCGAACAATTTATTCGACAGCTTATCAATCTGAGTTGTCATAAGTGTCGCTATTTTGTTATCAATAGTTTTGAGCAAGCCTCTATCGTTCATTTGGCAATTAAAGGTGGGTGTAGATAGAGAGGTAACTGAACAAGTTAGTTGCTTCAAATTAACGGTAAGCTCACCAGATTTGTCAGTATTTCTTTTGGTGGCTTTGGAAAGATCATCTAAGGCAGTCGTTATACTCTCGATTTGATTGGTAATTTCAGTGAGTATTTCGTCATTAACCTTAGTTTGAGTATGTAGTTTCCCCAGCATTTGGTCTTTTTCAACGTTGAGTGAACCAATGTAGCCTGCTATGTTATTGTACATGCTTTTCATTAGTTTTTCCGTATGTTGGCAATCCGAACATATAAAATGTGACTCCAAGTAAGGATTGTACCAATCTCTTGGAGCACCCATGCAAGCACCGTGGAGTTTTCTATTGCAAAATGCTTTGCATGTAACATATCGCAAGGTGTTATCGAACGCGATGCAGTTTTCGAGGCTACATTTGTAACTCATTTTATATCAGAATAAAAAAATGTTGAATAAAAAAAAACTTTAAAATTTTGTGGTTTCGAGTTTCGTTAGATAAAATTTTATCAATGTCAATGTCAAGCATCCAGCAGCTGATGAAAATTTATTTGATTTATTAGAAGAAATCAAAAAATTGCCATTTCATATTCGCAAATTCGAGGAGAAAATAAAATAAGAAGATGTGCAATCCCAGTATCGAACTCCACTCGGGAGATTACAAAGCAGGTGTCGATGACGTAGAGCTGTGTGCCAGTTGAAACTTGTTGTGAAATAAACATACAACAATGGAAACAGCCTATATTGATGTTTTGATAATGTGTTGCTAGAAAATATTGCTAAGCATAATATGTTGCTAAGTATAAGTTAAATAACATTGGAAAATGTTTAAGAGCCAAGTAAGATTTCAAAGGTGACTATGGTAAAAGGCAAGTAGTAAAATAAACTTTCAAAGCATTCGGCATAAATATAAGGTTGAGCTTACGTTAGAATTAAACTCATTTACAGTGCATAGAAAAGAACACCCTCGAATAAATAAAATAATACATAGCATTATTTCAAAATGCCGTCGATTAAAGATGCAGTGTTGGATGACGAGGTGTTAATAGAGATACTGATAGCCCAAGTGAAGGAGCGTCCGATTATTCATGAGAAGGCTACAGGCGGATACAGAGATGTCGCTGTGGAATTCAAACATCAACTGAAAATTCTGCTACTTCACTAACACTTAGTCACGTTGCAGTGTTACCAGGCGATTTCGTTGGCTGCGCTTGGTCACTGATGGCTGCGCTTCTCTGCGTCGACTGTAATTCAGGCATTAAGCTCAGATGAAGAAGATTGGGATGAAAAAGACCTAAAGGCAATGAATTACATATAGTGCTACATCAAATAAACAATTGGAATTTGTTTGTGACGAAACAAAGGCGTATGATATAATCAAGAAGTTTGATAACTTGTATTTGAAAGAATTTTTGTGTGTCGAAATAAATTAGAAAGATTGAAGCTTAAGAATTACAGTGATTCGGCGACATTTCTTGTGACTTTGAAAAGTGTGTAAATGATATGAAGAGCGCGGGTGCTTAAGTAACAGAAAAAGAAAAATTGAACTGCATGTTGAATACGTTGCCTGATTCATATAGTTATATTGGTGACTTGATAGATGCATTAAAAGAAGAAGATCAAACTGCTGATTATTCTATATATAACTTATATATAACTGCTGATTATTTGATTATTATTAAAATCCAAATGATGGAAGTTAAAAATCGAGATAGTGAGGATTCTGGAAAAAGAAGAGGATCAAATGTTTTTGCTGCAAACAAAGGTCAACAGGAACAAACATGTTATGGCTGCGGTGAAGCAGGTCATTTCCAAAGAGACTGCAAAAATAGTGGCCAAGCGTCAGGCGGGAGAGGCGCATCATGGCGTTCGTCACGCAGCTGGAGAGGAGCAAGAAGAGGAAGCAACGTTCGTGGGCGTGGCAACTACGGCAGTAAGCGCTGGGGAAATGCGCATCATGTCGACCAGCAGAAAAATACCGAGAAGAACAGCGCGTGGGCTACAACGGTTGCTCATCATGAGACGCACAATGTGGAAACGACAAATGTAAGTTGTAATGAAATACAATGGATTTTAGATAGTGGTTGTACGGATCATATAATCAATGATGTGAAATTATTTGATAGAGGTTTAACTTTGAAAGATCCGGTAAATGTTTTTATAATAGAGTTGTAAAGGCCACTAAAATTGGTAATGTGAAAAGTTTATTTAATGCTTTTGGTCAAAATAACTTGATAGAAATGAGAAATGTTTTTTATGTTAAAGAAATGAAGTCAAATTTAGTAGGTGTAAGTAAAATAACGGAAAATAACACAATGATTTATTATAAAAAATTGGCCAAAGTTATTGATTTTAATGGCAACATAACGGCAGAAGCTGTAAATAAAAATGGTTTATATTTTATGAGAAGTAAATTAAACTTGGATTATCGTACAAATAGAGTGTCGTATGTAAATATTGCTAATAGAAATTTGAATTATTTGAGTAAAAAAGAAAAATGGCATTGATTATTAGGTCATGTAAATTTTAAATATTTGGATATTTTGTGTAAAAATCATTTATTGGATGGTATTCCTAATGAGCTGGAAAGTAAATTTATGAAATGTAAAACGTGTATTGAAAGTAAAATGCATAATTTATCGTTTAAAAATAAACGAGAAAAAGCAAAAGATATTTTAGAAATTGTTCATTCTGATTTGTGTGGACCATTCCAAACGACGCACAGTGGTCTATTTCGCGAAAAAGGTGAACTTTATTCAAATTATGGACTTTTAAGTATGAAGTTGAAACTTGGGGGTAATATTGTTCTATATGGCCCCCATCATTTGAGGTGGTAATTGGGTTTCATAAGTTTAAGGGTAAGAGCACAGGTGCTGAAAACAGCCAAAAATTGCATCTGTCTTTCAACCTATTTTTTAAATTATGAATATGAAGATCAAAATACCTTTGAGTAATACAGCGTTATTAAGCTATGAAAGACATTGATGATTTAGCCTCCCCCCTTTCATCGTGTTCATACTGCAGATAGTATAGGAATTCGGTGTTTAAAACTTCTAGTCCCTTTTAAGTTTAGAGGGTCACAACGAGTTGCTACGAAATACGTCTAGTTGTATTCATTAAAGTCCAAAGTAACTATCCAAACTTAGTTTGCCTGCGGCTAGCTGCGGCTACGCTCGTAAACTCCTTTCAAAGTTCAGCGCCCTTGCATAAAATGCAACATTTTGCGCGCTTATTGCCCCAGTCCGCGTGCTCTGCAGTATTTTTTTATCATTTGCACTACCACATAATAGCAAGCATTTGTACCAGGTTGAAGCTCGTGAGATTGACATAAGCACAACGTTGAATTTCATAAATAAAACAATAGTTTCTAAACCATACACTTACTTGTTATATTATTGTGCTATTTCGCAACTTACTTCTGAATTCAATTCAATGAATTATGTTCATATGATAATTCATGTATGATCATAGAGTAATTCAGGTATGTATATGCTTAGTATCGAAATTATATGCAAAGCAACATTATCGAAAATACATTTTTACCTGTACAAAACAATTTCGTGCTAGGTATTAATTGCTAAAATTGTAAATATGCATGCATGGATGAATGATAATATTTGTAAATTCGATATGTGTTTTGCTATATGCTGTAGATAGGCTTTTTCACTACTTCAAATAAGTATATAGATTTCCGCATGTTATTTTTGTTTACTTGATTTATTATGAGAAAAAAAATTATTCAAAATAATTACAATTGTTTCGATTAAACTTTGTGGGTAGGGGTGCAAATCAAATTAATAATACTGTCCGACATCATTTGTGTCAAACAAATTTGAATAATCATTTCCACAGCATTTTTGCCTGCTGTCACGAATGTGATCCAAAATTCGGCTAAAACGTCACAATATTGATAAAAATTGCGTCAGCAGGAAACAATTCTAAAAATGATATTTTCCTCAACATTGAGGCACGATAGGCGGATTTGGACAGCGATTTCGTATTCAGCCAGCAAAAATACTATGAAAATGATAAGTTACACTCGTTTATTAACAAGAAAAATGTTTTTGCTCAAAGTGCAATTTTCCAAATTTTGACCCTTTTTGGAAACTTTTTGTTAAAAGTTGGAGCCAACACTGCCTCAGAAATGGATTTCCCATGTTTGAAAACCCAAGAAACAATCAATTTCATACATCTAGTGGTTCTCATGAATAAAGTTCACCTTTTTCGTGAAATAGACCACTGTGCGACGGGTTTTAAAGGTGAAAAATATTTCTTAACCTTCATTGTTCATTATAGCAAAATTGCTAAAGTGTACACGATTAATTCAAAGGTTGAAGTTTATGATTACTCTGTTGAATACAAGAATGAATGTGAAACATTAACGGAAAAAAACTCTAGCGCACCTGAACCGCCAGAAAACTAATTTTTGAAGAAATTGTCTTTGAGTGACAAAAAAGTGTGGAAAGACGTAATACACTGTTTTGTAGAATCATATCAACCATTCCTTATCCAAAGCAAAAAAACTCAATTATAACACAAATGATGATAAGTTTACCATAACAAGTTCATACTTAAATCAACTTATCCTTTGAATTTCGTTTTCATGGGAGGGTTTCATCGAAAGTTTCAGCGGTTAAACGTTGTTTGAGGCTGCGATCCGAAAAATGTTCAAAACTCGGAAAATTTAAAAATTGATTCCTTATTTTATTGCAAATGCTTTGCATATGAGAACGTAATTTGAAGCATCTGTTGGTGGAATATTAACGGAAATGGCACATTGCTGGTTAGCCTGTGTCAGCAGCAAAGCAAAATACATACCAAATCTGCTTCACGTTAAGTTAAACCCAACCAGTACATTTCGTTTCGATTGAATCACTGCGCTGGAAGGTATACGGGTGAAAAGAATTTTAGCGTTACCACCCTCAAAACTTTTCAAATTTTCAAAACGTTAATATTTGTTGTTAATTTTCATTGCAGGATCAGTCTCAATTGGAATTCTAATGACATAACCGCTCAGTAAAGAAATTCCACAAAATTACAAAAATGGTCATAGCTGGCAGCCCTTTCATGATTTTTGTACGAAATTCCTATGACATTTACTTCACATTAAGGTCCATTTACTGCATGAACTTCGTTTTGATTTCATGACTGGACCGGAAGTTATAGGGAAAAAAGCTTTATTATGCTGAGCGAATTTGCAAGATTTATGAGACAAAAATCACCACAGCTGCCAGCTCTATACTAATTTTTCAACCAAATTTTCACCAAATGTTACATAGAGTAACATCCAAGTATTGAGTAAATTTTGTTAAAATCTGATATCTGAATCGGAAGTTATAGGCCAAAAAGATGTTTTTTTTTCTCAGTAGTTTTTCAAGATGGTACCACTGCCACAGAGAGGCAGTGAGCTAGGACAGACCTGGTCCTAGCTAATACCAACATATCCTGTAAATTTCACTATGATTGGATTATCCGGTCGTCAGTTCTCGTGAACAGAACTTTCGAGTGCTGAAAATAGAGGTAATTTGGTGATGGGTTGCCGTTCGTATGCAAATCGGAATTTTGAAAATTTTATCTTGAGTTGAAGAACAAAGGATAAAATTTATCAAAGATTTAAAATGTTTGTCAAAAATCAAAAATTTTGAGGAAGGTCAATGATTTGAAGGATTGTTTTTATTTTCTTTTAATTATAATTTTAATATAATAATTTAATTATAATTGTAATATAATAATAATTTTATTTTAAATTATTTTTGAATTTCTTGCGTAAAGACTGACCTTCGTAGCAGCTCTTGGCTGTCCAATATCCATAGCTGCTTCACCTAGCTGCTGCAAATTTTGACACTTGCTAAAGTGATGCTATGCTATGCTTTTATTTTATTTTATTTTATTTTATTTTATTTATCAACCAAGCAAGGTGCAAGTAACATAAACAGTAAAAAAAGCAAAGTTGTAAATTACTAGTACAATGAAACAAAACGAAAAATTAAATAAAATAATTAACAAAATAAATCAATAATAAATTAATAAATAACAAATAAATAAAACATTGTTATATAGCTTAGGATTAAGGGTTGCGGATGGCTTGGAAAAGGGAGGATTTGAAGGATAATTTTGAGACTGTTGGAGAATACAGATTACTTATGCTATTGAATATCCTGCAGCATCTATTTATCGGCTCATTAGCTGCGTAAGTAGTGGAGTGTGGATATTCCTTAAGTAAACGGGAGGACCTGGTATTTCTTACAGGGTTATTCAACACCATTTTGCTATTCAGGAATTCAACTTTGATGACGCCTCTAATGACGTCAAATGTGAAGCAGGCCGAAATCATCTTTCTTCTAGATGCAAGTGTTAATAAGTTTAGATGACCCAGTCGAAACTCATAAGGAGGAAGGGTATTAAAATCGTAAGGGTTGTATAGTTCTCTCAATGCGAAAAGTAAGAATTGCTTTTGTATGGACTCGAGCCTGCTACTGTGGGTTTCAAAAGCTGGATTCCAGCAAATGGAAGCATATTCGAGAATGGGGCGTACAAGAGAGGTATATAAGGATCTTGTGACCCACAGGTTACGAAATTCTTTGGCACGTCTTTTGATGAAGCCTAGCTGTTTGTTCGCACGGGAAAGTATTTTATCATAATGCAAGGTGAAGCGGAGTCGCTCATCCAAGACAACACCAAGGTCGACAACGTTGTCAACTCGAGCTAACAAATTATTCCCGAGGAAGTATGTGTTATGTGAGACGGTGCATTTTCGGGAGAAACTTATAACTTGGCACTTAGCAATGTTGAGAGAGAGCTTGTTTTCATTGCACCAATGATCAAGTGAATCAAGTTGGGATTGGAGAAAGAGTGCATCGGATTTAGATTTCATGATATGATAGACTTTGAGATCGTCGGCATAAAGTAGATGAGGTATATTTGCTAGGGCGTCAGATAGGTCAGAAATAAATATATTAAAGAGAAGTGGGCCAAGATGGCTACCTTGTGGTACACCAGAGGTAGCAGAGATATTTTTCGATAAGAGTCCTTGAAATTTTACCAGCTGAGTTCGATTTCCAAGGTAAGAAGTCAGCCAGCTAAGCAAAGATCCACCAAGTCCGAATTTCAGTAGCTTTAGAATTAAGGTAGGGTGGTCAACTGTGTCAAAAGCTTTACTAAAGTCTGTATAGACTGCGTCAATTTGGTATCCTTTCTCCATTTTACATAGGACTTCTGAGATTAGGACTGTCAAATTTGTGGTAGTTGAGCGACCTTTTCTAAAACCATGTTGTTGCTCGTTCAGACGGGAGTCAACAAGTGGCGAAAGTTTATCGTAGACAATCTTTTCAAAAAGTTTCGGAATAGAAGATAAGATGACAATACCTCTATAATTTCCGATACAGCGTCTATCACCATTTTTGAATATGGGTGTGACATATGAAAGTTTCCAACGGGATGGGAAAACTCCAGACGAAAGTGATCTGTTGAAAAAGATATGAAAGGGAGTTATAAGTTGCTCTACACATTTGCGCAAGAAAGTTGGAGGAAGAAGATCTGGCCCTGGACCTTTGTTGCAATCGAGTTCCGAAATAGCTTTACGTATTTCGTCACGTGTAATTTCTATGTGGCTGATAAAAGCTGTAGCAGTGGAATGAGAGGAAGGGAGATGTGAGTTTGATGAGTCAGGAGCAATAAAAATATTCTGGAAATTATCTGCGAATAAATCACAAATCTCATTAGGAGAGGAAGAAGTGATATCATTAAAGAACATCGACGATGGATAACCAGTAGTTTTTCGCTTCACATTTACAAAATCATAAAATTTTTTCGGGTCGCGGATTATATTTTCACCTGTTGCCTTAATGTAATTGTCATAAGCCTCGTGAGACTTTGCCAGAAATTGCTTAGCAGTTTCATTATATTCATCCTGAATAGCAGAACTAACGTCGATATTGTTTTTAATCCGCTTATAAAGTTTGTTCCTTCGATTTCGCAAATGCCTAAGGTCCCTATCAAGCCATGGCTCAGACAGTTTCTTCTTTTTTTTTATCTTAGGTACATATCTTTCAACGGCGTCAAATATATTGTCATAAAAAATGGAAATGGCTTCCTCAAGATCTAACGTTGAAAGAGTATTCGGCCAATCTATAGAGTCAAGGTGATGGTGAATGCTTTCATAATTAGCATTAAGAAAGTCATATACAATTGAATTATTGTACGCTCTAAAATAAATAGAATCAGAAGTGGGAAGTTCAACTGATAGTGCAGTGTGGTGTAAACTATTTGAAAAAAGATGTTCTGCATCATCAGTTGGACTTACCACTACCTCGTCATAGGCGTTTGTAAATACAAGATCCAACCAATGACCGTTTTGGTTGGGAGTTGGAGAGACTTGCTGCAAATCGTTGCCATAAAAAGTACTCGCAAGGTTGAAGTCATTCGAATCTGAGAGTTTAACAGGGAGAAGAAATGCGTCGTTTTCATCGGGGATAAAACGTAAGTTGGGACGATTGAAATCCCCTAGGAATATTAGTTATTTTAGAATTCGTTTTAGTTTCTTTCAGTCAGAATTAGTTTTAGTTTCTTTCTTACGCCTATTGTTGGTGACTCGATTTTTCCAGGGAGAAAATGTAACGCCATTCCAGTCGAAGTTGCTGCTACCTCCGTCTAAACTCGTAAAAATCCAGGCATATTTTGAAGGAATCAACACTTTATATCGTTTCTGCGAGTTGTGTTTCCGTTGTGGTAGTTTTGTTATACAATAATCTGTGATGTGGAAACCGGCTTCGAGAAATCTATCCAGCCAACCTTGATCAGCAGCGGGGGGTATTCCTTTGACGAAGAACGCTACTTTGTCGGTGTCAACTTGTAATTGGAAGCGTGATCCTTCGTCTTGACAACTTTCATTATTTTTTTTTATTTTTTCAATGCGACTGTCCCATTCATTTTTCGACCAATAAGTACCAAATTTATATATTGGCTTCGTACAAGAAGGAATAAAAGATTCGCGTTGGTTACTTGATGAACCAGTTGTAGAAGTTAGTTCTTTGATAGGAGACGAAGCCATGTCTTTTGTTGTCACTTTTGGCATGTTGCTGTTAATATCGGCCATTGAGAGTTCATGGAGAAGCGAATGTTCGTGAATAGATGGCCGATTATTTAAGTCTTCCAATTGATTCTCACGCTGGTGCTCAAAGTGTTCAAGCTTATTACTTATATTACTTAACTTTAGTGCTTGTTCAACGAACGCATTTTTTAGCAAGGAATTTAGCTTATCAAACATTGAAGAAAATTTTTGCTCAGCATTCTCGAGCATATTTATAAAAGTTACTTGGCGAGAGCTGCTTGGGACAGAATTGGTTGGGATACTTGAAGATATTGTATCTAATTTGCCATTCAAAGAATCTATTCTCTCTTCTAGTGCGGCAAGAGACTTTTCAACGCTTTGAAGCAGCTATAGCATGCACATTGAACACACCCCTGGACTCGTAGCAGAAATGGCAACTGAGAACCGATCCTCGACTGAAGAGGCATTGAACGCGCCCGACCGAAGAAAAAGAAAGATGAGTTGGGCAACTCCGCTAGAGACGCGACGATGAGTCAGTCTTCTGATGACAACAAGCGAAGTGTGTGCGTCGTGAGATAACAAATTGAAATCTGTGAATAAAGTATCTGTTATTTCATTTTAAACGTATTTAAAATATAAAGAAATATGAATTTTCGGCGAAACGAGTTTAATACTAGTTTTCTTCGAAAATTAGTAAAAAAAAACCAATTAGGTTGGTGCCTTGGTTGGCGCCATGAATGTTAGCTGTCATTCGTTAGTGCGTTGACAGCGAAATTTTCGCTGCATTGTGATTCACCATATGCAAATGCGAAATTCTACACAGAAGTTCGCCGCCCCTTTCGAAAATTTCGCAGTTATGTGTTTAAGTCTTATAGTACTTCTCGGCCAGCGAAATTTTCGCTGATGAAATGAAAAGCTCTTTTTGTATGGTGTTTAACGTTGATTTTGCTTCGCAAAGAGTAAAGTACTAGGCTTAAGTTGGAATTCTTATTTAGTAGCTAATTACCGTCGCTTACAGACTTAAGGCTGGTACTGAGTTGATCGTGAAGCTAAATTTTGACATGTGTCCATTATCTGGTCATTCTTTCGAGCGAAAATTTTGGCAATGGAGAAAAGCAGAGACACTGCTCATATCTGACGGATAAAATGTCAAGAATTTCACTTTTCGATCGATTTTCTTATTGGAAAGACATTTGCACTGCTCCATTTTCAAATTCAAACACCAAATGTCACTTTTTAACGCGAAAGAATGAACCGCATAAACTAAATTGGCGTGATATGATTGGAGACGTGTTTCAGTGCCATCTACGTTTTCAACGCGAAAGCAACTTCAAAGCAACTTTTCATGCTAAGAACAGAGTACAACTCTTGCTTATTTTCAAGCTAAATTTTCGCCGAAACAGATTTCACGTGAAATTTTATATGAGAATTTGACGTGAAATCGAACTCAGTATTATGCTTAAAGCATAGTACTAAGTTCGATTTCACGTGAAATTTTCATACAAAATTTCACGTGAAATTGGTTTCGGCGAAAATTAAGCTTGAAAATAAGCAAGTTTGGTACTGTGTTCTTAGCATGAAAAGTTGCTTTGAAGTTGCTTTCGCTTTGAAAACATAGATGGCACTGAAACATGTTGTCAATCATTTCACGCCAATTTAGTTTGTGCAGTTCATTCTTTCGAGCGAAAAAGTGCTATGTATTGTGAGAAGCCAACTTAATCCTCGTACAACAGGATTTAACAATAAAAAGAAAAAACAATGAATTAGGTTGATGCCTTGGCTGCATTGACTGCGACATTTTCGCTCTATTGGGGTTCACCAAATTCAACTGCAAAATTCTACATAGAAGTACGCCTCCCCTACGACAATTTCGCTGTTATGTGTTTACAGCTTTAAGGCTGGTACTGAGTTCGAGTTCACGTGAAATTTTGACATGTTTCCATTATCTGGTCATTCTTTCGAGCGAAAATTTTGACAACAGAGAAAAGCAGAGACACTGCTCATTCTTGACGAATAAAATGTCAAGAATTTCACTTTTCGATCGATTTTCTTATTGGAAAGTTATTTGCACTGCTCAATTTTCAAACTGAAACACTAAATGTCACTTTTTCGCTCGAAAGAATGAACTGCACAAACTAAATTGGCGTGAAATGATTGACAACATGTTTCAGTGCCATCTATGTTTTCAAAGCGAAAGCAACTTCAAAGCAACTTTTCATGCTAAGAACACAGTACCAAACTTGCTTATTTTCAAGCTTAATTTTCGCCGAAACCAATTTCACGTGAAATTTTGTATGAAAATTTCACGTGAAATCGAACTTAGTACTATGCTTTAAGCATAATACTGAGTTCGATTTCACGTCAAATTCTCATATAAAATTTCACGTGAAATCTGTTTCGGCGAAAATTTAGCTTGAAAATAAGCAAAAGTTGTACTCTGTTCTTAGCATGAAAAGTTGCTTTGAAGTTGCTTTCGCGTTGAAAACGTAGATGGTAAGTAAGTTAGCTACGTGTTTTTGCGGGATGAAAACATTGTCAGTGTGTTGTACCGAAAAAGTATCTGTTAGAAATATTTAATCAAGAGCGGGATGATACATTGAAAACAATTCCAATTTGATTCTGCTTTCGGAGGCTGATTCCGCAAAACGATCGAGTTTCCCGTTTCAATGTTCTCAGCTTTGATAAGCTTTAGAGATGATATACGTTGTCCATGCTGATTTATAGACAAGAAGGGAGCCGTGATCAAATTCAATTACCTTTACTAAGTAAAATTATATCCATGGGTATAAGTCGGAGATGTTAAAATTTGTCACAACTAGCATAAAATAAAAATGTAATGATTTCCAACTGCAAGTGGTCACGCTTGTCAAGTATGCACTGTGTGCTGGTGTCTGATGAGAATCAGTGCATACTTTCGAAACCACTTTGCCAAAATAGACTTTTTCAATGTAGTTTAAAATTTTTAATGTAAATAAAAAGTTGTTCAATTTTAATCATCCCGCAAAAACAATTCCAATTTGATTCTGCTTTCGGAGGCTGATTCCGCAAAACGATCGAGTTTCCCGTTTCAATGTTCTCAGCTTTGATAAGCTTTAGAGATGATATACGTTGTCCATGCTGATTTATAGGCAAGAAGGGAACCGTGATCAAATTCAATTACCTTTACTAAGTAAAATTATATCCATGGATATAAGTCGGAGATGTTAAAATTTGTCACAACTAGCATAAAATAAAAATGTAATGATTTCCAACTGCAAGTGGTCACGCCAGTCAAGTATGCACTGTGTGCTGGTGTCTGATGAAAATCAGTGCATACTTTCGAAACCACTTTGTCAAAATAGCATTTTCAATGTAGATTAAAATTTTTAATGTAAATAAAAAGTTGTTCAATTTTAATCATCCCGCAAAAAAAATTCCAAAGATAAATAATTAATATTAAGTAGTTAACTACTACACATTGATTTCTCTCACCCATATCTACCTTAGAATTAATTCGTCATCAGCCACGTCTACAAGCCCGGATTTAAATAGGAAATAGATCGAAATAGTCGAGTCTCAACGAGTAAACAACCCGTTGCGATACGTCTGCTTTGATTTCAATCTTGTTTCAATCTCTTATTTGTGTACGCGCAATGAACAATTTATCCAGCATAAACATCTTTCATACGACGGCCAGTCAACAGTCCTCAAAATCTACACTCAAGCATTCAATCATATGTATGTACAAACGACTGCAATGCATCAACCAGCCTCTGGACACGGATGGCATAACTTTCCACCATTAGCCCCTTCAATCCTCTCACGCACAAAGCATGTTAAAGCTGCCTTTCCGCCATTTCGCTCTCATTGTCAAATTCGAAGGAAACTATTTGGATTTGACCCGATTTGACAATGAGCAGACAAAAAATTACTACCATCCCCTTCAATGTAAATCTTATGGGCATGTCCACTCCATTTCTACTACCTCACGGGCATCAACCATCTAACGAAAAGGCGGCCGTAGCATATCCAGCAAGTACAAGCGAGAATCAAAGAAACGGCCGAAATTGCGGCCCATAGTAAACTGGCCGAGACTGGCTACAGTTTAAGCAACTCAAAGCTTCTCAGGCAGCCTCCATTCTATGCTTCATTTTAATACTAGCTATTTAGTTAGGTGTTTTGTATCAATTTTCGTAGTGATATACAGACCGGTTAAAGCAAAAATCGCAAAAATTGCCAGCGGCCAGCTGCCGTTAACTGCTTCAGCTCTGCTTAAAAGCAACAGGCATCGTACATGCTCCGCTATATTTTTTTTATGGCAACGATTTGCAGCAAGTCTCTCCAACTCCCAACCAAAACGGTTATTGGTTGGATCTTGTGTTTACAAATGCCTATGACGAAGTAGTGGTAAGTCCAACTAATGATGCAGAGCATCTCTTTTCAAATAGTTTACACCACACTGCACTATCAGTTGAACTTCCCACTCCTGATTCTATTTACTTAAAAACGTACAATAATTCAATTGTATATGACTTTCTTAACGCTGACTACGAAAGTATTCACCATGTACTTGACTCTATAGATTGGACGAATACTCTTTCAGCGCTAGATCTTGAGGAAGCCATTTTCACTTTTTACGATAAAATATTTGACGCCGTTGAAAGATATGTACCTAAGATTAAAAAAAAGAAAAAATTGTCTGAACCATGGCTTGATAGGGAACTTAGGCATTTGCGAAATCATAGAAACAAACTATATAAACGATTAAAGGAAAATATTGATGTCAATCCTACTATTCAGGAAGCTTATAATGAAGTAGTTAAGGAATTCTCGACAAAGTCTCACGATGCTTATGCCAATTATATTAAGAAAACCGGTGAAAGTATAATCCACGACCCAAAAAAATTCTTTGATTTTGTAAATATGAAGCGGAAAGTCACTGGTTATCTATTGTCAATGTCCTATAATAATATCACCTCTGCTTCTCCTAAAGATATCTGCGATTTATTGGCAGATAATTTCCAGAGAATTTTCACTGTATCAGACCCATCTAACTCAAATGTTTCTCCTTCTAATTCAGCACCAACCACTTTTCTCAGCCAAATTAAAATATCACGCGAAGAAATACGTAAAGCTATATTGGAGCTCGATTGCAACAAAAGCCCTGGTCCTGATCTCCTTCCGCCGACCTTCCTACGGAGGTGTGTAGAGCAGCTAATAACACCCCTGCATATATTCTTTGATAGATCACTTTCATGCGGTGTTTTCCCATCCTGCTGGAAACTTTCATATGTGACACCAATTTTCAAAAATGGCGATAGCCGCTGCGTCGAAAATTACAGGGGCATTGCCATTTTATCTTCCATTCCAAAACTTTTTGAAAAAATTGTTTACATTAAACTTTCCCCACTAGTTGACTCCTGTCTGAATGAGCAACAGCATGGCTTTAGAAAAGGTCGCTCAACTATCACAAACTTGACAATCCTAGTTTCGGACGTTTTGTGTAAAATGGAAAAAGGCTATCAAATTGACGCAGTCTACACTGACTTTAGCAAAGCTTTTGACAGAGTTGACCATTCTATATTGATCCTTAAGCTGCACAAATTCGGCCTTGCCGGATCTTTACTAAGCTGGCTCAGTTCCTACCTCCACAACCGAATACAACTCGTTAAATTTCAAGGAATTTTATCAAAAAATATATTTGCTACCTCTGGTGTTCCACAAGGTAGTCATCTTGGCCCACTTCTCTTTAACATATTCATTTCGGATCTATCTGACGTCCTGTCAAACATTCCTCACCTACTTTATGCAGACGACCTCAAACTCTACCACACCATTGAATTTAAATCTGATGCACTTTTCCTTCAATCCAAGCTTAATTCTCTTGTTCACTGGTGCAATATAAACAAGCTCTCGCTGAATATTGATAAGTGCCAAATCATAAGTTTTAGCCGTAAATGCATGGTTACGCAGAATACCTACTTTCTCGGCAACAACTTATTAACTCGCGTTGATAGCGTTGTTGATCTCGGTGTTGTGATGGATGTGAAACTTCGTTTCACCTTGCACTACGACAAAATTCTTTCCCGTGCGAATAAGCAGCTCGGCTTTATTAAACGACGTGCCAAGGAGTTTAAAAACTTGTGGGCCACAAGATCATTATACACTGCACTTGTACGCCCTCTTCTCGAATACGCCTGTATTATTTGGAACCCAGCCTTTGAAATTCACAATAACAGACTCGAGTCCATTCAAAAACAATTTTTACTTTTCGCCCTAAGAGATCTGTACAACCCTTACGATTTCGAAAATTTACCGCCATATGAGTTTAGACTGGGTCATTTAAACTTAACTTCACTTGCATCTAGAAGAATGATGATATCGGCCTGCTTCACATTTGACGTAATTAGAGGCGTTATTAGAGTTGAGTTCCTTAATAGTAAATTTGTGATAAATATCCCCTTAAGGAACACCAGGTCCAATCGTTTGCTAAAGGAATATTCACATTCTACCATATATGCAGCTAATGAGCCGGTGAATAGATGCTGCAGGGTCTTCAATGGCTTTAGCAACCTTTGTTCCCCAACGATTTCCAAACTATCCTACAAATCTTCCCTTATCCAAGCCATTTGTACACAATAACTTTTAAGCTCTTGTTTAAGTATCGTTTTTAATTGTTATTCTTTTATTTCCTTGTTATTTTACTTATTGTCTATTTTAAACTTATTTGTTTACTCCATTAGTTATTTATTTATGTGTTATTTTTTTGTACCTTACACTTTTTTATTTCCTTTTTATTTTACTTTTTGTCTATTTTAAACTTATTTGTTTACTCCATTAGTTATTTATTTATTAATGTGTTATTTATTTGTACCTTACTCTTTTTTGTCTATTTTTAAATAATTAGACATTTCATATTTTTTTTATGTATGTATATGTATTTATGCGTTGTTTGGCTAATAAATAAAATAAAAAATAACATAAAATATTACGCTAAAGTCAATGTTAGAATGCTTTATGCTTTTCATGTGGGAAATACATATTGGCTGAGCCCACGCGAAATTTGGCGAGCAGAAGTGTGTGGACGGTCCAGACAAGCGACTTTGACAGAGCTCGCCGGCGCTCGTGCGACTTCCGATCGGAATGGGTTTTGGGCACGAGTCAAGGCGATTCGTGACGAGCTGTCAAATGCCGTCTACACGTTGGTGGGTCTCGTCTGACTTCGGCTCGCCTGGCCTCGGCCAATATGTATTTGAGGCATCAAGAGATTGAGTTTACATAACATAGCATTTTATGAAGAATGCTTAGTGTTTGGTAGGGTAATAAGACGATGGTAGTAGTAAAATAGAAAAAAAAAACTCTAGCGCACCTGAACCGCTAGAAATACTAATGTTCGAAGAACAGTAGAAGAATCGTGCAGGTTTTGAGTGCATATTCCACCACATGAGCTGCTTATGACGGCCAAACTGTTTCAAACGCCACGTTCTACTTTGGTCTCAAGAATGCATTATAACTCATATGGTGGAAGGTTTCAGATATTACCACTGGCATGAATTTCAACGTTTATGAGAGCAAAACACGGTTTAATTATATTCGTTATCAGTTGCTTATTTCACAAAATTTCGAAAGCAGCATCTCATATAACATCAATGAAGAAAATGCTCAGTGCCTGTAGCACTGTAACTGAAGTTGGTGTTTGGGGCTGCGATCCGAAAAATTTGCAGAACTTTGGGAATTGAAACATCGGTTATTTATTTTCATTGTAAATGTTTCCGGTATAATTTTATTGATACAAAAGTAGCACAACCGACTCGTGCTGGCAACTTTTTGCCAGTATCAAAGCCAAGAATATATCACATCTGCTTCACGTTGTTATATTACATTCGAAGTTATAGGACTATGAAGAAATTTAGGGTTACCTGCAGCGAGTTTTTTCAAATAATCGAAAGCTTAATATTTGCTGTTTATTGGCACTACAATATCATTACCAATTGAAAATTCTACGATTAAACCGCTTAATAAAGATATTGCAAACAAACACAAAACCAACAACAGCTTGCAACCCTATTGTGGCTTTTCAACCAAATTTGGCCTGAATAATGTTTATAATAGGTTCCATAAATTGTATGAAATTCGTACTGATTTCATGACTGCACTGGAAGTTATAGGGCAAACAGTTTTATTTTCCTGAGAAAATTTTCAAAACCAAAGACACAAAAATTACCGTAGCTGGCAGCACCAATCGAATTTTTCAACCAAATTTCTATCAAACAGAGCTTAAAAAAAGGTTCAGCTACTGTGTCAATTTCATGAAAATCTGGTTACTTATTCACATTTCATAGGGCAAAAAGCAGTTTTTTTCTTTGTAATTTTTCAAGATGGCACCACTGGCACAGAGTTGCCTACAATTCAAAATCGCTTCTATCAGACCTGGTCCTACTTAATTCCAATGCATTCTGTAAATTTCAATGGTATCTGATTATTGATTCGTGAGTTCCCGTGAACAGAAGTTTTTGATGCTAAAAATATAGGTTGACTGGGAAAGGGTTACCGTTCTTGTCCGACATGAAATTTCCAAAGTTTTACTTTGAACGTGTAGATAAAGCATAAGATTTGTATACAGATTGGTTTTATTGTAAGAAACGGACAGTTTTTGGAAATTCGATGGTTTAATGTTTTCACTTCCAAATTTTTATTTTTTCAAATTTAAGACACCAAAATTATCATAGCTGGCAACTCCAACCGAATTTTTCGACCAAATTTCTACCAAACGTGATACTAAATAAGGTTCAGCCACTGTGTGAATTTCGTCAAAATCGAACGATTCAATCAGAATTTATAGGGCTAAAAGCAGTTATCTTTTTTAGTGATTTTTCAAGATGGCACCACTGGCACAGAATCACCCGCATTTCAAAATCACTTCTATCAGACCTGGTCCTATATAGGACCAATACATTCTGCAAATTTCAATTAATTCTGCTCATTGGATCGTGAGTTTCCGTGAACAGAAGTTTTTGATGCTAAAAATATAGGTAAATTGGGCAAGGGTTACCAGGCGTGCCCGTTATACCATATAAAATTTTTTTTTTGTTTATGTAAACAAAGCACAAGATTTACATATGAGTGGCTTTTTTTAAAAAAAACGGCAGTTTTTCAAGAGAGACGATGATTTGAAGGTTTTCACTTTCGGTGCCTGCCCTAGCTAAAGGGTTGCCAGCACACTCATAGAAAGCTACGAAAATCTACAACTCAAAAATACCAATATGTCCTAAAAATTTCGTAATGATTGAATAACTCGGTCAAAAGTTATCGCAATTTAAAAATTTTCAATTTTTCCCGTTCTGTTTTTAGGCACCCAGCGCACACATGGGGTTAAAAAATTCCAAAACATTATCCGATTCACATGTAAAACACGTTCAAAACTTATTTCGTCAACTTTATTTTTGCAAAAATTATTTGTGTACGAAATAATAGGTATATTAAAAAAATCACTAAAATGGCCGCCGGCGCCAAAGGGTTAAAGATTATTAACTTTTTGTGAGACCTGGCACTATTCTGCATATACACCAATGTGTCCTGAAAATTTCAGCTCAATCGGATGGCGCGTTCCTGAGATTTTTTCACTGAAATTTTTTGATGATATATATATATATATATATATATATATATATATATATATATATATATATATATATAGAAATATGAATTTATGGCCAAAGTGATTTTAATACTAATGTTCTTCTTCGAACATTAGTAAAAATGTGATTTTTGAATTGGTTTTGTTTTTTGATTAGGAGACTGTGGCTGTTGTATAGAATTGGTTTGTCAGTGCGAAAACAGTTTTTCGAAAATGTGTTTGATTTTATTAGTATTTTATTTATAATGGAAAAACTGAAATAATGCAGATAAAAAGATGGTTCCGTAAATCATCTTTTTATAGATGAATTTATTCGTAAGGAATATAATTGAGTGAAACTTTGTATGTAACTTTGTAACTTGAGTATGACAAACTTAATCGAAAGGAAAACTTGATAAGTTCGTGAGTTGTACTTTATGATTAATGTTCGTGGTATATTCGTGTAGTCCGTAATGAACAATTTTTGGTGTGCGCTTTAATTTTGAAACCTAATCATCGATTTAGTTTGACAGGGAAAGATAAGTTAAAGTTTCAATCGCAAGTTTTTTTTTTAACTTAAAATGCATGAAAGCTTGCATAAGGAATAATGTGCAATTGTCATTAATAGAAATGTTACGAAAATTAATTAAAAAGAAATGATAATTTTTGTACTGAAATAATCGATGATATCGCGATAATTCAAATAAACGATCGAATATGCAAAGTGGTATTGCTTTGTATATCCTTTTGGGAAGAAAATGATTTTCGATTTGTTTTTTTCTCTTTGAAAAGTACTATGACACTTTTAATTCCTATGAGACCATGTAAGTAGTTACAAAAATTTAATCTTATAAAATATAACTTTCTTTTTAGCAATATTCCTTAGTAATAAAGCACTATTCCTTAGTAATTATCTACCGAACGAACACTATACTTTACAAAACATACTATATCTGCGCAATTTATATGGCGCTAAGCCTAACTTTCTGAACTCTGACTTAAAATCTAACTTTTTTTCCTCTGGTTTTGTTTTTGGCTTCCTGATTCGCAGGCAACGCTTCCTGATTCACAGTTTTTTGGCTTCCTGATTCGCAGTGAGAACGATGGAGATTGAATCAGAATCACAACCAACAAAAACAATAAGAAAACAAAAGTAAATGTCGGATCATGATATGTAGCATCTCGATAGAGTAGTATAGGGTTAGGATAAGCAAGGTAGAGCACGTGGATACTCCAAAACAGATACCAGGCATCAGCCTCGAAGAAGACGACAACAATCAACTCAAACACGGTACAAAAATTTGAACATCACAACCTACTCCAACACTAATAGATACGAAATATCCAGAGCTACACACATCCTATCAATACATGAAATGAACGCACGAGATGAACGAAAATACCAAAGGCATGCATTGCAGACTGACTCATGATCTCGCACGGCAGAGAAGCGCGCACTTCTGGCAACTGATATAACCAAGACCAGCCCCTGGACACGGACGGTATAACTTTCCACCACTAGCCCCTTCAATCCTCTCGCGCACAAAGCATGTTAAAAATGCCTAGCACTCATTGTCAAATTGGAGGGAAACTACTGGGATTTGACCCGATTTGACAATGAGTAGCTAAAAAATTACTACCATCCCCTTCAATGTAAATCTTATGGGCATGTCCACTCCATTTGTACTACCTCACTGACCTAGACCAACATTTGACCCACTCCCAAATGACTTGGAACAGTCACACCTGATACAAATTACATACGCGACCGATTGCGGTCCTGACGGTGGTATATATATATATATATATATATATATATATATATATATATATATATATATATATATATATATATATATATATATATATATATATATATATATATATATATATATATATATATATATATATATATGTATATATATATATATATATATATATATATATATATATATATATATATATATATATATATATATATATATATATATATATGTATATATATATGTATGTATATATATATATGTATATATATATATATATATATATATATATATATATATATATATATATATATATATATATATGTATATATATATGTATGTATATATATATCTATATATATATATATATATATATATATATATATATATATATATATATATATATATATATATATATATATATATGTATATATATAGATATATATATATATATATATATATATATGTATATATATATATATATATATATATATATATATATATATATATATATATATATATATATATATATATATTTATATATGTATATATATATATATATATATATATATATATATATATATATATATATATATATATATATATATCTATATATATATATACATATGTATATGTATTCCATTTTTGAAGTATAAAATTTATTGACTCTTATACTTTGAAGACTAGTATCTGTATACAAGGGGGGAAAACAACAGCATTTGTTCAGGTAATTTTCTGGCAAAAGGAAATTGGAAGGTGGAAAATTTTCAATTTCAAAAAGCAAAATTTTTCCTCATTGTTTTATTTCCTTAAACAAAACTTCAAAAGGATCTTATTTATAGTTTAATACTGTTTGCCATAATAAACTCACTTAGTTGGATCCGATGCTTGTTGTTATGTGTCATTAGTGGTTCAATTGATCTATTGGCTTGAAAGAACTCATGTTTCTCTCTTTCCCTTTTGTACTAAGAGCACCTGAAAACTTTGTTCTAGAATATCTTCATTACTATTTTCACAGCTCATTTTCATAATAATCCTAATCCTAACCTTGTTGACATTATTTAGTGCATTCTTTACCAAAATTCTGTAGATAATTTTTGTAGATCTGCTCTCTAAATCTAAACTTTTGAACCATATCTTATTTCTAAACACTAAGTCAACGTAGCACAACAGCTTGACGTCAGGCTTTGGTCGCCTGGATCAATCTCTTCCAATTGTCTTGGTCACGTGACCGCGTCCTCCAGTCTTCGAACATGTACATGGTGATTGCTTATATTCAAAAGGAATTCTCTCATCGATTTCTTACTCTTAATTCAATCCAATACCACTTCAGAAAGCACTCTTAGCTACTTCATCCATTGTACTAGTGCTCGGTTGTCTAGAGTGTTCTGGGACTCTTATTAATTCAACTATTGATCCTTGATTTCGGTATAGTCTATCATAAATTATTTTCGCTATTAATTTTTTTTTTGTTTTTTTCAATAATTCTAAACAAGCCTCATTTAAATCCGTTACCACAACAAATTTGTTCCATTTTAATTTTAAACCTAATTTTATGGCCTCTAGGGTGCTAATTAGTTCACGATTTATAACTGACGTCAAGTATTTTAGTTTAAATTGCACTTTACTTTCGTGGTCAATTGTAATTACTGCTCCACCAGCACCTAGAATGATTTAAGCCCCATCACACAGAATTATTTCAAAACTTTCTCTTGATTTTTTATTTACCAGTGAATCTACATATTTCCAAATTTATGTTTACAATATTTAATTTGTCAATATTATTCATATGATCCATCTTTCTCTGAAATTGGCGTTTAAGTTATCCCGCATACCTCTAAAAAGTCTAGCGGATCAGAACCGCTAGAAAACTAATTTTCGAAGAAATTATCTATGAAGGATTTAAAAATGTGTGAAGACGTTATACACTTCTTTGTAGTATCATATCAACCATTTCTTACTCAAAGGAACAAATATCATTTTCTGACAGCATTTCCTATAACTCAAGTGATGCAAACAGAGGCAAATTCTCAACATTTGTCCAACACAGCAGCAATAAGTCTACCATAACCTTTGAATATAAAAATATTAAGGGCCTTTCCGAATTCGTGTCTCCGACTTGGTGTTGATCTCCGTGTAACAGATTATGACGTCAGTCAATGTGAAAACTGTTAATTTCTTACAGAGAATTTTATTTATGGTTAGCTGAAGTAATGTTGGGAAATGCTCCACCCGAACATAATAATCAATTGAAGCTGTTTCTTAGTGAGAACTTCAAGGTAAATAATTTTAAACTGGGTTTTAGATTAATGCTACGGAATTTGATTGATTTGAAATTTCTTGCAGAATTTAGTCGAAGCAAGTCAAACAACCGAATCTCAAAAGGACCTGCTCCACATTGCACAAATTAACTCGTCTCATGATAGTAAAGTAACAAGCAACTTTGCAAAAAGTGTCGATCAATTAGAGTTTAATAAGTTAAATTAAAAAAAAAACAATTGTAGGAGTAAGTAATGTAAACATTACTTTTTTATAATTGTACCATAAGCTGAATTAAATATTAGCTAGTTTTTAGGAAACAGAAAGACGCCTAGTAACAATTTGTAAAAAATTAATACATTTGCCAAGTTTATGGTGCGCACAATAAAATTTTTAAAATACTGTCAGTTTTCGGGGCATCAAAAATTGACATGGTAAAATGAACTTACTGCACATTGAGTCTTGTAAATTTCTTATGATTCAAAATAAATTATTAGCTGATGTTTTTACAAAGATACTTATGTCTTGCGAAAATGCACGAAGAATCGGATATTTTAGAAAAAAATTTTGTGGGTAAGCGGATCCCTTTCAGGAATCAAAAGGAAAAAGTCACTTTATTTGTAAAATAAAGTGAATGTTTGTACAATTTGTAAGGATTGCGAAGATCAAGTAATGCCGGGACAATTTGTGAGAAAAAAAACAGACCACCAGAGTCAGGACACAGCTTAGTGCTCAAAAAAATTGTTGACAAATTATTTGCGCATGATTGTCCACTGATTTTTTCTGTTAACTACTAATATAAACCACAAACCGTTTTACCCTACCTCCCCCTGATACGTAAACGTTTATTCGCATATTGAAAGTATGCTATTGAAATTGTTAATTCTCTATTTGTTTTTTTTAAAAGCCTCGAGCTATAAATATAATAAGACAAAAATAAAATAAAAAAAAATCAAATAATGTGTATACTGCTAGTAGTAGAACTCAACTTCGCGACTAAAGAACGATCATCACAGATAAATGAATAATTGAACTTTTTGCAACCGTATTCACCTATTATTTTGAAGCGTGTGCTTTTCGGCGTTTCGTTTTTTTAGTTACATTCTTTACACGAGTTATGTTAGATAAAATTACCATATAAAATATCGATATCGGAAGAAAGTATCGATACTTTTACTTTCAAGCAGTATCACAACCAAGTATTAATATAAGTACCGTAGGCTAGAGCGGGGCTTAAAGGTCCACGGGTATAAAGGTCCAGACACAGTTTCTAAAAAACTAATGACGCATCGTTCTTTCGAACTATGTGAGCAGTGAGAAGGGGACGTGTGAGGCATTACAAGCGACCGCTGGCAGTTGAGCGATGTCACTAGTAGAAGTTACATGACTGTGTCTGAAAATATTGACGTAAGTGAAATTTCTCATTATTATTCTTTTCAGTTTCTCGAATTTATATTTCGTTTACAAAGCTTAAACAAATTTTATAAGTGCTTGTGTTTCAGAAGTTTTTCATAACTAATTGATAGTTTTCTGCTGATTTATTGAAAAATACTTAAACGTGTCTGATTGATAGAAAAATACTTAAACGTGTCTGTGGCAAAAAGAGCCATGTGGCCCTTTTTACCTTTTTACTGCATGGCCCTTTTTACCCCAGCTAATTAGGTAGTGTTTAGAAACAGTTTTGTTTATTTATTTCAGCATGCGCAACTATGAAAGAAAATCGGATCGTGGAACTAAATCTGTTGAGTTGGTGAAACGTGCTGCAGATTTAGTTATCCAAGATAATAAGTCAATGAGACAGGTATGTCGTGATTTTGAAATAAGCAAAACTTCGTTGTCAAGATTTATCAAACGAATGATGAATGACCCGGACAACTTGAGATTTGGCTATGGTACTCCAAGGCAGAATTTTAATAAAGAACAAGAAGCTAGCATCGCAAAGTACTTACTTAAACTTGCAGAAATTTTCCACGGCATAGGCTCTAAAGAAGTTCGTCGGATGGCTTATGACTGTGCTATTAAATATACATTAAGTGTGCCGGAGACATGGCATACAAATAAAATGGCTGGTAGAGACTGGATGTCTGCTTTTCTTAAACGAAACACAAGTCTCTCTATTAGTCTAAGTAGAGCAACATAATTCAACAAATCGAATGTGCAAAAATTTTATACGAAATTAGGAGAAGTTCTGGACCGATTTAAATTTAAAGCTTCATCGATATGGAATGCAGATGAAACTGGCGTATCAACCGTCACCAAACCATCAAAAATAGTTGCTGCTAAAGGAAAGCGAAATGTTGGTTCAGTAAAATCAGGTGAATGTGGGACTAATGTAACCCTTTTAGTAGCGGTTTCAGCTACAGGTTCGGCGATTCCTCCAATGTTTATTTTTCCACGCAAAATGTTTCAAGACCATTTCATTCGAGATGGTCCGACTGATTGCATTGGCGTTGGAAATTCAAGCGGTTGGATTACTAATGACGAGTTTCTCATATTTATGCAGCATTTCATCAAGCATGTTAGGCCCAGTAAACAAGATCCTGTTCTGTTGGTTTTAGACAACCATTCTTCACACTTATCTGTACCAACACTAGATTTAGCTAAAGAAAATGGAGTTGTGATGCTCTCCTTTTCTCCACATTGCTCTCACAAATTACAGCCACTTGACGTGTCTGTATATGTTCCTTTTAAAAGATATCTGTCTTCAGCTCAAGATGCATGGATGCGGAATAATGCCGGGAAAACAATGACTATTTACGATATCCCTGGAATCGTCCGCACTTCTTTGCCTTTAGCTTTGACACCAAGTAACATAATGAGTGGATTTCCCTTCAATCAAGAGAAATTTAACGACGCTGACTTCGTGCCTAGTTATGTTACAGATCAGCCAATGGCATCTGACAATAATGAGTCACAGCCATCGATGTCTTCTACGTTATTGCAACCAGTAACATCTAATCTACAGCCTTCCACGCAGGAAGTTTTTTCGCCTGAAATCGTACGACCACTACCTAAAGCTAGACCAAGAAGGACAGCCATTAATCGAAAACGCCGTAAAACTGCTATTTTGACGGACACACCCGAAAAGGAAAATCTACGAAAAGAACAAAAAATCGCGAATAAAAGTAAAGATAAAATTATAAACAAGAAAAGGAAAGTAAATAAGCGAGGAAGAAAAGCCATTTTACAAGATGATTGTTGCGATGCTGGAAATATGTAAAATTATAGAAAAATAAAAACAAAATGCAAATATAAACAAACCATCACTCAGCACGTCTGGTAGTCTCCGCAGGTGACAGTTGCAGGCTGTCAACAACGGACAGACGAAACGTTCCATTATCGCATGTTCCACAATCTGTCTGATCGAGTACTCTATCGGCTAAGAGTTGCGATCCGGGACTGTACAACTGGAATGAGTAATGCCCTACAGCTATGATAAAAGATGTTCAGGAAAAATACCGGAAAACTCCGGTACTTGGAAAATTTCGGTTCTTTTTTGGGAGAAGAAAGGCATTGGGTGATAGAAAGTGAAAGTAGAAAGTTGGAGAATTTGAACAATTAAAAATTTAGAATAAAACCGTTGAGTTTTTATTAAGAGTGAATTTAAATATTGAATTTTCGTTAAGAACATAATATCAGTTGTGAATTCATTGACAATCAAAAGTGAAAGTTGAGTCAATGTATCTTATACTCAGTGAAAGTAAAACTTTTTATGAAGGAACAAATTAAAAAGAATGTATAAACTTGGGGGAAGCAGGAATTTCAAATATTAAGGGAAATTAAAGGAAAATATTAAGGGAAAAGGAGGAAAGGGGAAAGGAGATCCAGCTGTGAATTGGAAAGAACAAGAGTGTTGTTTTTGGGAAGTAAATTATTTCTGTGGGAAGACAAAAAAAGGATTGAATGGGCGAAATTTTATCTCTACATATGGGTTCGTGGAAGATGAAGCACTGCTGGGACTAACTTGGATTGATCGGGTGAAAACTTGGAATCAGGCAGTTGACTGGTGAAACTATTTGGACGGTGCGCAATTTCAACTATGGACTATACCAGATAAGTACAGCAACTTTTGGTTTTATGTTAGCATATAGACATCTCAGTGCTATTCACAAAATAACGGCAGTAACAGTATACTTAGTTAATGTTGGATTACTTTTCTTGTTGCTGTAATTCTATCAATTCAATTGTTAAATTTTGGAATTTATGTTTTTATTTTGGTTTCTTTTTTATTCTTCTCTCTCAACTTGTACATTTGGGTGTGAAATTCGGTGATATAAGTGGTAGGCTCTCATTTTTGGTGCTTGGATGTTGCTATAATCATAATAATAATACTAGTAAACTGTATGATTGATGTAAACTCCACTCCGGCCGGGGTCGTGTATAACTTCTCCACCCAAATAATTACCCATTTCTTTATGATTATTTTTGTTTATTTTGCTATTGTTTCACGAATTTATCTGCTTTAGTGATTAATTTTTTTGTTATGAAATATTCTAGTTATCTCATATTTTGAATTTTATATATTATAATTTTTATTATATTCTTTTGTTATAATTAACGTTTCATTTCTTGGATCTTATTTTGTTTTGTATTTTTTTTTCTTCGTTTTATAAGTTAAGACATCCAACATGAATTCTGAATAATTGAATAAATATTGATTCTTACGGAACTTCTTCGTTTCCCTTCCTTTCACGTTTGTGTCGGTTATAGGAATGTGTGTACCGTGCTGTACAGTCTGCGTGCCATAGCACGGAGAAATCTTCCGCCCGCAATCCCACGCCATGCTGAGCTAGTCGGCTGGGAAAAAGGCACGCCGGGCAATAGAAAGAAGATTTCTCAAGAAATATATGCTGCACTGACGACTGCTCGACAGAGTTTAGTCGGTCGCAACAAATGGCGCCCAAACTTGGTTTTGGCTTTCTTTTTATATACTTTTCTTTTGGCAGATGTGCTTTCGGCTGGGGTGGCAAATGTTTAATAGGAGCATCTTGTTGCCTCAGCCATTTTTTTTTTGTTTTCTTTGGCTATGGTTGCAGTTATATATCTGACATTTTCAATTTCCAATCATCATCTTGTCGAGCGGTCGTCAATGCAGCATTGGCGCCCATCTCGTGCTATTGTCTTCGTTTTATGTGTCGAACAGAGCTTGTCTCTTTAATTGCTGACCAGTCTCTTGTGGTTGTGGGATTACCTCCAGTTAAATAAGATAAGATGCGCAAGATCTTCTGGTTAACAGAATTAATCTTGTAATTAGATTGGTTTGAGTTTGTCGCATCTGGGGAAAAGTATCCACTGAAGTGACCCATGAGCTGTTCTTGATCCTTGTCCATCTGTAGGATGTTATTCAGTCGATTGAATTATTTTGAGCAGGACCCAGGACAGATGATCATTGAGTCATTTCAAAGCAACCATAAAAGAGCTGTATCTTCCTTATTTCCCCATTCCCATTTCATCATTTAGTGTCAAATTTTATACCTTTTCCCTTCCTGTCTTTAATTCCTGTCACGAAGAGGATCCGTAAGAATCATTATTTTTTTTATGAATTGGAAAGTATACACAACAAATTCGAAGAAATTTGGTTTTTTTTGATACATCACTAGTGTATGTTATTATTTTGGCTGCACATAATTGCGTGATTATTGAGCGATATTGAAAAGAATTTGAAGGTTTCTCTTTTGATTGTGAAATCTTTCGGTTGCTGCTCATACTTATCTGGAAAAAATATACTTAATTTTGGATTGATTTGGTTTGGATAAGAAACTATATACTTAATTTGAACATGCGTCGCAGAACAAATAGTTGGGACCCTAGCTACACGCCTTTCCAGCACCAATTGGAACGCTTGAGCCTATCCCCTTCGGCTGCTCAAGGCACGAGAATCACAGAGGCAATGAGAACGAATTCGTCTCCTACTGGTCAGACGGTAGCACACAGTTCATCCACTGAGTCATCAAGAAGACGAATTCCTCACGAAGAGAGTTCTTTCATGCCCCAGGAGCAAGTGTCTCGTCCGAATACTTCGCTCAGTAATGACCCACCGAGAGTCACTTTTCAGGCACAAGCAGAGATGAATGAGCGGTCATCAATAAAAGTCCCTATAACTAAATGGAATCTGATTTTCGATGGATCGACTTCAGGTTTGACCGCGAGACAGTTTATGTTTCGTGTTTTGTCTTTGGCGGAAGATTATCATGTTCCTCTCGCCACCCTTGCTATAGACTTTCACCTGCTTCTGAGAGGTCAGGCCGCAGATTGGTACTGGCGTTTCCGGGAATTAAATTATCCGCTTTTATGGAGTAGGTTACGGATAGAATTTTTGGAACGGTTCAGCGCTTTTAGATCCGATGTGGACGTGCGGAGAATGTTAGACGGTAGATTGCAAAAATCAGGAGAACGATTCCAGGACTTCTTTGATGCCCTTGAGAGTATTTCCCTACAGTTAAATACCCCCTTAATGGATCTTGATTTTCAGTGTGTAGTTTTTAGGAATATGTCCCCTGCACTTAGAATTCACTTGGCTGGTGTAGAATTCCAAACAACCCGAGAATTAGTTAGACGCTGCTGTCTCATAGAATCAGAGTGGAAATTGTTGGGAGTGAATGGGGATCGAGATCCGAATCGTCGAGCGCGTCAGGTGCATGAACTCGAGTTTGGGAGAGTGCAGGGTCATAATGGTCAATCAGACGTATTTCTTTCCCCTGTTCGACATTCGGAACGTGATTTTGGACCATCATCCGCAGATGTTTCTTATCAAGAGGAAAGTCAGGCGATGAAAGCAAGACCGTACACTGTTTCATTGGAAAATTCCCGTGGGCTTCCTTTCAGCAGTCAGTCACGTAGTGTTTATGAGAGACGATCATATCAGCCGTACGAAGATGATATGTCTTCCGATCTAAGGACTCCAGTATTTCGACATCCTGTAGAGTATAGCACAACATCCACTTCCAGACAAGAATTACACGCCGTCAAAGCAGTCTCTAATGACTTAAATAATAGGGATCGCATCGCAGAAGGTAGTAGGAATTATAGAGTATGTTGGAATTGCCTCGACTTAGGGCATGGTTTCATGGATTGCTCGAAACCTATCCAGCGGATCTTCTGTTTTGGGTGTGGTCGAGAAGGGACTCTGAAGCCCAAATGCCCAAATTGTCAGTCGGGAAACTCGGGCAGGAATGCGCTTCCCGCGGGGAGGTTGCGTATTCCTCCAGGCACTCGTTCCTCCCGACCCGAGATGACAGACGCGGCAACCAATATCGACCCGGAATTTCGTCGAACTCGATAAATCCTTTAATTTTTCCTGCAAGCAAACCCCCTACCTTCCATTCCGAATGTGATGGTACTCTATCGGCCCGCAGGCGCTCGGTATCGCGCTTTCATAGAGCATGGAAGTATTTTGCCAATAGACGATGGCTACGTAAAGCGTGTGTCGACACCATTCTGACACCACAAGGAGAGAACCGACCTTTCGCCATAATATCCATAAAGGGACGGGAACTTCAAGGGTTGCTGGACAGTGGTGCAAGCATCAGTATACTTGGAGCAGGAGCCTTGGACTTGATAGCGGAACTGAATCTATACATGCATACCATGGCATCAGATGTTCAGACAGCGTCAGGTCATAGAGCTTCTGTTCTGGGATATGTTGAGACTCTGGTGAAATTTAATTCGAAGTCACGTCTGATTAAGTTCTTGGTCGTTCCATCGTTGACCAATCCAGTATACCTCGGAATGGACTTCTGGGACACGTTTAAAATTGCACCGACTCAACAGGCGATGGTTGCATCCCTTTCTGAAGTCCCGGCCCCGGCGTTTCACACTCTGTCTTCTGAGGAGCAGTCCCGATTACAGCGCATCATACATCAGTTTCCCTCGTATAACATCAATGGCTTGGGTAAGACTACTTTAGTCTCTCATCATATTGACACCGGGTCCGCCAAACCCATTAAACAACGGCATTATTCGGTGTCCCCAGTCATTCAAAAATTGATGTATGATGAGCTGGATCGCATGCTGTCCTTAGGAGTCATCGAGGAAAGTAGAAGCGCTTGGAGTTCACCAGTCACGCTTGTACGGAAGCCTGGCAAAGTACGGCTATGTTTGGATGCCAGACGACTAAATGAGGTAACCCTGAAAGACGCATATCCATTACCTCTCATTGAAGGCTTATTGGCACGTTTACAGTCCACTAAATTTATTACGAGTTTGGACCTTAAAGATGCCTTTTGGCAAATACCGTTAGATGCAGAATCTAGGGAGAAGACCGCGTTTACCGTTCCTGGCCGCCCATTATACCATTTCACAGTGATGCCGTTTGGTCTATGTAACGCTCCTCAGACCATGTGCCGACTAATGCACAAAGTGATTCCTCACGAGCTGCATGACAAGGTGTTTGTATATCTCGACGATCTGCTCGTTACTAGCTCTTCCTTTGACGAACATTTGGATCTACTTTCCAAGGTGGCGCAGCTGCTTCACGCAGCTAAATTGACCATTAACGTCGAGAAGAGCAAGTTCGTACAGCGAGAGATCAAATACCTTGGATATGTGGTTAGTGATGGAATCCTCAAGGCAGATCCAGAGAAAATCTCCGGAATTGTAGGCTACCCTACACCTAAGTCTGCAAAGGAGGTCCGGCGATTCATGGGAATGGCGGGATGGTATCGGCGGTTTATCCCTAATTTTGCGGCAGTATCATCAGCCCTGACGGATTTGCTGAAGGGTAAGCGCTCGTTTCAGTGGACAGATGCCGCTAATAATGCCTTCTTAGAGATTAAAAGACTGTTGATTTCGGCACCAGTGTTAGCTAATCCCGATTTCTCCCGTAGATTTTTCATCCAGTGTGATGCTAGTGCCACCGGAATCGGGAGTGTCCTGTTCCAAAAAGATGATGATGGTGGAGAGCACCCAATCGCTTTTATGTCTGTAAAGCTTAACGCTGCGCAGCGCAACTATAGTGTTACTGAATTGGAATGCTTGGCTGCGGTGCAAAGCGTTAAGAGATTCAGAGCATATATCGAAGGGTTGCCTTTCACCATTATCACTGACCATGCTAGCCTTAAATGGCTCATGGGACAGCAGGACCTCACTGGTAGATTGGCTCGCTGGAGCCTGAGACTGCAGTCTTTTGATTTTAACATCGAGCATCGTAAGGGAACTCACAACGTCGTTCCAGACGCATTATCGAGAGTTTGCGGGTCGATCGAAACAAGCCAATTTATCAGAGGTATTTTGCCTGAGCACTACAGGCTTGCTGAGGTAATCGCTGATACAGCATTCCGAGCTCCTGAGTATTTGGACCTCATCGCCCAAATAGAAAAGAGTCCTGACGATTTTAAAAATGTGCACATTAGGGAGGGACGTGTGTTCATTACGACCGGAACACACCATGACTTGTGCACCGATATACCTCGAACAAAATTATGGGTCCCTGAGAATGAACGAGAACGGTTGATCATGCGGGCACATGATGATCCTAGGGGGTCTCATTGTGGGATTCGAAAGACTTTGGAGCTGCTGCAAAGATATTATTACTGGCCGCAGTTGAGGAAACAGGTTAAAGATTACATTTCCTCCTGCACCGTTTGCAAGCAGGTCAAGCCTTCGAATCGTGCCATGAGGCCGCCAATGGGGAATCAGCGGGAAACAGGTAGGCCATTGCAAAGACTGTTCGTTGATTTCATGGGCCCATACCCTCGTTCGAAGGCAGGAAATACTCAGTTGCTCGTGGTGCTGGATCATTTCAGCAAGTTTGTATGGCTCAAGGCCATACCCAAAGCCACATCGGAAGCAGTCGTGAAGTTCCTAAAGAACGATATCTTTTTGACGTATGGGGTACCGGAGTTCTTGCACTCGGACAATGGTGTACAATTTACCTCTAAATGTTTCAAAACTTTTCTTATTGAGTACGGAGTCCAGCACATCACCACCCCCTTGTATTCACCGCAGGCTAATGCATCAGAGCGTGTCAACCGCTCCATACTTAGTGCCATTCGCGCTTACGTCGGTGATGATCACAGGAATTGGGATGGGCTGCTGGTCGAATCATGTGCAGCATTTCGAAATGTTGTTCATGAGGCGACTGGTTGTTCACCTCATTTCCTGTTGTTCGGTTTTCACCGTATCCAGCATGGCGACGAATATAAATTACTCAGGCAAATGCAAGCATTAGATGATGGAGAGATAGAGCTCTGTCCCCACACAGATAGGATGCGGTGGATGCAGGATAGAGTGAAGGATAAATTGGCTGAAGCTCATGCTAGAGGAGTCCGGGTGTACGATCTCCGGAGTCGCACAAAAACTTTTATCCCTGGTCAGGTAGTATTCGTACGGAACTTTGCACTTAGTAGCGCTGTGGATCGATTCGCAGCTAAACTGGCCCCTAAGTTCCTACGAGCTGTAGTGCGAAGGAAGTTAGGCGAAGTATCTTATGAGCTTGCTGATGGAAATGGGAAAATACTGGGTGTCTATCATGCCAAGGACATTAGACAGTGAGGAACTATTGAAAATTGCCCGGCATTTGAGGACTCTTCTCAGGGTCTGGGTCGTCCCCACGACTGTTGCGATGCTGGAAATATGTAAAATTATAGAAAAATAAAAACAAAATGCAAATATAAACAAACCATCACTCAGCACGTCTGGTAGTCTCCGCAGGTGACAGTTGCAGGCTGTCAACAACGGACAGACGAAACGTTCCATTATCGCATGTTCCACAATCTGTCTGATCGAGTACTCTATCGGCTAAGAGTTGCGATCCGGGACTGTACAACTGGAATGAGTAATGCCCTACAGCTATGATAAAAGATGTTCAGGAAAAATACCGGAAAACTCCGGTACTTGGAAAATTTCGGTTCTTTTTTGGGAGAAGAAAGGCATTGGGTGATAGAAAGTGAAAGTAGAAAGTTGGAGAATTTGAACAATTAAAAATTTAGAATAAAACCGTTGAGTTTTTATTAAGAGTGAATTTAAATATTGAATTTTCGTTAAGAACATAATATCAGTTGTGAATTCATTGACAATCAAAAGTGAAAGTTGAGTCAATGTATCTTATACTCAGTGAAAGTAAAACTTTTTATGAAGGAACAAATTAAAAAGAATGTATAAACTTGGGGGAAGCAGGAATTTCAAATATTAAGGGAAATTAAAGGAAAATATTAAGGGAAAAGGAGGAAAGGGGAAAGGAGATCCAGCTGTGAATTGGAAAGAACAAGAGTGTTGTTTTTGGGAAGTAAATTATTTCTGTGGGAAGACAAAAAAAGGATTGAATGGGCGAAATTTTATCTCTACATATGGGTTCGTGGAAGATGAAGCACTGCTGGGACTAACTTGGATTGATCGGGTGAAAACTTGGAATCAGGCAGTTGACTGGTGAAACTATTTGGACGGTGCGCAATTTCAACTATGGACTATACCAGATAAGTACAGCAACTTTTGGTTTTATGTTAGCATATAGACATCTCAGTGCTATTCACAAAATAACGGCAGTAACAGTATACTTAGTTAATGTTGGATTACTTTTCTTGTTGCTGTAATTCTATCAATTCAATTGTTAAATTTTGGAATTTATGTTTTTATTTTGGTTTCTTTTTTATTCTTCTCTCTCAACTTGTACATTTGGGTGTGAAATTCGGTGATATAAGTGGTAGGCTCTCATTTTTGGTGCTTGGATGTTGCTATAATCATAATAATAATACTAGTAAACTGTATGATTGATGTAAACTCCACTCCGGCCGGGGTCGTGTATAACTTCTCCACCCAAATAATTACCCATTTCTTTATGATTATTTTTGTTTATTTTGCTATTGTTTCACGAATTTATCTGCTTTAGTGATTAATTTTTTTGTTATGAAATATTCTAGTTATCTCATATTTTGAATTTTATATATTATAATTTTTATTATATTCTTTTGTTATAATTAACGTTTCATTTCTTGGATCTTATTTTGTTTTGTATTTTTTTTTCTTCGTTTTATAAGTTAAGACATCCAACATGAATTCTGAATAATTGAATAAATATTGATTCTTACGGAACTTCTTCGTTTCCCTTCCTTTCACGTTTGTGTCGGTTATAGGAATGTGTGTACCGTGCTGTACAGTCTGCGTGCCATAGCACGGAGAAATCTTCCGCCCGCAATCCCACGCCATGCTGAGCTAGTCGGCTGGGAAAAAGGCACGCCGGGCAATAGAAAGAAGATTTCTCAAGAAATATATGCTGCACTGACGACTGCTCGACAGAGTTTAGTCGGTCGCAACATGATGAATATTTCTGTTTGATTTGTTGTGAGAAGTATATTGACAGTGTTCCAGGGGAAGGTTGGATTCAATGCAATCTTAACAAGCAATGGGCCCATGAAAAATGTATGCCCAACAATCGTAGCATTTACTTCGTTTGCAATAATTGCAATTCAGAGAACGCTGAGTCGGATTAAGAAAAAGAAAGGAGAAAAACGACATAGAAAAAAATAACTTTTGTTGTTATTGGGAAAACTTTGTTTAATTTTTTCAAAATATAGTGATTTTTAAAATTATGAAAAATATTTCTTTGCTTAGAATTACCAAATAAAGCGTTTTATTTTTGGAATCATCGTGAACTTTTGTTTTTGGAACAAACATAAACAATTACATTATAGCATATATTGTTATTATTTCATAAAGCCTGTTAAAATTGAAAAAAATGCTGGACATTTTTGCCTCCTGGCTGTCTCTTTTTGCCTCCTGGCTGTCTCTTTTTGCCCCAACTATGGGGCAAAAAGAGACAGACGACAAGATCTAGAAATATTGCAAAATAACATATTTCTGGTATGATAATTCAATCAAAAATTGGGGTAAACATGGCCAGATAACTAATTGTTTGATTGGCGTTGTGCATTTAAATGTAGTTTGCTCAGTTTTCACAATCAAATTCGAAATAGTAAAAATGGACTTTAAAGCCCCGCTCTACCCTACTCATTGCGACAGTACTGATATGAGTAAGTATCATATGATACTTAATATGCCTATTTTCATTTGCAAGAGTCAGTTTAGACTTCCAGCGAAGCCAGAGATTTCAATTATAATGATAAGGCCGGGAACTGGTCTGTTGCCGTTCCGTGGCTTTGTTCAAGAAAGGCTTTTTTCCAAGAATAAAGGCAAAGAAATTGGCGATACTATTCTATATTTTGGCGGCCGGAAGAAGAGCGAAGATTTCATTTATCAGGAGGTAGGCTTGTATTCATTAACTTTTATTTTTTACTCACAGCCACTATTTTGCGTTTCCTATGAACTGGAAGAATTCGTTGGTAAGGGTGTTTTGACATTAAAAACAGCATTCTCTCGGGATCAAGCACACAAAGCTTACGTCACATATTCAGATCTAATTTGGAAGGTTAATTATTGGTGAGAAACTTGTACATGTGTGGGTACGTTTGCTTCACTTGATTATCCCTTCCCAATTATTCTGCTCAAAGTGATATCATCCAGCAAAGAAAATAAGTCAGAGACCGAAGCACAAAAGTTTAGCAAGAAATGGAGGCTCAAAAGCGCAACTCAGCCGACGTGTGGAGCTAATTGCACGTATTCCATCAGATTTCGTTTTGTTTGCTCGCTCAAGACAGGAGTAAGCAAACAGCATTCTTTGAGTCGGTTTATGAACATTAAAATAATAAATCTATTAAACTATCAAACTAGATAAAAGTTAATTTTGAAGAGGAGATAAGCGATGATAAAAAACAATGATGTGATGAGGATGTGTACAGAAGGCCAGGTGCTGTTCACGAGGATTGTTGCATTCTCACGTCAAAAATGTGCCTTTTTACATATATATATCACTTTTGAAACTAATTTAATCACATTGTTATTCGTGCATTGAGAAGACATTAGGATGTGAAAGTCGGTACTAATAATTAAGTAAGAATGTTTATGATTTACTCGGTAGAGTGTTTTGCTTAAAAGATCAAATGTGTGTAATAAAAGTAATTTAGTTGAGATTTTATGCAAAGAGATGAACCAGTGCCATTTTATACTATAATGTGGGTTATATTGTTGAATTAGTGAACTTGCTATTTAATATCTTTTGTTGATAAAATGATCTTTTTTAAATAACTTGTGTAAAGAGTCTTTTAGTTTCGTTTAAATTTTCTAGTTTCGTTGTTTCATTTTTGCTTTGTTTCTGTTTTTATAAAAAATTGAGTTTGACTCGTGCGCTCTCGTTTATGAGATTTTTTGTAAATTATGATATAAAGTGAGGGATCTAGTGCAGTAATTTTGTTTTTTGCAAACAATGTGCAAATATGTTTCTAAATACATTCTTTTTCAAGAAATTATTTTCTTGTATATGTATATGTATAGTAAGAGAAGAATGTAAGGTAAGTAGAAAAGCTAGATTTTATGTTTATATTAATATCAATGATAGAGCAAACCCTAATTTGCACAAGGCAGGATCTATTTGATTGGGTGGGACTCAGTTTGAAGTTTGGCGATAATTTCCAGGACGGCGAGGTTCAAAGTCTTTAAGAACACCAGCCGGGCAGAAATCTAGACGGGCCCCACGTAAGAAAAGGAAGTATTATAGTATAATATCTTGTTAAGGGATCATTGACCTGGTGGCAATGAAAGGCTTGCTGGAAAAATTAGAGATTAGGAGCACACTATTTCTGTAACTTTCCAAAAAAAATAATGCACCTATTTATATTGCAACAGTAGTCAATGGCCGCCGCACTCATCAGATATTCAATCGAATCGTATGATTCACTTGCTCCACTGAATATCACTACTTCATTTAAAATGAGTGATGGAGAGTCTCATGATTAGCTATGTAAATGTGAAAATTAATCGAAGAACATTTGCTGAATTTGATTTATTTCGCTGCAAAAGGTTTCTATTAAAAAACTCATTCATAATTTTTTTGCCTTTTTATATATTTAGACAGTATACAAATTAAATAATACAGAGAATAGAATTGCTCCTAGTCTTTGCCTTTTCACACCTAATCATTTAAATATATATTACAACATTAGCAACTTTTCTCCTTCGTTAATATAATATACATATATACAAAAAAACTTAATTTAATTTGTTTTACGGGGCATTTCACGTGAAGCGGACAACGAAAAAAAGTCGAGGTTCTGGATTTAGTTCATATTGCGCATAATGGTACTTCCAGAAGATAAGAACGTGGATGCACAAATTTTGGTTTCTATGAGGTTTAGTTGCCGAGTCATGGACTTTTGAAAAATGGATGAAATTGATGAAAGGTTTTTTCGGAAGCGGATTCTAGGATTCAAAAAAAAAATCGAAAAAACATCAAAAATATTGACTGGTGTAGAAAATTAACTGTTCTTTTTAATTTTGAAATTTTGAAAACCGGAATGAAAAATTTGTGTGAAACCTGAAGTAACAATTTCAACTTATTTTTTGAATAATTTGGACCAGGTTAATTTTGTTTATTTTTATCACAAAGCAAAGCTTAAATTATTGTAATTTTGTGATAAAAGTTTTAGAATGGAATGGCGAGTAGTTTAAGAGGTAGGTGAATTTCATTACACATAAGTCGTATGAAGCGTGGTACCGGGAGCTTGATTAGGACAGCTAGTGAGTGTGAAAACAAAACATTTGTAGTAAAACTATTATATACCACTTATATCATTTACATAAAGAAGATAAAATATTAAAAATTGATAATGCTAATTTACTTAATGGAAAAAAACTACTTGCTTATGGAAAATGAATTTATTTCACAAATTTTACTATTTTATTCTCGTTTCTTAAACTGGTTTTTTTATTTATTACTAGATGTGTTTCTATGACAATTTTTTTCTGCGGCTTCCACATACGTACATATAAGATGAATATCTTCACTTTTCTGATAATATTCTAGGAATTTTTCTTAGGTCTTTAACCTTCCGATGAAATTTCAAATCGAAAGGATTGAAACATCGACAGCCACACGGAGACATAATACACACAATTAAGACTCTTTGAATTAATATCGAAAGTAATCGTCACTGCAAGCACTGAACAATAACTCAAAAAATAACGGAAAATTCAAAATGGTTTGGCACCATATATATTATATGGACATCATATATATTAAATAGGATTTTATAAGAAAATAAAACCTTTTTCAAGTAAAAGATGGCGCTAATAATCCTATTTCGATATCAATTTTTGTTTTTGAGCCAACTAGAAGCTGTAAGCAAGCTCTCGGTACCACGCCCCATGCGACTTGCATGTATTAAAATTCACCCACTTCTTGAACTACTGGCCATCCCATTCTAAAGCTTATATGATAAAATAAGAATACTTACAGAAATAAACAAAGTTAACCTGGTTCAAATTACTCAAAAAACGAGTTGAAATTGTTACTTCCGGTTTCACACAAATTTTTAATTCCCGTTTTCAAATCTAATTTCAAAATTAAAAAGAACAGCTAATTTTCTACAACAATCAGTATTATTTATGTTTTTCAGGTTTTTTTTTTAATACTAGAAATCGCTTCCAAAAAAGCCTTTCATCAAAGTCATCCATTTTTCAGAAGCCCATAACTCGACAGCTAAACCTCATAGAAACAAAAACTTGTGCATCCACATTCATATCTTCTAGAAGTACAATTATGCATAATATGAACGAAATCCAGAACCTCGACTTTTTTTCGATGTCCGCTTCACGTGAAATGCCCCTTACATTATTGTTTCAATATGAACTGTTTGGATATTGTATGATTGAAAGATTTCTTGAACTTAAAAAAGTTCATTTGTTTTGCATTATATAGCTGTCGCGAAGTCCGTAGCTCAGTTTGGTAAGATGGGTTGATTTCCATGTGAAATTTGTTCAGTCATATGTCGATACGATAACACCATCAAAGTATTGATATGAGTAATATATCGAACAGTTTCTATTCAAGTAAAATTTTACTTGGTATCAAACGAAAGTATCGATACCGTACTAATATCATTAATTTCATCGTGTCCCTACATATACCCAATAATCACACCCAGACTCCAAGCAATACCATAAATCTAATAAATATACTTTCTAATCCGTAAAGATATTTTCCATATCATAAAAATATTTCTCAAAGATATTTTCCATATCATAAAAATATTTCTCAAAGTTATTTTCCATATCATAAAAAAATTTCTCAAGTCATAAATTTCAAATCCATAAAATGCACGATCAGCATATATCCAAATAAGTTATCCACTTCAAAGAATCATAATGTTGACATAAACAATCATTGCTGACCAAGACAAAATTCTTTTTCAATCAATTAACTCGAAGAAATCGCTCAACGAAATCGATCCATAATGTAAACAACAAACGTACAAACGCAACACTTTCCCACAGTAAATGCTTGCATCGCATATCAAGAATCCTATATAAGAAATAAGATTGTTTAGGATGAAGTCAGTATCTTTTGAGACTAGATCGAGATTAAGATCGATATTAAATAAAGCGTGTATTCAATTAGAAGGACTTGTTTTATTTGAAACTCCTGTTCCGCGGAAGGAACAGTAACACATATATTTTTTGCATCCAACAGGAGCAATTAATATAACTGGCGCAGTCGCTTCGTCAAAGGAGGGAGGAAGCCCTTGTGACTGGAATCTACGAAAGTGAATCTACGAAAAGTTAAAATCGCGGTACCGCTAAGTCTAAAAGGACAAGGTACAATAAACGAAAAATAATAATAACCCTAGTTGAAGTGTATTTCTCTAGGAAGAAAACAAGACAGGAAGTTGGAGTCAAGCCTATAACAACTTTCAAAACCCTACCAGAGGCTGGACTGGGGACCTGTCTAATTAAAAATAATGTTCGAAGAACAGTAGAAGAATCGTGCAGGTTTTGAGTGCATATTCCACCATATGTGCTGCTTATTACGGCCAATTTGTTTCAAATGCCACGTTTTACTTTGGTCTCAAGAATGCATTATAACTCATATGGTGGAAGGTTTCAGATATTACCACTGGCATGAATTTCAACGTTTATGAGAGCAAAACACTGGTTAATTATATTCGTTATCAGTTGCTTATTTCACAAAATTTCGAAAGCAGCATCTCATATAACATCAATGAAGAAAATGCTCAGTGCCTGCAGCACTGTAACTGAAGTTGGTGTTTGGGGCTGCGATCCGAAAAATTTGCGGAACTTTGGGAATTGAAACATCGGTTATTTATTTTCATTGTAAATGTTTCCGGTATGAATACTAACTGTAAGCATTTATTGATACAAAAGTAGCACAACCGACTCGTGCTGGCAACCTTTCGCCAGTATCAAAGCCAAGAATATATCACATCTGCTTCACGTTGTTATATTACATTCGAAGTTTTAGGAGTATAAAGAAATTTAGGGCTACCTGTAGCGAGTTTTTTCAAATAATCGAAAACTTAATATTTGCTGTGTATTGTCACTACAATATCATTACCATTTGAAAATTCTACGATAAAACCGCTTAATAAAGATATTGCAAACAAACACAAAACCAACAATAGCTGGCAACCCTATCGTGGCTTTTCAACCAAATTTGACCTGAAAAATGATTATGATATGTTCCATTAAATGTATGAAATTCGAATAGATTTCATGACTGCACTGGAAGTTATAGGGCAAAAAGTTGTATTTTCCTGAGCGAATTTTCAAATCCAAAGACACAAAAATTACCATAGCTGGCAGCACCAATTGAATTTTTCAACCAAATTTCTATCAAACAGAGTTTAGAGTAAGGTTCAGCTATTGTGTCAAGTTCATGAAAATCTGGTAACTTATTCAAATTTCATAGGGCAAAAAGCAGTTTTTTTTCTTTGTCATTTTTCAAGATGGCACCACTGGCACAGAGCTGCCCACAATTCAAAATCGCTTCTATCAGACCTGGTCCTACTTAAGTCCAATGCATTCTGTAAATTTCAATTCTATCTCATTATTGATTCTTGAGTTCCCGTGAACAGAAGTTTTTGATGCTAAAAATATAGGTTGACTGGGAAAGGGTTACCGTTTTTGTCCGACATTAAACTTCCAAAGTTTTACTTTGAACGTGTAGATAAAGCATAAGATTTGTATACAGATTGGTTTTATTGTAAGAAACGGACAGTTTTTGGAAATTCGATGGTTTAATGTTTTCACTTCCAAATTTTTATTTTTTCAAATTTAAGACACCAAAATTATCATAGCTGGCAGCTCCAATCGAATTTTTCAACCAAATTTCTACCAAACGTGGTATTAAATAAGGTTCAGCTATTGTGTGAATTTCGTCAAAATCGAACGATTCAATCAGAATTTATAGGGCTAAAAGCAGTTATCATTTTTAGTGATTTTTCAAGATGGCACCACTGGCACAGAACCACCCGCATTTCAAAATCACTTCTATCAGACCTGGTCCTATATAAGACCAATACATTCTGCAAATTTCAATTAATTCTGCTCATTGGATCGTGAGTTTCCGTGAACAGAAGTTTTTGATGCTAAAAATATAGGTAAATTGGGCAAGGGTTACCAGGCGTGGCCGTTATACCATATCAAATTTTATTTTTTGCCTATGTAAACAAAGCACAAAATTTACATATGAGTGGCTTGTTTTTGAAGAAGCGGCAGTTTTTCAAGATAGACGATGATTTGAAGGTTTTCACTTTCAGTACCTGCCCTAGCTACAGGGTTGCCAGCACGCTCATCAAAAGCTACACAAATCTACAACCAAATAATACCAATATGTCCTAAAAATTTCGTAATGATTGAATAACTCTGTAAAAAGTTATCGCAATTTAAAAATTTTCAAGTTTTCCCGTTCTATTTTTAGGCACCCAGCGCACACGTGGGGTTAAAAAATTCCAAAACATTATTCGATTCACATGTAAAACACGTTCAAAATTTATTTCGTCAACTTTATTTTTGCAAAACTTATTTGTGTACGGAATAATAGGTATATTAAAAATATCACTAAAATGGCCGCCGGCGCCAAAGGGTTAAAGATTATTAACTTTTTGTGAGACCTGGCACTATTCTGCATATACACCAATGTGTCCTGAAAATTTCAGTTCAATCGGATGGCGCGTTCCTGAGATTTTTTCACTGAAATTTTTTGATGATATATATATATATATATATATATATATAGAAATATGAATTTTTGGCCAAAGTGATTTTAATACTAATGTTCTTCTTCGAACATTAGTAAAAAGTTAATTAACAAACAAGTGAATAAATAACTATCTTCAAAAATGGCAAACAACCAGCTACAACTGCCACCGTTTGAGCTATCCTTCGAAGAGCTCATAAAAGAAGCAAGGAGGATGCCTGCCTACATAGGTTATAATAGTGAAACATCGCTCACTACGTGGATTGAAGATGCAAATACTCTACTTACCTTGACACCGAGAGGAGATCAACAATCATACATTTACAGACTAATTCTACAGAAGATTCAAGGAGAAGCCAGGAACGCTATACAGAAAGTGACGGAACCCAATTGGCAAAATATTAAAGCAGCGTTAGTTTTAACATTTGGTGTAAGTGCAAGTTATAGCAGCATCGTTAACAGCATACATAAGGTGAGTGCTAATAATAGGAATGTTGAAGAAATTTATGCTACATTAAGCAAATTATTGAATAAGTTGAATACGAAATACAATCAAGATGATAATAGAGCCTTTCATCAAGAATTTAAACCGGAGAGAAATGAAAATATAGTTTTGAATAAATTTAAGTCATTAATCCCTGAGTATAAAGCTTTTTTAATATAGATGAGAAATTGTGTAACGTTAGACCAGGCATATAAATTACTAAATGAAGGTAAACAAAATATAAACGCAGAAAATGATAATACATTTCACAATAACCAGTCGCGGAAAAATATACACAAAAATTCAGCAAACGATAACCGGAATTCATACAATCATAACCGATATAACAACAATAAGCATAATCGAAATAATCAAAGATATAGTAATTATAATCGCCAAAATCAATACTCCCAAGATCGAAAAGATACTCGTGACAATCAAAATAACAACTACAATCAAAATAACAATAACAATCGCGATCGTTACAGCCATAATCAGAATTATAATAATAACAGACATAATCGGCATTACAATAGATACAATCAAAATAATAACAGCTATAATCGAGACAATAACAATACCAGATCTCAACAAACTCGTCATTATAATAACTATCCAGAACCCACGCAGGTGGATAGGTCCAATAGATTTCGTCAAAGACTAAATGAAAACCAACCGGAAGCCATGGATGTAAATTTTCAGGCCAAAGCCTCGGAAATCCACTTCCAATAGTCAGTTTGACCATCCATAATCAAATCATCCCAATATTAATCGATATAGGATCATCTACGTCAAGTATAGACGAATCTTGCATTGATCCCGAGAATCTTATAAAACTAGATACATCAAGTCGAATCGAAACACTAAAAGGAACTTATTTTGTTAATTATAAAGCCAAAACAGACATGCTAAAAGAATTTAACTTACCCACTAAGTACAAAATCGTATGGAATATTATGGATTTTAAAAATAAGAAATTTAAAGGAATTAAAGGACAAAATATTTTATACCCTCTAAATGTTAAGATAAATTTAGGGCAAGGAAATTTTGAAATAAATAACCAAAGCCTTTCTTTTAATTATGCTGCACCCGACGAAATTAATTATCAGTATGAATTCGAAGAACAAATTAGCATCGAAGAAAAATTATTTGAAAACTTAAATAGCGAAGAAACCGCATCATTGATGAAAATACTGAAAGACAGTATTCTATAACGAAGGTGACAACCTGACATGCACAACAAAGACTAAACACCAGTGGCGGCTCGTCAGGGGCGGCAGGGTCGGCCCGGCCGTACCAAAAGAATTGACTAATGTCATCCAAAGCAAGAAAGATAAATAATTAATGTTAAGCACTTTATTACTACAAATTGATTTGCTAATCATATCTGCCTTATTCAATTTTAAGTTTTTCATAAGCCGCGAATACAATCTCAGATCAAAACTGAAGTTGCATCGAAATATTATAGTGTAAACGATTAAACGACCCGTTTGCGCTCGACCGTTTTCATCTCAATCTTGCTTCAATCCTGGTTTGTCTAAGCGGCTATCTTGAACAAGCAAGTGCATCGTTCCCACGACGGCCAGCCAACGGTCTTCCCAACCTACATCATTCCGTTCAAACATATGTACATACGAGTACGATGCATCATACACCCAACGAAGCGGTGGCCGCATCATACCCAGCAATTACAAGCAAAAATCAAGCAAAGACACGGTCGAAATCGCGGCCCGAACCAAACTGGCCGAGTCTGATTACAGTCTACGCTACTCTAAACTCTGCAGATAGCCTCCATTCGAAACAACATTTTCATACTAGCTATTTAGTTGGGTGTTTTGTAACAAATTTTACACCCCGCATATAGATGAGGCAATGCAAAAATTTCTGCGGCCAGCCGCAATTTGCTGGTTAAGAACAGTATGTAGCGTAGACGCTCTGTTATGTTACTCTTTAGTCATGTTAGGATGCTTTCTGTTCGTAAAGAGATTAATTTTCTATTAAATAGCATTGCATGAATAGAAAAAGGTTAAGTACGAGTTTTCTTACTGTGTATGTAAATATTAAGCTGTTAGAAAGTCGTTTTTCGAAAATGTTCTTATTGAAAAGTGAGCAGTGGAGATGGTGTGGAAAAACTGAAAATAATACAAGTAAAAAAGGTGGTTGAAAATAATCATCTTTTTATAGGATAAAACTTTGTAGGATAAAACTTAAAAATTGGACATATGATTTGGACATTAACGGTTGTTGTGAATAACTGATTTGTGAAATGCATAATGAACAGTTTTTAATTAAGAAAACTAGTAATGCATTTGGTATTTGGCGTTCCAATACTCAGTCATTAAAAGCAAAATAAGGAAAATTAGTTGAAGAAAAATGATATTGTTTATGGTGAAATAATCAATTATTTCGCTGTGTGTAAGGCATAATATGAAAGAATGAATATCAAAAATGTTATTGTATATGCTTTTGAATACTGTTTTTTGCGCTTGTTTGCTAATTTTAGAGACGTACTTTCTTAAGACGCATTAATTTATAGTGCACTTGTCTTTCTCCTCCCCAATTACATCCTCTCTCTGTCTTGACGACAATGCTCAAGCACATTTCGTGGTTTTTATTGGAACATATTTTTGTACGAAGATCAAATTATATTTGCTTTACCAAAAATTAAACTTATGAAATCTAACTTCCATTTTGGCCGACCCAAATTTTTATGCTACGAGCCGTCACTGCTAAACACAATATCATTACCAAAACCCATAAACCACTTTATACAAAAATATATAGATTTCCGCAAATACACGAGGAAGAGGTAAAAGATCAAATCAACGATATGCTAAAACAAGGCATTATTCGTCCCTCAACACCTCCCTATAGTGCTCCAATCTGGATTGTACCGAAAAAATTAGACAATTCTGGTATAAAGAAATGGAGAATTGTTATAGACTACAGAAAACTTAATGAGGAAACTATTGACGATAAATTTCCTATCCCGAACATAGATAGTATATTCGACAAGTTAGGAAATGCTCAATATTTTACGACGCTTGATTTAGCGAAAGGTTTCCATCAAATTGAAATCAATGAGTGCGATCGTTTCAAAACTGCTTTTTCAACACCATAGGGTCACTATGAATTCAATCGTATGCCCTTTGGATTGAATTGTTGGTGCGTTTTTCAATCGAAAGGGCATACGATTGAATTCATAGTGACCCTATGGTGTTGAAAAAGCGAATGATAAACGAGGTACTTTCAGAATATATCAATAAAAATTGTGTAGTTTATATGGATGACATTCTAATATTCGCAACATCACTTCAGGAAATGGAAGATAACACAAGGAACATACTTAATGCATTGCGCAAACATAAATTAAAAATTCAGATAAATAAATGTCAATTTTTCGCTAAACAAACTGATTATTTAGGACATGTTCTTTCTACAGAAGGAATAAAACCTAACCCTGACAAAATCAAAGCCATCCAAAATCTAAACATCCCAGACACAGTTAAGAAAATCAAATCCTTTTTGGGAATGACATCATATTACAGAAAATTCATTAACAACTATGCAAAAATAGCCACTCCACTAACAGATTCATTGAAAAAAACAAATAAAATAAATATAAAAGACCCAAAATTTGTAGCAGCCTTCGAGAAACTAAAGGAAATGTTAACAAACTACCCAATACTGAGATATCCCGACTTTAAGAAGAAATTTACCTTGACGACGGATGCTAGTGATAAAGCAATCGGAGCAGTATTATCACAGGAAGGATATCGAATATCATATGCGAGTAGAATTATTAATCAGCACGAAAGGAATTATTCTGCAATAGAAAAGGAATTACTCTCGATAGTAAGAGCAACAAAATATTTTCGACCTTATTTATATGGAGTAAAGTTTATCATCCAAACAGACCATAGACCTCCAATCTGGCTAAGTAATTTAAAAGAACCCAACAGCAAGTTGCAACGTTGGAAAGTTAAACTGAATGAATACAATGTCGATTTAAATTATATTAAAGGAAAAGATAACAAAGTAGCTGATTTCGTGAGCAGAATCAATAACGAAACTCATGAAATTAACGCACTTACTGAAGAACACAAAACTGGGTATTATAAAAGTGATATTGCAACAATTCACTCTGGGGAAGAAGATCAAAACGACTTCATTCCAATTAAAGAGGGAATCGTTAACATATATAAAACACAAATTATAGTAACCAACGACAACAGATATCGTAAGGAATTCGAATCCATTAATAAAAAGAATAAAATATATATAAACAAAGGTATTATAGAAAACGGGGACTTATCAAACATGCTAAGAAAATATATACCAGAAAAAGGATATATCGGAAAATACTGTGAATTAAGCGATAACTCATGGAATAAAGTCCAAATGTAAATAGTTAGCTTATATTCAAATAATAACAAACTAAAATTCATTAAATGTACAAAACACGCTACAGATTTATTAGATAAAGATCAATGTTTGAATAAAATAAAAGAAATACATGAGAAAAGTAATCATAGAGGTATAAACGACAATTATGAAGAAATGAAAAACGAATACTATTATCAAGGCATGACGAAATTAATAAACATGTATATAATCAATTGCGATGCATGTAACACCGCAAAGTGTGAAAGAAATCCAGTCAAACCCAAATACAAAATATTTGAAACTCCTGATGACATAAATCAAATAATACACATTGACATATTCCATATTAGCAAACGACAGTTCTTTACCGCCATCGACAAATTTTCGAAACATTTGTACATAAAAGAAACAATGGACAATAATTCTACTACATTTCTCGATCTTATACAGGAAAGAAATGCAATAATGGGAAAACCTATAAAAATAATAGCTGAAAACGAATTCAACAATATAATTATAAAGGATACAATGAGGAACTCCGAGATAGAAATTCACTTTACCGCCCCAAATTCCCATATAGGAAACGCCGCCATGAGCAGATGCCACAGCACCCTAATTGAACACATCCTAACACTCTCAAAAACCGAACCAGAACTAAGTACAACAAGAAGAGTATTAAAAGCCGCCGAATATTATAATAATACTATACATACCACTGTACGATGCAAACCCATGGAAATCCAGTACGGAAAAGTAGATAAAGGAAAAATTAATCAACTTCTTACACATTTGAAAACAAAATGGATTGATTACGACAACACAAATAGAAAAGAACCTCAAGAAATAACTTCCGATCAAGTATACATAAAAAACTATGCAAACAAAAGACATAAAGACCAGCAAAAATATCGAAAAGTCGATGTAACCAAAGATGATAACAAGGATATTGTTTAAATAAAAAGGAAAAAACGATGCAACATAATTCATCCATGCAGAATTAAGAGACAAAAAAGGTATGCAGACCATAACCACCCAGAATCAAAAGAAGAACCGAAAAATGCAATTACTGACGAACAAAAATTCGATTATGAACAACAAGACACCAAATCTGTAAATGAATCACAATCAGGAAACCTAGATACAATCCTAATATCAAAATTCAACATCGATATTACAAGAGAGGATATAAAAACACTAGAAAACGGAAATTGGGTAAACGATCAAATTATTAACTTCTATCTAAAATTAATCACTGAACGGAACCAAAACAACCCTAGACTACCAAAAGTGTATGCAATGGATGTTTTTTTCATCAAAAAATACCTAAAAGAAGGGTACCAAGCAGTTCAAAGATGGACAAGGAGAGTAGATATATTCTCATTTGACATCATACTAATTCCAGTACATGTAAATAATAATCATTGGTGTTTAGCCGTCATTGACTTCCGAGAAAGGAAAATATCATACTACGCCTCTTTAGGAGGAACAAACGATCAACTACTCGATAAACTAGGCGAATACCTAAAAAAAGAACTTTTAGATAAACAAAACGAAATTCTTAACATATTAGCCTACATTAAAGAAAATGTAAGAGATAATCCAAAACAAACAAATGGAAGTGATTGTGGAATATTTACTTGCATATCAGCAAAATATGTATATATCAGAAAATAAAGAATTCGATTTTTCACAGTCAGATATTCCATCCATTAGAAAGAAAATGATCTCAGAAATCTTACAGGGAAAAATACTTACGTAATAAATGTTTGTATTTTTATTATTAGCATTACCAAACTAACAAAAAACATTGCAACATGGATACTTATGATGATACTTACACTGATTGTAATTCAAACCACAGGAATCAGGAATTATTTTAATAAAAAAGGATCCAATAAGACTTATTCAACATTACAAACGAATTTACCATAAAGTTGATTTAAAATTATATGAAATGGCACTAACTGAAATAACAAAAGAAATAAAACCAAACGCTTACACTAAGGAACCCATAAAAACCATAAAAGGAGAGTTAAGACTTTTACAATTTAAACACGTAAAAATGAATGATATTAATATTTCAAAACAAGTAATGGAACACAGTAAAGGATTCATAATGCCAGCAAAACCAAGCACATCTAAAATAGAAAGTACTAATAATATTATTCAAGAATATAAACCCCATCCATTAACCGAAACATGCAAATCAGAACTCAGAAATAACCAGTGACGGCTCGTAACATAAAAATTTGGGTCGGCCAAAAAGGAAACTATATTTTTCATAAGATTACATTTTTGGTAACTACTTACATGGCCTCATAAGAATTAAAAGTGTCATAGTATTTTTCAAAGAGAAAACAACAAATCAAAGTTGGTTTTTTCCCAAAAAGATATACAAAGCAATAATACTTTGTATATTCAATCTTTTATTTGAAATACCGCGATATCCTCGATTATTTCGGCACAAAAATTATAATTAATATTTAATTAATTTTCGCAACACTGCTATTAATGACAATCGCTCATTATTCCTTATGCAAACTTTTATGCATTTTAGGTTAAAAACAAACTTGCAATTGAAACTTTAAATTATATTTCCCTGTCGAGCTAAATCGATGATTAGGTTTCAAAATTAAAGCGCACACCAAAAATTGTTCATTACGGACTACACGAATATACCACGAACATTAATCATAAAATACTACGCACCAATTTATCAAGCTTTCCTTTCGATTAAGTTTGTCATATTTTTTCATTAAATTATATTCCTTATGAATTAATTCGTCTATAAAAAGATGATTTACGGTAGCATCTTTTTACCTGCATTATTTCAGTTTTTCCATTACCATCTCTTCAATAAAACACATTTTCGAAAAACCGTTTTTGCAGTGACAAATCAATTCTATACAATAGCCACAGTCTCCTAATCAAAACACAAAACCAATTCAAAAAGCATATTTTTTTCTATTTTACTACTACCATCGTCTTATTACCCTACCAAACACTAGGCATTCTTCATACAATGTTATTTTACATCTCTTGAGAAACATAAACCATCCTAACATTGACTTTAGCGTACTATAACGGAGCATGTACGCTGCCTGTTACTTTTAAGCAGAGCTGAAGCAGTTGGCGGCGGCTGGCCGCTGGCAATTTTTGCCATTTTTGCTTTACCCGGTCTGTATATCAGTACGAAATTTGATACAAAACACCTAACTAAATAGCTAGTATTGAAATCAAGCATAAAAAGAAGGCTGCCTGAGAAGCTTTGAGTTGCTTAGACTGTAGCCAGACTCGGCCAGTTTACTATGGGCCGCAATTTCGGCCGTGCCTTCGATTCTCGCTTGTACTTGCTGGATATGATACGGCCGCCGCACAGTGGTCTATTTCGCGAAAAAGGTGAACTTTATTCATGAGAACCACTAGATGTATGAAATTGAGTGTTTCTTGGGTTTTCAAACATGGAAAATCCATTTCTGGGGTTGTGTTGGCTCCAACTTTTAACAAAAAGTTTCCAAAAAGGGTCAAAATTTGGAAAATTTCACTTTTAAAAAAAAAAATTTTCTTGTTCATAAACGAGTGTGACTTATCATTTCCATAGTATTTTTGCTGGCTGAACACGAAACCGCTGTCCAAATCCGCCTATCGTGCCCCAATGTTGAGGAAAATATCATTTTTAGAATGTTTTCCTGCTGACGCAATTTTTATCAATATTGTGACGTGATAGCCACATTTTGGATCACATTCGTGACAGCAGGCAAAAATGCTGTGGAAATGATTATTCAAATTCGTTTGACACAAATGATGTCGGACAGTATTATTAATTTGATTTGCACCCCTACCCATAAAGTTTAATCGAAACAATTGTAATTATTTTGAATAATTAAATCATGCAACATTCGCCGCGTTACTTTATAATTGGCCATTTTTTGAGGCAGCAGAGCAAGCCGAAATGAACAAAACAAATCGAAAGGAAACTTAATTTCGCAATAGCGGTTTTTTTACTTGTGCAAATTTACATGAGATACCAAACGAAAGAGCTGAATATAAGAGTGGATGAAATACAACAGACAAGGCCGAATACCAAAACTATCGCATCCTTTTTTATATAATATTAAATCGCACGATTTTTCTATGTGATACGATTTTATGAGTATTGTGTAGTCTTTAAGTCTCTTACACACGGACCTTTCTGTCTCAAATTGACCAAAAAGGTTTTAACAAAAACTCAGACTTTCTTCTAACTTTATTGTAGGTATTTCTTTATTGTAGGTATTTCTTTTTTAAATGATATAAATCAAAAAATTGACCTGACAAATAAGTGCAAATAGACTTAAATACTATTTTTTGTAGGTAAGTGTTTTCCAAAATTGTTCCCAACTGTTGCCGAAATGACAGTCATAAAACAGTGACAGTGATCATAAAACACCCTATCCGACTTTTTTCATTTTTAGTTAACACCGAATTCGAAAGCTGCATACTCGATTACATCATTCTACCAAATTTGAAAAAGTTATTTTTTGTGGAAGTATCTTAAAATCAAAAGTGAAAGTAGTGAAAAAGGCCTATCTACAGCATATAGCAAAACACATATCGAATTTACAAATATTATCATTCACCCATGCATGCATATTTACAATTTTACTAATTAATACCTGGCACGAAATTATTTTGTACGGGTAAGAGTATATTTTCGGTAATGTTGCTTTGCATATAATTTCACTATTAAGCATATACATACCTGAATTACTCTATGATCATACATGATTATCATATGAACATATTTAATGGAATTGAATTCAGAAGCAAGTTGGCAAATTTGATGATACTAAAGTACAGGTGAATGGGTAAATATAGCCAAATAAACATACATCACTTGAAACTTTGACAATAACATAAGAAGTAAGTGTAGGGTTTAGAAACTATTGTTTTATTTATGAAATTCAACGTTGTGTTTATCTCAATCTCGCGAGCTTCAACCTGGTACAAATGCTTGCTATTGTGTGCTAGTGCAAATGATAAGAAAATACTGCAGAGCACGCGGACTGGCGCAATAAGCGCGCAAAATGTTGCATTTTATGCAAGGTCGCTGAACTTTGAAAGGCTTTTACGAGCGTAGCCGCAGCTAGCCGTAGGCAAATTAAGTTTTGATAGTTACTTTGGACTTCAATGAATACAACTAGACGTATTTCGTAACAACCTTTTGTGACCCTCTAAACTTAAAAGGGACTAGAAGTTTTAAACACCGAATTCCTATACTATCTGCAGTATGAACACGATGAAAGCGGGAAATCATCAATGACTTTCATAGCTTAATAACGCTGTATTATTCAAAGGTATTTTGATCTTCATATTCTTAATTTAAAAAATAGGTTAAAAGACAGATGCAATTTTTGGCTGTTTTCAGCACCTGTGCTCTTACCCTTAAACTTATGAAACCCAATTACCACCTCAAATGATGGGGGCCATATAGGACAATATTACCCCCAAGTTTCAACTTCATACTTAAAAGTCCATAATTTGAATAAAGTTCACCTTTTTCGCGAAATAGACCACTGTGCGCCGGCCGTTTCGATGGTTGATGCATTGCAGTCGTACATACATACATATGATTGAATGCTTGAGTGTATGAATGTTGTGTGTAGATTGAGTGTGAGAGATTGAGAGTGTAGATTTTGAGGACGGTTGACTGGCCGTCGTATGAAAGATGTGTATGCTGGAAAAATTGTTCATTGCGCGTACACAAATCAAAATTGAAGCAGCATTGAAATCAAAGCAGACGAAACGCAACGGGTTGTTTACCCGTTTAGACTCGACTATTTCGATCTTTTTCCTATTTAAATCCGCGCTTGTAGACGCGGTTGATGACGAATTTAAGATTCTTCTAGATATGGGTGAGAGAAATCAATGTGTAGTACTTAGCTATTAATATTAATTATTTATCTTTATTATTTTGGGGTGTCATTAGTCAATTATTTTGGTACGGCCGGGCCGACCCTGCCGCCCCTGACGAGCCGTCACTGGAAATAACCCAGGATATAAAGAAATATGTGATAACCTCGAAATAAAAATTAAAAAACCGAATAAACGCGGATTAATAAACCCAATAGGAACAGCATATAAATGGTTATTTGGAATAATGGATAACGACGATCACGAAGAAATCATGCAACATTTAAGAATAATCGACACTAACAATCATGCAGTTATCAACAATATGAACAAACAAATCCAAATCAACAATGTATTTGAAAACAATTTGAATAAAATAATAAGCAACATAACCCAAACTAATGAGCAATATAAACAACTAATAAATGACATTAATAACACTACCAGACAAATAAATGAAATACTAACTGTTACTCAATTGAACCACAATTTAGATTTGATCAAATATGAATTAGAAAAAATAATTGACAATGTCAACTCTGTTAAAAACGGAATAATGACTAGATCTATTCTTACCTATGATGAAATAGATATAAACGAAATAACATTTGATGAACTGAAAGATATTACTACAAATGTACTTGTAAAAGAAGAAACAATTATTTTTGTAATCAGCATTCCTATATTAACACAACCATTACTAGCATATTATGTAAGGAAAGTACCGAACGAAAAGTTCGAAGCATTAAATATAAATATAAAAGAAGTTGTAACATATAATAAAACATATTTCGAGATGCAAAAGCATACGAAATTATTGAAGAATGTTTTAGAATGTAAGAGAAAAAATTGTATCGAAAATATCAAAAATAATACAGTAATAGAAGAAATAGAAAAAGGATTATTACTTGTAACCAATGTAAATGAGATAATTAAACAAAATTGTTACGAAAAGCCATACAACCTCAAAGGCAATTACATTATAAGATTTGACAATTGCGAGTTAAAAATAAACAATAAAGCATTTACTAATTCAATTAATTATTCAAAACAATTATTGATATTAGATCCTATTAAAAATATATCAGGATATACATATGAAGTAAATATTGCAACATATAGAAAATATTAAGAAAATACAAGAAATAATATTTACCCACAAAAGAAAGACTTATGTAAATGGATCGATACTTACCGTAATCATTATTATAATAATCTTATCAATCATATTTTACTGCTATTGTAAACGAACAAATTCAATTAAAATTAATGTAAATAAAGAAGTAAACGAAAATATTGAAATACCAACCGTAAATGTTGTTGAGGACAGCAAAGAATCTAAGGAGGGAGGAGTTATGTTAGATAACATTACCATATACCCAATAATCACACCCAGACTCCAAGCAATACCATAAATCTAATAAATATACTTTCTAATCCGTAAAGATATTTTCCATATCATAAAAATATTTCTCAAAGATATTTTCTATATCATAAAAATATTTCTCAAAGATATTTTCCATATCATAAAAATATTTCCCAAGTCATAAATTTCAAATCCATAAAATGCACGATCAGCATATATCCAAATAAGTTATCCACTTCAAAGAATCATAATGTTGACATAAACAATCATTGCTGACCAAGACAAAATTCTTTTTCAATCAATTAACTCGAAGAAATCTCTCAACGAAATCGATCCCTAATGTAAACAAGAAACGTACAAACGCAACACTTTCCCACAGTAAATGCTTGCATCGCATATCAAGAATCCTATATAAGAAATAAGATTGTTTAGGATGAAGTCAGTATCTTTTGAGACTAGATCGAGATTAAGATCGATATTAAATAAAGCGTGTATTCAATTAGAAGGACTTGTTTTATTTGAAACTCCTGTTCCGCGGAAGGAACAGTAATAGCCCGTTCACACTAGGCTCTAAATCAGGCGATTTCGATCAGCTGATCGCTTTAGAGCTAAATCAACTTAAATCTACCTGATTACCCATACATTTTTTTCGGCTTCCGACCGAGTTAATCAAGTAGATTTAGAGTTAATCAAGTACAAATCAGGTACTATTGTGAATTTTTCCCGGCTGAATTGTTCTCAGAGCGTGCTTAATTCCATCCGTGAGAGGGAGAGTAGATTTCAACGAAATGTCATTCGAATTTCGTTCAAAAATAGCAAAAATTGGACAAAAAAGGAAAATGTGAGTTGTACAAAATGAAAAGAAAATGCTCTTGCATGTTTCTGCACCATTTTGAACAACTTTCATGAAAAAAAAATTGCACACACAAATTCGAATGACAGTTCACTCTCTAAATCTCCTCATTCTAAATCACTTCGGGTAGTGTGAACGCTTACTTGATTAACTTGACAGATTCTAAATCTACCTGATTTAGAAGTGTAGTGTGAACGGCATATAACACATATATTTTTTGCATCCAACAGAAGCAATTAATATAACTCACGTAGGGTTAGTTGGTTTGAAGAGTTTCGATGACGTCACTGCCTTAATATCTTTCATTTCCACTCCATTTTTTGCAGCTTTTCATTCCAAATCGACGCCGAGTTGAAAAAGTTGCAGGATAGAGCGCGCCTTTTCGTAGTCAAATGATTGTAGTTGTCACTCCTGTATGGTCTTGATAAGGATTTATATGCCTATACCTGGCTTTTCAGTTATTTATTTATTGACTATTTTTATTGGCCGCGGCTTAATTAAAAATTGAAAGGTTATATCTTGAAAAAATACAGAAAACAACGTAAATCCAAAAGGCACTTGGAGTAAAAACAATAATAGTAATGAAAATCATAGTTATAAAATAAAAAATAATTATAATACCAATAGCAACAACAAAAAAATTAGGAAAACATAGTCTGTCAAAGCATAAATCAGTGTCCTCGGGCCATGGGTTTACTTTACTGTTTTCGAAAGTGCTAAGTGGAGAAGCATATTGAAGCTCAACTGTCGGTACTTCATTTTGAAGATCTACATCGTTCTCGTCGAGCCACTCCTCTTCACTCCATCATTTTCCTGCTTTAGGCATAGAACCTTCTTAGATTCAGCGAGCGAAAATTAGTGAATAAATTGTTAAAAGCCGATGAAATTGTTCAGTGTAGGTGACGTTTAAAAGAGAATTGATTGGGAATTTGTCGTATATGTTAAATTGGTTGTTGGTATTAAATTAGGCCAATTAACATTAATACGGCAATTTCCTGATCATCAACAACAAATTCGAAGTGAACTGTTCTAGCCTTGTTAAGAAATTGATTGGGAATTTGCCGCATATGTTTAACTGGTTAAAAATATTTTATTGGGCCAGTTAACATTAATGCGGCTATTTCCTAGTCTTTGACAACAAAATCGAAAATTCGGTATGAGGATTTCGAAAAGATCGGCAAATGAATGGTTTTGATACACACTAATAGTGATATTTAGTGAATGATTACCGGGTTCTATGCACGCCTGGTGAATCGTTCCTCGAGGAATGTACAATACATCACCGAGTTTAATAATTTATCCAGAATAGGTGCGCCGATTTCTTTTTGAGAAAAATTTAAGGATGAAAATAGTGCAAGCTTCTTATTCTCAGATCTGCAAAAAATACACAAAATTATCTCATGACCATCTAGCGAAATTACCAATGATTGTAAAGTTTTCAGTGTTTTTCACCTTCAATTAGAAGAACAAACGCTTCGATGTCATCAAAATGAGGCGCAAATCCTTGACTATTTGGAGGCGTTACAGTGGACCATACAGTGGAAAATCTCTTGGAGCGCTGCATTCATTACATAAATAGATTGAAGGAATTTTTGAGGGTTCAATAGTCGAATACTGCAGCCATCCTCGTAGAACGGTCACATAGTAAAGGTTTGGGCTCGCCCATCCGGGTAGTCTTTCGAACACCTAAAATGCAAATAATTCACCAAGCTAGGGCTCAATATTTTCATGGAACAAAAATATAGCTATTTCAAATCAATTACTTACCATTTTGATAGGAAATCACATCAACGTGATTTTTTGAAAGCATTTGATCAATAGCGGCACAAGATATTAGTTAAGCAAAATATGTGCTATCATTTCTCTGGATCAAACACGGTTTCTTTTCGTAAAAGTTTGCAAAGAAATTGTCAAAATCGATAGGTGAAATAGGCCATCGGAAAACTCTTTTTCCATCTTCAATACTGTTGTTTGCGGTTTGATCGACATATGAGGAATCACGTTGCTCGGTCAAAGTTGATGGCAATATAATTACATCCGGATCACAGCGAAAAGCAGACTGATCATTTTCAATACTACTTTGATTCTCGTTTTCGCTGTTACAAACGGAATGTTTTTCCCTTTTTACCGTCATAGCTAAATTAGTGGCCTTTTAAACAATGTACTTGTTGATTCAGTTCGTCGTTTCCTTTTTTTCCTGCTGCTTCCAGTGGCCGGGACAATAATTCAAAATCGTCGGGGATCCCTGAAATAATACATATCAATTTAACTCATTTACATTGCAAATCTAACAAAAACCTCTCCTGCGCTCTGCCATTGTTGACTTTTTTGATTTTTTTTTTTGCTACACGTTTCTGATTTTCCTTCAGAAAACAGCAATGGCTTCCTGATTTACAGGCATCAGCCAACGTTTACACGATCCAAGTAGATGAATTTAATGAGTTTAATTTATATATTCAAAAATGCATGAGTAATTTATATTTTGAGGAACTGGGTTATGAGGGAATTGGTAAAGAGTTTTTATAAATTAGGATAGGGTGAAGGAAAAAGATTTAGTTAACTGTAGTCATATTAGCTTATGAGTGAAAAAATTCTAAAGATTTATGTTGTTAACAATTAAGAACTTACTGAGTTGCTCCAAGTGGTTTCTATTATGTTTTATTAGTAGATCTTCAATGTTCCTGTTCGCGTTGAAAAATTCGAACTTGCTTCTCTCCCTCAGGTATTTACTGCAGTGGAAGATCTTGTGATTTATGTCGTCAATGTTATTACAATTTTCGTACAACTAATTACTCGAAATATTCATTCTGAACTTATTCTTGTTATTTAACGCATTATTAACAAATATCCTATTTATTATCTTGGTGGGTCTGTTACCAACTTTTAAACCTTTATGCCACAATTTATTTCTAAAAGCTAAGTCAGTCTTAGGCACGTTGATTGAGTTTTTTAATTTCGTTAGTATACTCTATATTCCATTTTGCCGAAATTTTGTTACTTATTTCATCAAAAGCCTCGTCTATTTCTAATTCAAAATCTAAATATATCTCACTGAGAAAGGCATTTTTGGCTAGTTCATCTATTTTCATAATACATTTATGTCTAATATGTCTAGGAACCCATATAATTTCAACTTTTACATTATAATAAAGATTAATTAAATTGTGTATTTTTTCTATGATTTTTCTATACTTACTGTTGTCAGTAAACTCAACACATGCTGTGTTTGAATCTGTGAATATCACAAACTCATTTAAACTTAGTTCTACACCCAATTCTATGGCCATAAAAATGCTAATTAATTCATAGTTGACAACCGAGGATTGATATTTTAATCTATATTTTCTAATTATTTCAGGGACAAGGGACATCACAGCACATCCTGCTCCAACGATACTTTTAGCTCCATCACATAGTATAATCTTTTTTCCTTCTTGAGTTTTATTGCTAATAAGATTATTAAGCCTTTCCACAAGTTCAGTATTACTGCTCAAAGCAATATCACCAAATATGCCATCATTCTTACTTGTTATACTTAAATTTATCGGTGTACTATTAGCTTTGCCAAAGGCCGTCTTATCTATAATAGGTATGTTTCGGTGCTTCGGCAAACTGCAGCAGTAACAGAATTTGGCAGCTGGCTTCTTTTTGCTGCAAAATTTGGCTTGCATTTGGCGTGCAGCAAAAGTACGGAAACGACTTGCTGCGAATCTATTTTAATATATTATAATAGATTCAAGTACGGAAACAGACCTAATGTCTTTAAATTTATCGTATATAATTTTATAATTGGATTTCGCAGGGCTCAACGCAACTTCATTAAACAAATCAGAGTGTTTTGATTTAATCTTAAGTAGTTCTTTAACTGAGAGAAGTTCAGTCCGATATTTACTAGGCAGTTCATTTGCTAGGGACATAGTCAGTAAATTGGCAGTGTTTTGAGGCACTCGTAGGCATCTTTTTAAGGCTCTACACTTTAGAGAATCCAGTTTCTTGTGGAAGTAGCTTGGCGCTCCTCCAAAACAAATAATTTAAGATTCAAGCTTTGATCTATAGAAGGATCTAAAAGCAAGAATGCTCTTATCAACATCAAAACCTCTGTTGAGTCCAGTAACTATTTTGAGTGGGGCAGAATTCCTACTGTCATTATTTATTTTCTGACAAAGAGTGTGTTACCGTTTAAATCCTCTTAAGCGTCTACGTGCCCCTTGTAACACAATAAGACAAAGGGGGTTAGCTTCGGGAGCCTGAACTCACCGGAGATGGGGTGGGTGGGCGCCACTCGCTTCCAATCCCGAAACTAACTCTCGTCCGTCGCACGGAAGCGAGAAGCGTTGCGACGGCTTCGCGCACGAATGGAAAAAAAATATAGCCCGGAAGGACGCACCGGCGTTCACAATCTTCTACAATTTCTTTATTTCTTCGAATAACCCGCTAATCTAGTTATGTCCACAAAAATATGAAACGGCGCCGCGATTTCTATCTTTCGATCTAACTAACTCGTTTACACTCGATATGCACTTAATTTATCCCTATGTACAATTCAAAACTTATCCTACTTACTCAGAACATCATTTCTCGCGCTGCTCGAAAATCCAGTGCTCGAACATCCACTTCAGGACCAATCTTTTCGGACTGCTTCTTCGATTCACTCGTACAGCTGCAATAACCTTCCGCAATTATTCAAGACACAACCCTTCACCAAATCGCTTCTTCTATCTCCGCCGTTTCGCTGAACTATTCCCCTCCTTATCTTCACTTCTCGACTTTCCGATCCTCGGCTGCAGCTCTTCAATTTTTCTCCTGGTTTTCGGCTTTGGACTCGAGTTCCGTTTTCATGTAAAATCCGACAGAAAAATTGCTGGTTAATTTCTTTACGCTCGTAGCTAATTTTCCAACTGACGCTTACCAATGTTGTGTCAAAAGAGAGCGATCCATACCATGATCGCCTCGCAGGAAACCTCGGCTCCGTTTTCTGATCCCGCTTAGACGGGATCCTAGATTATCCGTTTGCAAAATGAACATCTCAATGCATTTCAAATGCATTTCGGCCGTTGCACTCAGTTCCCGGTCATTGCCCTTTCTCTCATTAGAATTGAGGACTGGCAATGCCATATGACGATCTGGCGATGTTCCACATCCCGTCATTCCGCACTTCTGATTCTGCGCAGGTTGACCATTCGACCTGTCAGACTCGTGACATACTGACAAATGTCAGATGTCTGTTTATTTTTGGTTTGTCGTTTGCGCGAGTTTTTAAACCCGGTGTTTGGATTCCTTTGAGACCGCCGTCGTGCGAGTCTGGGCCAGTAGCCTGCAGGATTTCAGCCTCCGGTAAGTAATCTTCTATTCTGCTTTGTTCCGACACTGTTTCGGGCTCGCTACTTCGCTGGAAACACCAAGAGTTTTGAAATGGTGGCCGGCTCGAGTTTGTTTTGGGGTATGGTTTGGCGTAGGTACCCCTTTGCTATCCAAATCCAAAAACTATTGGTAAACGCTGTCTACCATCAACAGCAGGTAGAATGCATTTCATTTATTGAATTATATGCATGAAGATTTTCTATTGAAACTAACAACAATAGTAGCAGAAACGTTCCGAAGAATTTTAGATTTCGACCTCGACACTTACAAGTGTATCTTCAATCGCAGCATCAGTACATGAAATTGACTCATTTGATGAAACACCATTTTTCCTGCAGTATAATTACTTCCTGTCTCGAACGATATAGTCCATGTCTGACTTAGAAGTGCCTGTGCCAGTCATGCGGCTCGCTTTTGTGTTATTGTCAGGGTCAAACCCAGCCTCAGTTGGATTGATCGTGCTGAATACCTTAAGATCAGATGCGGCGGTGAATCAGATCAGATGCGGCGGTCCGTGCATGGGATCTGTCCGTATCTACTTGCGTCGGAATTATTCTGTTGTGTGAATTTTGTGGAAAATCATCGTCTGTCCGCGATCGCGTCGCCAAGCCATTACCGCGAATTCGGTTCGCATCGGAACGACAAGTTCAAGTGTATGCAGAAGTGCATAGATGCAAGTGCTTGTAGCGGGGAAGGTTGGGGATGTTATGTCTGCCATGGCACGGACTCCGACATGGTGGGTGACATGATTGCAGTTGAGGCCAGCCAGAAATGAGCTTCAGTCGATTTTCGATTCGTCAGGCCTTGGTTTTCCACCAACAATATCGACGAACGACACGCCATGGACTGGAAGGACCTGGCAGATTGCCATCGGCTCGTTGTTTCAAGTCGTCGTGAATTGATGCACGAATCTGTGCCTACCCATCTCGGGACATTTACGGATCGCAGGGTGCGGTAGGGTCCAAACTGCAGATCCTAGACAACAGAATCACTACGATGTATATTTTACGCCATATTCCCTTTCCTAACTCGTACAACCTACAACATTGTGACTACCTGTCTCTAATTCTTAGTTCTAACTTCGTGTAACATTAACCTGCTACATTGGTGTGTCCTCTTCTGATGCGCCAATTGCTAGCCGATAGGTCCAAAATATCGATAAACCGTGACACCCCCCTCGCTTCAGAAAATTTCGTAGAAATTCTCGACTTTACTTCTTTACCGGATTTAACGCCGTACTAAGTTTCAATCGATACACGATCCACACACCTTTGTATCTCGGATTCTCGAACGGCTTAATTCTTATTTGAATTTTGGTTTGTTCTACGACTCAATTAACTGAAAGACAAACATCGACACTCATACGCCACTCATCCACGCGATCACTATGGTGCGTTGCCTACTTTCTAAACAAAAACACAAAAATGTCAATTATATTACTTCCCAATGCATGATTGTATGTATTGTATGTATTGATTGTAGGTGTCGTCTAGTAGCTAGTATGGTGTTGGTGTCTCTATACTTATTCTATGAGAAACTAATGCGTATTGAACTCGTTTTTAGGACACTATGACTACTAGAGATAACCTAGTGAGGATAAAAAATGAGGAAGGAAAAAAAAATATAATAAATGACAAAAAAAAAACAAAAGGAAAATGGAAAAAAAAGGAAGGAAAAAATAAAATAAAAAGCCCAACAGGAAACATCACCAAGCTATCGGTAATTCTTTCGTTTTTATTTAAAATAATCTATCATTCTCTTTAAAACTAACCCTAAAGTATATTATGAAACATAAAACTAACCACCGACACCCTAAAGTATATTATGAAACATAAAACTAACCACCGACTAATCATATGTAATGTACCCCACCACCAACCAACTTGCTAACCATCCAACTCACTATTTGTAGCCTATGTACCGCCTTTTCCTGGCTATCTATAGATATTACATCTCATCCCCTTATCAATTTACTACCTGCTAGGGCCAGGTGAAACAACTCTACTCCTATTAAATATTTAATCCCACCACCATATGTACTTACTACTAATTCTGTTCTAACGGAATTCTTTAGTATTAAACCCACCACCGACAATAACTATCACTACATTGTCTATATACGTTCTTCCCCATTACCCACTATTTCACGCGCCTACTATCTCCGAGCTCCCGTCTGGCTGACGGTCAACTTCTATACAGCGCTTCAAATCTTTTGCGTGCCATGTTCCTGCGGACTTTCCCTTCATGTCCACGAGTTCATACGTCCACGCTGACAACTTTTTCCACAACCTAAAGGAGCCAACGAACGCTGGAGTGAGCTTCGCCGTAAAATGTTTACTGGCATCTGACAGGACGTAGTTTCTTCTCCACACTAGATCACCGACCTGGAAAGACTCCGACCTTCGGCGTAGATTATACCTCACTTTACTAGATTCAGCAGCCTGCCTCATTCTCCTGACTACTTTCCAGCATCGTCGCGCTCCTCGATGGTGAGAAGTCAACCTGCTGATCTCCCGGAGGCTCTGACTTTTCCCGGAATGTAACCATCTCCCTACCAAAGTTAACGAAATAAGGTGAGAACCCCGTCACTTCATGTCTATAAGTCCGCAAGGCGCAGGCGATTTTTGCTAGATACTGATCCCAAGATCGGTGGTTTTCCGATGCGTAACACCTTAACATGCATTTAACATCCTGGTTACGCCTTTCGGCCAGGTTAGCTTGAGGGTGATACAATGCAGTGTAGCTCACCTGCACGCCATACTCTTCCACCGCTTTCCTGAATTGGCTGCCCCGGAACTGCACTCCATTATCACAAATTAGTATCCTGGGGACACCATACACCAAAAAAACATTTTCTTCTAACAGACGAAAAACAGTCGTTGCCGTCGCACTTCGCACAGGTAATAAAACTGAATATTTTGAGACGTAATCGAGGACCGTTAAGATATAAGAATGACCTCTCGACGACCTCGGCAATGGCCCTACCAAATCTACACCGACCATCTCCCACGGGACTTTCGCTTCATCCGCACGAGTTGACATTAACCCACTCGGAGCTTTCCGTTCCACTTTGCATGTCTGGTACACCTTGCATCTTCGGACGTATTCCCGGATATCCATATTCATCCGCGGCCAGTAGTAGCTCTGCGTAATACGAGCTATCGTTCGTGTCGCTCCCATATGGCCCGCTTTTGGTCATCGTGATAACGCTCCAGTATTGCTGGTCTCTCACCTTTGCTGACAACTCGCTTCCAGACTTGAGTAGTCCCACCGCCTGTCGCTCGAACTGTGAGCTGTTTCCCCAAGGTATCTCCGATCACCTTCCAATCCGGAAACCTATCTGGGTTTTTCCCAACCTTGTCCAACATGCTTTGATACCAGCGCTTTGTGACCCGGGGCGTGGATACGTCGCCTACGTCTATCATTGCCCGCGAAAGCGCGTCCGGAACCAGATTTTCTTTTCCCTTCCTATGGACCACCTCAAAATCAAATTGTTGCAACCGCACTGCCCATCTAGCTAATCTACCCGTCGGGTCTTTCAATCTGTTTAGCCAGACGAGCGAATGATGGTCAGTGATTACAACAAAATGAGTCCCTTCGATGTAAGGTCGGAGCTTTTCGATGGCCCATAGAACTCCCAGACACTCTTTCTCCGTTGTGGAATACTTCCTCTCTTGTTGTGACAACGCTCGGCTGAGATAGCACACGACCTTCTCTCCAGTCGGGTGCGCCTGGCTCAACACAGCCCCTATACCAACATCGGAGGCATCAGTCTGCACCTTGAACGGAAGTTCGAAGTTCGGACAAGATAGTACGGGTGCAGTTGTAAGCTTTCGTTTGCAGAACGCAAACGCGCGATCACATTCCTCAGTCCATACAAACTTACGGCCCTTCTTGATTAAGTCAGTCAACGGCGCCACCATTGTTGCGTGATCTGGTATAAAGCGTCTGTACCAGGACACCATGCCCAAGAGCTGCCTCACTTGCTTGACCGAGGTAGGACGGGGAAACTCGCTCACTGCCCTTACCTTCTCGGGATCTACGTGCAGTCCCTCCACATCAACCAAGTAGCCCAGATACTTCAGTTGTGCTCTACAAAATTGGCATTTCTCCCTTGAAACACGTAAACCTGCTTCCCTCAATCGAACGAAAACCTCACGCAACACCTCTATATGACGATCAAAGGTTTCAGTTACGACTATTACGTCATCTAAATACGTAAAAACGAAAGGCTCTATCGCAGGCCCAAGCACCGTGTCAATCAGCCGTTGCCATGTGGCCCCCGCATTGTGAAGTCCGAAAGGCATCCTGCGAAATTGGTACAAACCTCTTCCTGGCACGGTGAATGCGGTGTACTGCTTAGATTCCTCTGCCATCGGTACTTGCCAGTACGCGGATTTGACGTCCAGCGTTGACAAGTACTTCGCATTTCTTAACTTGTCTAACGTAGCTGAAATGTACGGCAGGGAATAGGCGTCTTTTTCCGACACCGCATTCACTTTTCGGAAGTCCACGCAAAACCGGAATGACCCATCTTTCTTCCGAACTAGTAATATCGGCGAAGACCACGGACTAGATGACGGCTCGACTACTCCCATCCGTAGCATCTCGTCTAACTCCGCATTAATTTGTTTTTGCACCGCTGGTGAGACCGGGTATTATCTGTGCTTGATTGGGGAAACCGTGGTTTTGATTACGTGCTCCACGGAATTCGCGCACCCAAGTCCGTCACCCATTAACCCGAATTCTTCTTCCAATAAGCTCGCCAAAGTATTTGCTTCCCCTGTCGATAAATGGGATCGACGTCGCAGCGCCTTACCCGTCTCTAACTCAACGAAAGCGATCAATGTCCACTGCCGGCCTCTCACATCCAACACGACGCCGAAACGCTGCCAGAAGTCTATGCCTAAAATCGCTTCTTACGGAATCGATGAAATCACCAATGTTTCGAGAGTATGCTTCCGTCCATTCAAAGCAAACTCCAGTCCAACAACTCCATCTACCGCACAGGTTACGCCGTTTGCGAGCCGTACTTCTTCGATTCCGTCCTGTTTCAGTGTCAAACCCTTACCTGCCAACCGACACCACCCTTTCCATCCCAGAATTGTACGACTCGCCCCTGAATCTAATAATCCCTCCAAAATCGTACCTTCAATCTCCACTTGTAAGTGCGGTCGACTGTCGGGATTATCTTCCACCAACGCATAGTCTACGATCGGCTGATGACTACTCCATTCCGGCCTTGATATCGTGTTCGCTCGGCCGCTTAACGAGCACGACGATCGTTTCCCGATCCCTGCGTATCTTGTCGAGCCCGGTTTTCCGTCCCACTAACTCTCCCTTGGCATGATGGGCATGAAGCACGCATGACCCCCTGACGACCACAGCCAAAACATCGCCTGGGCTCAGAGCACTCCCTGGATACGTGACCTTCTTTGCGGCATTTCCAACACCGCACGCGACTGCCCCCGGACATCACCGCCACCTGCGCTGTAGTCTCCGCACTCACATATGCCAAATCTGGCTCTAAACACCTCCTCGATCGTGTAGTCGGGGGTACGAACGCCGCTACTGAAGCCGTCGTTGCATCCAATGTGCGCCCCATACTTACCAATTCGGATATTGACCCGACTGGCTTCAGACATAGCTGCTGCTGATAGAAGGGGGCGATATTCCTTATCAAGGTCCGAAGTTTTTTTTCTTCGGAGCAACTCTTCTTTAACCTTCTAAAAAGGCGCTCCATTATCGCCACATAAACCCCCATCGACTCGTTTTCCCCTTGAGTCCGTCTTCGGATTTCCTCCCAGAGGCGATCTTCATAGTCGGAAGGCAAGAATTCTGCCCTCAGCTCTTCTACTAACGCGTCCCAGCTTTCCACATGGTTGCGGTTGGCCCTAAACCAAATCAACGCCCGCCCATCGAAGAGATCGACTGCTGCCCGGAAGACCTGAGATTTGGTAAGCCCTCGTGCCTGACGTAGCTCTTCGACCCGCTCTAAAAAAGCATTGATAGAACCTGACGAGTCGCCACTAAACTTAAGGCCCCATTTCGCCACTTCTGCAAGACTTGTGCTCCGTGCTGTTGGTATTGCGTTTGTCGCTTGGTCTTCGTTCGGGTGCTCCGCCTCATCGCCACTCGAGTCACCTACCCTCTCCTCCAAAGAACCCATCGCCAGGATGAACCTATTTCGGAGAGACCTCGCTCCATTCTTCTGCTCAATGGTCACCGAGAGCATGTTTGCCAAACGACGGAATCCAAACTCGACCTTAACCTTCGCCTTGACATGGTCCGATGCCGCTCTATCCCCTGACACCCTAGCTATAAGCTCCTCGACCTCTGACGCTTTTGCCGTAAGCTCCGCATAATCCGTCGCATAATCGAACGGGTACTCCGTTTCCACGTATGATGTATCCAACGCTGCTTCTGATTTTAGCGTCGCCCTCAGGGTCTTTCGCATATTATCGACTGTATCCACCGGGAAACCTCGGATCGCAAGCTCGTACGTGAGCTCATCCTTGCTAAGTCGATCCACTATAATCTTCATCACTAAAATACTGACTTCTAAATCACGAAGGAGTGGAAAACTTTAACCGCCGATTAACAATAAATTTATTTATTTATAAATTTATCATGTTCCTCAATAATCTACTCATACATACTTACCTGCAACCTCCCACGGAGCCGCAACTTCCGACGACTCGCCAACCGCCGGTCAACGAGGCGCTCGCCAGTGACTCACGGTGGATCTCTTCACGTCAACCTGAAATACACCAGAAACACCACAAAGAATCGGCCCGGAAACACGAAACTGAAAGGAATACTTATCTGAAGGAATGCACCACCGACCGGCAGCTGCCAAGTCGTTTTCCTCTGTCACCGTATCGCCAGCCAGCACCCAGCTACAACCCGCCGCCACCGGATTCCCAGGCCGCAACGTGACGAACCACGGTATATTAACACCCGCGAAACGGATGCATATACGCGAAACACACCAATCCACTGTACGATTCAAATCAAACTCAATTCAAAATATAAACGCGGCATCTCGAGAACTGTCACTGCGAACTAGATCACAATCACCTGCACAATTCCGAGATCAGCTGGGTTCCATGGAGTGAGACGACGCAGCAGACATTCACGATGGATTCGAAATTCGAATATGTTGAAGACGTCGAATAGGTCGAATATGTCGAATATTTGGCACGAGCGGCGAGAGTAGTGGTACGTGTCGGAGAACCGCTATTCGTGGGTGGAATAGAAAATGCAGCGCGGGACGCTCGGTCTTTTTACAACGTGCAGCCGAAGTGATCGGAACGTTAATCAATTTGCTCAGGTAACGAAGGCGTATGTGGAAATTTGCTTGGCTTTTTACAACGTGCAGCCGAAGTGATCGGAACGTTAATCAATTTGCTCAGGTAACGAAGGCGTATGTGGAAATTTGCTTGTCGCTTTTTATAACGTGCAGCCGAAGTGATCGGAAGGTTAATCAATTTGCTCAGGTAACGAAGGCGTATGTGGAAATTTGCTTGGCTTTTTACAGCGTGCAGCCGAAGTGATCGGAACGATAATCAATTTGCTCAGGTAACGAAGGCGTATGTGGAAATTTGCTTGGCTTTTTACAACGTGCAGCCGAAGTGATCGGAAGGTTAATCAATTTGCTCAGGTAACGAAGGCGTATGTGGAAATTTGCTTGTCGCTTTTTACAGCGTGCAGCCGAAGTGATCGGAACGTTAATCAATTTGCTCAGGTAACGAAGGCGTATGTGGAAATTTGCTTGGCTTCTTACAACGTGCAGCCGAAGTGATCGGAACGTTAATCAATTTGCTCAGGTAACGAAGGCGTATGTGGAAATTTGCTTGGCTTTTTACAACGTGCAGTCGAAGTGATCGGAACGTTAATCAATTTGCTCAGGTAACGAAGGCGTATGTGGAAATTTGCTTGGCTTCTTACAACGTGCAGCCGAAGTGATCGGAACGTTAATCAATTTGCTCAGGTAACGAAGGCGTATGTGGAAATTTGCTTGGCTTTTTACAACGTGCAGTCGAAGTGATCGGAACGTTAATCAATTTGCTCAGGTAACGAAGGCGTATGTGGAAATTTGCTTGTCGCTTCTTACAACGTGCAGCCAAAGTGATCGGAACGTTAATCAATTTGCTCAGTTTGCTCAGGTAACGAAGGCGTATGTGGAAAATTTGCTTGCTTTTGTACAACGTGCAGCCGAAATAACGAAGGCGTAACGAAGGCGTATGTGGAAAATTTGCTTGTTTTTGTACAACGTGCAGCCGAAATAACGAAGGCGTATGTGAAAATTTTCTTGCTTTTGTTCAACGTGCAGCCGAAATAACGAAGGCGTATGTGGAAATTTGCTTGTTTTTGTGCAACGTGCAGCCGAAGTGGTCAGAGCGTTCATCAATTTGCTCAGTGATAAGAACGTTCATCAATTTGCTCAACCGAAGTGGTCAGAACGTTCATCAATTTGCCCAGCCGAAGTGGACCGAACGTTCATCAATTTGTTCAGCCGAAGTGGTCAGAACATTCATCAATCTGCTCAGCCGAATTGATCAGAACATTCATCAATTTGCTCAGCCGAAGTGGTCAGCACATTTATCAATTTGCTCAGCCGGAATCGCAGAACTTTTTGGCTAAGGTAAGCCATAACTCTGTTCAATAGAATTATATGCAAAGAATAAGTTTTATTTTAAGTAATTTCCATAAGAAATATTTGATTGTGAAGTTTTAAAAGTTACTTTAGTGTTAAAAATCAAATTATATGCTATAAACACGTTCAGTTTATATTTACATTCATTTTGGCTAAGAAAAATTTGAGTGGTGGTCGACGAGGTAGGCAGCTTTTGACAGGTGCTCGCTGGTTCGGCTTGCATATATATATATATATATATGTGTAGGTGTATCGCCCCATAGCGGAGGGGTGATTGATCGCGTAGGAGTATCCGGTGAGCCGAACCTCACTCAGCGGCTCTCGGCTCAATATTGGGTGAGTGAGTGGCGCCCACGACCCGTCTCCGACGAGTTACACCCGGGACCCAAACGAGCCGAACCGGAACTCGCCCCCCTAGACCGGAAGGGTAACAAATTGGCGCCCAACGTGGGGCCCCAAAAACGTTGCTAATCAAATCGCGATAATATTACGAAGGTACTGGAACGTTGGCCCTTCAACGTAGGTATCGACACCCGGAAAAGAAAAAAATTAAATCGCGTGAAAAGTTAAAGTCGGATGCGTGTAAAGTGTTAGTGAACCGAAGTGTGGAGCTCAGGACGGGACTCAGACGCAGCAGCAGGAAATCCGTCGGAATCTTAGGTGACCAGGCGGTGAGAGTATAGGGCAATCCGATTAGACGGGAGTAACCTGGCGCGGAGGAACACCTTATTTTACATATTTGGAATTTGTAATAAAAAAAAAAAATTTTGAAAGTTAATCACATATACTTAGTTTTCCTTCTTAGTTGATAGTTAGCCTTATGGTATCCCTTTTAGGACTGACCGGGGTCTACAGCCAGGATGGCGTCGAAAATGATGATACCTATAGACCGACTTAACAAGGACGAGCTGACTTATTTACTTATTTACTTACTTATTTATTTACTTATTTATTGTCTAAATCCACAGAACAAATCCAATTATTGATTAGACAAGAAGAAAAAATAAAAATAAATACAAGTATGTAAAATATGTAAGAAAAAGAAAATAATATGAAAACCAAGAAAATTAATAAGAAAATATCATGAAACCAAGAAAATTAATAAATTCAGAATGAAGTAATAATACAAAACTCTAGCGCACCTGAACCGCTAGAAATACTAATGTTCGAAGAACAGTAGAAGAATCGTGCAGGTTTTGAGTGCATATTCCACCACATGAGCTGCTTATGACGGCCAAACTGTTTCAAACGCCACGTTCTACTTTGGTCTCAAGAATGCATTATAACTCATATGGTGGAAGGTTTCAGATATTACCACTGGCATGAATTTCAACGTTTATGAGAGCAAAACACGGTTTAATTATATTCGTTATCAGTTGCTTATTTCACAAAATTTCGAAAGTAGCATCTCATATAACATCAATGAAGAAAATGCTCAGTGCCTGTAGCACTGTAACTGAAGTTGGTGTTTGGGGCTGCGATCCGAAAAATTTGCAGAACTTTGGGAATTGAAACATCGGTTATTTATTTTCATTGTAAATGTTTCCGGTATAATTTTATTGATACAAAAGTAGCACAACCGACTCGTGCTGGCAACTTTTTGCCAGTATCAAAGCCAAGAATATATCACATCTGCTTCACGTTGTTATATTACATTCGAAGTTATAGGACTATGAAGAAATTTAGGGTTACCTGCAGCGAGTTTTTTCAAATAATCGAAAGCTTAATATTTGCTGTTTATTGGCACTACAATATCATTACCAATTGAAAATTCTACGATTAAACCGCTTAATAAAGATATTGCAAACAAACACAAAACCAACAACAGCTTGCAACCCTATTGTGGCTTTTCAACCAAATTTGGCCTGAATAATGTTTATAATAGGTTCCATAAATTGTATGAAATTCGTACTGATTTCATGACTGCACTGGAAGTTATAGGGCAAACAGTTTTATTTTCCTGAGAAAATTTTCAAAACCAAAGACACAAAAATTACCGTAGCTGGCAGCACCAATCGAATTTTTCAACCAAATTTCTATCAAACAGAGCTTAAAAAAAGGTTCAGCTACTGTGTCAATTTCATGAAAATCTGGTTACTTATTCACATTTCATAGGGCAAAAAGCAGTTTTTTTCTTTGTAATTTTTCAAGATGGCACCACTGGCACAGAGTTGCCTACAATTCAAAATCGCTTCTATCAGACCTGGTCCTACTTAATTCCAATGCATTCTGTAAATTTCATAAGGCAGACAATATCATCAGACGCAATAACAGAAGAAATATTAACATAATTAACCTTGGTCCTCAGACCACGAACGTTCTGATAATATATTTTCAGAGGACGGTTCATATTCTGTTTTTGTTCGATGGTCTGGAACGAAAATTTCTGGCGGGAGTCCTGACGAATTCCTTAACAAATAATCCAGTTGGCCAGAAGTTTTTCTTCAGAAGATCGGTAACGCCAGGAGTGATAGTGATGCAGAAGGAAGATATTTGCTGATCATCTAGGTTGTCCCGTGTAAGCTTTCGACACAGCAACAAACTAGGATTATAACCGAGTTTAGCTCGTACATACTCAGCAACTTGTTCGGCTGTGGTTCTATAAGCGAACCGAGAAATGAAAATTTTATGTGGTGGTACAATCACTTCCAGCTGGGGGATACCACGAACAGTATCCCTGGTAGACGGAGGATTAATAGAGGTGACAGGTCTTCCGTAGGTTAGCTGGTCCGAATTTGATGCAAAAGACCGTTGAGGCGAGTAAATCGAGGTAAGCTTTGGGTCACCGGGATTAATGTTCGTTTTACCAGATGGTCCAGGTAGGCTTTCAGTAAACGAAATATGAGACTGCACAGTTTCCATTGACGGCGTAGTAGTACCGGCTTGTAAAGAATTCGGAGATACAATTCCTTGAGTTGGTTGAGATGTGTCGATTGCAATAGTTCCGGCTTGTAAAGAATTCGGAGATAGCATCCCTTGAGTTGGTTGAGGTGTATCGATTGCAACAACTAAAGGGGTGGTTGAAATACCTGAAGCTCGTAATTTGCCACGAATTACGAGTAACTACGCCAATCGGCGATTTGCCAACATCCGTAGCATCGGTCGTCGCTCGAAAAGTAGTATCCAGCATGTTGTTGCAGAACGGTTCCAGACTTTCCAACGTGGCGTTAACCTTCTCTTTAGAAGACAGAAGCGCTTTCGCCACGTCTTCAAGACACTGCTTAGCAGCACGCACTTTCGTCACGTAGTGAGCCATAGATAGTGAGCGGCAGCGGCTGCAAAACCAGTACAGGCCGGCAGTGTCAGCTAGGGAATCGCATATACGCCCAGTCAAGCCAACACATCCGCTGTGAAATGTTTTACCGCAGAAACCCGAGCATAACACGAACGGGGAGCTGTCTGATATCGCGGTACAGGACGTCGCGTTGCACTGGGCCATGGTTCGAATGAAAGAAGAGTAGCGTTTTTATATAGCACCGCCGAACAATAGATGAATTGAAGCTTATGATCAAGCGAGCACAACTGCGTAAAGATGGTCGAAAGTAGATAATAAATACACCAGATGCGAGTTTCGACCGCAAGATGTTAAGTTAATGGTTAGGAGCTTGGGTGTAGCGGACCCAAATCAACAATAGGTAAATGTCACAATTACACACCAAACTACGTAAAGTAATTCCACAGAGCACTAGGAGGAGTTTAGTCTATTACACAAACCACTATCATAGCATATATTCAGAGCGGTCAATGAGCTTTTAGGCTAATACGCGAACCAGTAATTTGACTCTGTCGATAACACACCATAGATTTAAAGCGGTCAATTAGCAGTGTTGTATACAAAAACAATCTTTAGAATAAGATTATCAGAGGAAACACAGCATCGGCACTCAGAAAAACTGCTTAATGGCCCGAAAAGTATAAGAAATAACACAATCTATGGCACAATCACTATCATAGCATATATTCAGAGCGGTCAAAGGGCTTTAGGCTAATACGCGAACCAGTAATTAGACACTGTCGATAACACAGCATAGATTTAAAGCGGTTAATTAGCAGTGGTGTATACAAAAACAATCTTGAGAATAAGATTATCAGAGAAAGCACTGCATCGGCACTCGGAAAAACTGCGTAATGGCGCGAAAAGTATAAGAAATAACACAATCTATGGCTGTGAAGCGCGCAAAAGAAACGATGTTAAAAACCAATCGCAGTAGAGATTGTTAACGGTAAATTTGCAGAAAAATTCACGGATGAATCTTAAAAATAAGATTATCGCGGCGGCACTGAACCGGCACTCAGAAAAACTTTGTAATAGCGGGTAAAGTAATATTAAGATCACAGTCAGTGCAAAACGCAAGAAAAAATGACCGAATTAATTAAGCAAATCGAAAAGAAAGGCAGAGCGAAGGTACTCGATGTAGACACCTGTCACAAGTTGTTTGTATACGAGCTAGAAATCAGGGGTCAGCCGTCTGGAACCGTTGAAGCCATGCGGAAGACTCTTCGAGTAGCATTGAGGGTGGAGGCGTCCATGGAAACTTCCTTGGTTTCTGTGAGGGAATATCCGTACTCTTTGGAAGAGGACATCAGTGCCGTAAAGGACAAACTGGCCGAAATTCTCGCGTTGATCGCAGCGTTCTCAGGGACACCACAGACGTCCGAGTTTCTTAAAATCAAGGCGAAAATCGAGTTCGGTATGCGCCGTTTGAAGAATACTCAGCTCGAAGGGGAGAATATGTGCGAGGAGGCCGGCAAACTGAGGGTACAACTGATTATGGTTATGGGAGAGCTCCTAGTTAAAGCCGAGGGAGAGGGCGAAGACATAGGGACAGACGCGGAGCAGGACGATCGCAGTGCTGGCGAGCGAGAGTTTCAAGGCGTAGGTGACGGTGTGGAACCAGTAGCGGCCAGAAACAGGGAACCAGTCCAAGTGGAGGAGGACTTAGGGAATCCCATCTTCTCAACGCCTCGGTCCTCTATGCCTGTGTACAAGGGTCAGGAGGTTTCCAAATGGGGTTTGCGCTACACTGGAGATTCGGGGTCCTTGAGTGCCTTTCTCGAGCGAGAGGAGGAGCTGAGAGAGGCCAGGGGAGTAACCACGAGGCAGCTGTTCCAATCCGCGGTCGAAATGTTCGAAGGGAAGACACTGGCATGGTACCGAGCCAACCGGACACGAGTGCACTCATGGCGGGAACTGGTAGCCGAGATGCGTGCGGAATTCTTACCACCGGATTATGATGACCGACTGCTCACGGAGATTGGTAGACGAACGCAAGGTCCAGAGGAATCCATTGGGGTGTACGTGTCGGCTATGGAGGGTTTGTTCCGGCGTCGAGCCACCCCTTGCACTGAAGAAGAGAAACTAAAGATTCTTCGCAAAAACCTGTCGCCATTCTATCAAACACAATTGGCCCTTACTTCAGTGCAGACGATCGCCGATCTAATCCGAGTGGGACGCTCCTTAGAGGCGACGCGAATCTCCGTGGAAGCTTATCTTCCACCACCCATCAGGAAGTCGAACCGACTTTTAGAACCAGACTTGGCCTACGTTGGTGGAACCGAGAGCGAGAACATAGCAGTGCTACAGAGAAATGTCCTTCAATGTTGGAATTGTAGGGGAAGTGGGCATATGTCTCGAGACTGTAGAGAGCCACAACGATGTTACGGATGTGGGCGAATGGGAGCCCGGAGGGCGACTTGTCCAAATTGTCAAGGCTCTTCAAATAGAACACGGAACGCACGGAATCCGCAGAGTGAACGACGTCCAGCTGGTCCTTCTCAGGAAGGCTTGGAGGGGAGGGGACTCCCAACGCAAACATCGGGAAACGGGCGCTGTGTCCAGTGGGCGGCCGTCTGGACACTAAGGAGGATAGAGGCGGAGCCGCGGAAGAGGCACGGGTAGAATACCTGCTGGCAAAAAGGCAAGGGGACAGTCGACCACACCTGGAGGTGGATATCCACGGTCGGAAGTTCCTTGGTCTGGTGGATTCGGGCGCGTCACACACTGTACTAGGTGGAGAAGGTTGGAAGGCCCTAGAGGAGTTGCGTGTAGAACTCATGGATTCCGACCAGAAGATTATTCGCCTGGCTAACAGCCAGGGGTGTGCGATCGCTGGGACAGTAGTAGTTCCACTAATATTGGAGAATAAAGTAGAGTGGCTACGAGTTCTGGTCGTACCGGCTATCCCGCAGAGCCTCATACTCGGTGTAGATTTTGTCAGGCGATTTGGGTTAATACTAGCAATAAGTGAGGAGGTTGGAGCTTCTTGAGTGCCTTGGAGGGAGAGGCCGCAGAACAGTTGAAGTCAAGGAGTCGATTGACGGGAATAGAAGAAGCAGCACTCAGTCATCTGCTAGAAGGGGAGTTTCGGTCCATGGGGGATGGCATCGGTTGCACCGGGAGAGTTGAACATGTAATCAAGACCAACTCACCTCCAATCAAGCAACGATACTATCCGGTGTCTCCAGCCGTACAGAAACATATTGATGCCGAATTGAACGAGATGATCAAAGATGGGATAGTGGAACCATCGTCGAGTCCCTGGGCCTCACCTATCATCCTTGTGAAGAAGAAAGACGGCACGTATCGATTCTGCGTAGACTATCGCAAGTTGAATCGAGTCACGGAACATGATGCGTACCCACTACCCTACGTGTCGGCTACTCTAGATAAGCTACGTGACGCAAATTACCTATCGTCGCTGGATGTAAAGTCGGCCTATTGGCAGGTGCCCATTTATTTATTTATTTATTTATTTAAAATAATCCATTTATTTATTTAAAATAATCCATTAACAGGCAAAAAGCCCAATTATAAATAGATTAGCTTAGTACTAAAATGATATAAAAAAAAAAATTGAGAAAATTAAGATATGAAAAACAAGAATCAATGACAAAAAAGATAAATAAGATTAAACTTCAGCAAAAATAGTGTTGCGAATATTTCTTTTAAAGGTGGCAATAGAGTGTGGAAGAGGACCAAGTTGGAGGCCATTATGGGTACGTAATAGGCGCAAAACAGGAGAATGAAAGTAAGTTTCAGTACGGGCAAATGGTACATCGAAGACAACGGAGGACCTAATTTGCCTCTCACAATGCCGTTCATTAACCAGGGATGCAACAGATGAGTTTAGATGGCCACGGCAAATTTTGTAAAGAAAGCATTCATCAAGGTAAACTCTGCGCTTTGCGAGGGGAGGGAGATTAAGGAGCAATAAGCGTTCATAATAAGGCATATAAGGAAGATTATATTTAAAGAGTAGGGTGCGACTGAACCTTCGTTGAACAGATTCAATAGCATCGGAAAGATAAGCGAAACGAGGAGACCAAACTTGAGTGCAGTATTCAAGTTTGGAACGAAAAAGGGTAGCAAATATCTTGACACAAGTAAAAATATTAAAAATATTAAAAGAATTGTGACAGGAACGAATAGCAAGGCCAGCAATCCGCGAGGCACTATTAGTAATGTTACGAACATGGATATCAAATTTATCCCATGGCGGAGCAGTCCAAGAAGTTTACCGCGTTCACCGTGCCACACCGAGGGTTATTCCAGTTTAAAAGGATGCCTTTCGGGCTACAGAACGCGCCGGCGACTTGGCAACGTCTTATCGATCAGGTTCTGGGACCCGATTTGGAACCTTATGTATTCACTTATCTCGACGATATTATCGTCGTGACCCAAGACTTTGCCAAACACATGGAAATTCTGAGGGAAGTGTTCAGGCGTCTAAGACAGGCTGGATTGACAGTATCCTGTGACAAGTGTGAGTTCTGCCGTCCCCAGCTCAAATACTTGGGCTATGTGGTCGATGAGAAGAGGCTGAATGTGGACCCGGACAAGGTCAAGAGCGTGTCACAGATCCCTTCGCCTACGAATGTGAAGGGGGTAAGGCAGTTCCTGGGTATGGTGTCGTGGTATCGGAGGTTTATACCCAACTTTGCCACGATGACGGCACCACTAACGAATCTGCTAAAGAAAAACCAGAAGTTCGAGTGGACCCAGGACTGTGAAACCGCCTTCACCCAGGCGAAAATCAAATAATCGACCGCACCCATCCTCACCTGTCCGGACTACACCCTCCCCTTCTCAATCGAAACGGACGCATCAGATCTGGGTCTCGGAGCCGTATTGTCCCAACACCAGGCAGACGGTGAAAAGGTAACCTGCTACCTCAGCCGGTCGCTGTCGAAGTCTGAGCGGAAATATTCAACCACCGAGAAGGAGTGCCTGGCAGTCTTGTGGGCAGTGGAAAAACTGAGGCCTTATGTGGAAGGGGCCAAGTTTACGGTAGTCACGGACCACTACTCACTCGTGTGGTTGAATAACCTGAAAGACCCGACAGGACGGTTGGCAAGGTGGGCAATACGCTTACAGCAGTATCCTTTCGATATTGTACATCGGAAAGGTAAAGAGCACCTAGTACCAGATGCGCTATCACGGATGTTACCCCAAGGAGAAGTGGCAATGCTGGAGACTGCGAGCGATACATGGGTCGAGACGATGAAGCAAAGGGTGCTAAACGCCCCAGAACGCTTCGCGGGCTGGCGTGTGGCTGACGACTCGTTGTGGAAACATGTGCCGGGGAGATATCCAGAACTAGAGGGGTCTGAGGCGTGGAAACGAGTCGTTCCTAAGAGCGAAAGGAAGGCCATACTCCACCGGTGTCATGACGACCCAACGGCAGGTCATATGGGGGCCGGTCGCACACTACGTCGAGTGGCGACAAGGTTTTATTGGCCCAAGATGTCCGCCGACGTAGTCAGCTATGTGCGAAAATGCAAGGTCTGCCAGGCGAACAAGGTCGAAAGGAAAGCTCCCGCGGGATTCATGGTTTCTCGAAGCGGAGAGCCTTGGCAGCCTTGGGAGATGGTATGCGTGGACTTGGTAGGGCCATTACCTCGGTCCAGCCAGGGGCTTACCACGAGTCTAACCGTCTTGGATTACGTTACCAAGTTCACCCTGCTCTTCCCTTTGCGGCAGGCGACGGCAGTAGCGGTGTGTCGTGTGCTAGAAGAGCAAGTGTTCTTAATGTTCGGAGCACCGAAGTGGCTTGTTTGCGATAATGGAGTCCAATTCCGGGGGACGTTACTTCAACGATTAGCTGAGACATACGGAACCGAAATCAAATATACGGCGTTATACCATCCTCAGGCCAATCCGGCCGAGAGAAGGAACCAGGATATAAAAAGGATGTTGCGTTCTTATGTAGCTGATAATCACCGAGAGTGGGATCGAAGTTTGGCCAAGATAGCATGCGCGTTAAGAACCTACAAACACGAAGTGACCCAAATTACACCATATTTCTGCAATTTTGGACGCGAGATGGTAACTTTCCACGAAAATAGGGAACGACCCAAAGGGGGACAGGATGGTCTAGAGCCCACAGTCAGAGCGGAGGCACTAACGAAAGTACGTCTGGAAGTGTGGGAGAAAATGCAACAGGCAGCCCGGCAGAGTACGAGACGCTATAACTTGCGAAAAAGAGATGCGAGGTATGAAGAAGGTGATCCCGTGTGGCGAAGGAATTTCACCATTTCGGACGCGACAAAATATTATTCCGCGAAACTAGCGCCTGAATACCTGGGTCCCTTTTGGATCGGCGAACGCGTGTCCGGCTGGACATATAGGTTGGTGGACGAGAAGGGTCAAAGCGCAGGAACATGGCACGCGAAAGACCTGAAGCGGTATGTGCACTAATGACACGGTGGGAAAGTAACAAGCGCGACGCGACCGGTATCCTAGACTTAGAATCTAAATCTTATAAAGTAATCGTATCGCTAACAATTTCCCTTAAAGACTAGACACAGAAAAGTCGCTTTCAGAATACCTTAAGCTATAAAAATTTAGAATCTAAATCATCTCGGCGATGAGTTAGGTGAGTCCACCTGACGCGTCCCTGGTACTGGCGATTCTGGTACGCAGAATTTGGCCTTAATTCAAACGGCTTGGTAGCCGATCGCTCAATCGCACATTCCTTTCTTCTTGTAGTCGTGGCGTTTTATCTAAAAACACACCATGAAATTTGGAATTAGTTTCGAAAATTTTCCTGGACTTAGTTGGATTAATAAAATTATAGCAGGAATAGGGAAATTGCTGGAGTTCGGGGTAGATTAGTAAGGCACTAGGAGTTAGGTAGGGAAATTAGGTAGACTAATCAGATAATAGAATGGATTAATAATATTAACTACTTGTAATTAAAAGGTGGTAGTTTAGGGCACAGAACTATTTGGATTCATAATATTCGCTACATGTATTCATTAAGCGTTAGTTAAGATCACAAGATTACTTGGATTGCTAATATTAACTACTCGTATCAGTAAGGGATTAGCTTAAGACGCTGAATTACTAGAATTTAATTGGTGAAAAATTATTGGGGTAGGTTTAGCGTGAAATTACGGTGGTGATTCAGGCTAAGAAGCGGAGATCAATCGCCGAGTTAGGTAGGGACAGGAGGGTTAATAAACTAAGGTTCGGTCACAGTTCGGATAACTGGGGCTAGTCAGAACGAGCTCGGTTCTCATGAACTCAACATATGAGGGTGGAGTACCAAGCCCCTCAGGTTAGGCTCTATTAGAAGTTAGCCAAAGGTAGGTAGCGAGAGTACTAATCACCAATAACCAAGCTAAAAGTAATGTACCAGGAGTAGGAATAAGATATACAAGTATAGATGTGTATGTGGATATATCTATAAGTTAATGAAACACTTGCGGTTTCAAGTAAAAAAATATTTTATTCAAGTCAAATGACCGAATGGTCTGCAGATCTACTTAAGACTAACAGTATTATCTTAGCTTTTCTATATGTCACCTCGGTTGCTGACGCTGCGGAACGTGCACGGCAGGAAATTCCTCAGACGTGGGAACGACTGCTTCGCTGGTCTAGGTGTCGGATGATGCCAGACAGGTGTCGTATGATGAGTTGATGTTGTTGGGTGTTAACTATCCGCCGCTTAAATTTGAGTGACCTCACTCAATTAAAAAAATGGAATGTTGTGGATGCTGTGATTTCTTTCGATTTGTGGATGGTTCGGCATGGTTGGGGTCTGGATGTGCCGTTTCGATTTGGAAGGTGCACTTGGTACTGTGGAAATTGTATTAATTTGAATACTTGTGTTTTTCTGCTTTTTCTTGAGCCGAGCCATGAGTTTTGATGAAAGAAATATGGTGAGTATGATGATGCAGAGTCCGTAGCATGACCAGGTACTGAGTTTGTAGTTGAATTCGATGGTGTTTATTTTCTGTATGTTATCCAAATGGAGTTCTTTCAGCATTTCCAAGGATAGTATTTCTTCGATCTCGTCGTTATTATGCCCTGGTTGAATGAGTGGTGGTAGCAATTGAATGTTCGATATCTCAGAAGATGTAAATTTTTCCTGGTTAATGAGGATGCTCGTGTTCTGGAAGGTGATTAAGTAAGTTCCACGTAGTTGTTGTTCTGTTCCATTGGTGTTGATTAGCCCGTCAAAATCGTTTAGGAATATTACTCCAGGTGCCAGCTCTTCTAAGGATGGTAAATGGTGACCATTCGTTCTTGTACAACTAGTCTTCTTACTTCTAAATATGTCTGTTATACATTTTACGGTACTTAAATCTACAATATTTTGCCGTTTGCACAAGGAAATTTCGTTAATGGTTTTGCATGAGTTTAAGATGCCAAATATTTTTTCGTTGTTTTTTAGAATGTATTGATAATCGATTTTGTTTACTAGATTTTGCTTTCTTATAGGTTTAATTAAATATTTTCGGAAATTTTCTTCGGAAGCTGTTGGAACGTTAATGTTGTAAAATATATGAGTTTTATTTTGAAAAACATTCACATCGGAAAATTGCAATGCATCTTCGACGCTATGGTATGGAATATGTCTTTTGGAAAAATTATCTAAGATATTTGAAATTTCATCTTTTGAAAGGATATTTGCGTTAACGATGTTGGCTTTTGCTAATTGGATTGACTGAGTTAGGCTTACAAGATCTTCTTTAACTATTCTTATTTTATATTGGGTGCTTAAGGCAAGTGTATTCTCGAAAATTTTGTCTCTTTTAATAGTATTTAGTATTTCATTCGTAATGTTAGTGATTCTATTGATTCTATTACTGTGCTCTAGATTTATAAGGAATTGCTTGTCATTATTTTTGATTAGGTCATTGATCCTTCCTTCCAGTAATGCGTGATCATCGTGATCAGGATTTCCCGCTATCCATTTGATAGCGGAGCCAATAAAATTGAGAGATCTTTTCTTTCTTTGCTGATCTATTTCGTTTATTAAATTTTCAATTTGGTTTAATTCGTAGTCTAAGAGGTGATGGAATGGATTGTTGGAGGAAATGTGTTCCTTCAGAGTGGCTGAAGCTTCCAAAACAAAGTTCCTGTACTGATCTATGGGGATGATATGAACCAATTTTAGGTTTCCTTTCTGAATTCGTGCCGTTCCGATGTCGAGAGTCAAGAATTGTGAGTTGGAGTAATCGATGATTTGGATGTTGGCGTTTGCTAATGCAACGCAAAATCTGGAAGAGAAATCAATTTTTTATGTCACTTTTGTGGACGGTTCTTCCTGATTGGGTAATGACTAAGGTTGGTCTATCTTCCCTAACGATTTCTTTGCGGTATCTAGCTGTTAATTGGCTGCCTACGCGTTTGTTAACCTTAACGTATATTTCCTGCCCTATTTCGTAATCCTTGATTGGCTGCCTAACTTTGTTGTGCGTTTGGAGATCCTTACTCTGTTTCTTTTTCAGCTGCTCTACGTTGTCTCTTCTCGACTTTTCTAATTGTTCTGGGTCTGTTGAAACGATCCGACCGTAAAACAGTTCGATAGGTTTTTTTCCGGTGACCGAGTGAATGCTTGAGTTATATTCGTAAACGGAGCGCTCTAATAGTTCCTCGAAAGTTCTATGAGTGCCATCCGTTTTAAGACATCTCATGATTTCCGTTAGGGTGGAATGGAATCTCTCCACTTGACCATTCACCTCGCTCTTGTACGCCGGAGTTTTGTAGATGTTAATCCCGAGTTGGTCTTGCATCATGAATAGTATTGATGCGGAATTGAGCGACTTCTCACCGTTCATTACAACGTATTTAGGTATCCCATAAAAGAAGAGAAGCTCTCGAAGGGGTTTTCGCACATCTTCGATTGCTCTTGACTTAAGCAATCTTGCCTGTGCGAACTTTGTGAACTTGTCTATCACAGTAAGGATAAGATGTTTTTCGGTAGAGTAGATGTCTAAGTGTAAGGTATGGCCGGGGAACTCGGGAATAGGCGTGGGTTTTAAGTAAGGGTTGTTTGGCTGCCGATCGTACTTGTTTTCTTTGCAGATCGAACACTGCTTCACAAGTCGCTTGATTTTGAAGTTCATCTTAGGGAAATAGTATTGCTGGAGAATTTGAAGCTTGTTTTCATGGGCGTTCCTATGCGCTCTCTTATGAAACCTAAGGATAATTTCTTCCTGTTCACTTTCGTTTTGGACGCTAGTTACTTCTATTTGCGTAAACCTAATCTTGTAATTGCTGAAAAATAGTGCGTAGATCTCTTGTATCAGACCCATTAGTTCTTCACTTGCTTTGATGCCGTTGATTACGTTGGGGTTTAGATATCTTTTAAAGATGCCTATCAGGTTCTCGCGCGTATACTCTCGTTCAGTAAACGTATGCTTCCAGTAGTTGGGGAAAGGTTTCTCAAGTTGGTATTCGGTTTGCTCTCCCACCTTTAGAATGATCTGATTCCGAAAAGCATTTAGAGGAGTTTCGACTGAAGGGATGAGATGTTGTGATGAGCTTTCATCACTATGAGTACAAGTTGTCATGGAGTTGATATCTGGAAGTCGAGATAGTGCATCTGCAACTACGTTCATTTTTCCGGGTTTATAGTAGATCTCGTAACTATATTCTTCCAGAATAGCCTTCCAACGTTTCATTTTCACATTAGTATTCTTGTTACTAAGTGCGTAAGTGAGTGGTTGGTGGTCCGTGAAGATGTTGACTTTTCGCGGTCCGTAAAGGAAATTCCTGAGCGACTTTAGAGCCCAAATAATCGCCAACATCTCCTTCTCATTTGCTGCGTAGCACTCTTCGGTTTTGCTCAAGGTGCGCGATATAAAAGTTATGGGCCGGTTTCCCTGGGACAAAACGGCGCCGATGGCGTGCTGCGAGGCATCGGTGGTTAGATCGAAATCTTTATCGAAGTCTGGATAAATGAGCAACACATCTTGGGAGACAAGGGAGTTTTTAATTTTCTCGAAAGCATCTAAAGCGTTCGCGTCCAAATAAATGTCAGTCTTGCTTGAAAGATTTTTAGATATTCTACCATCTTTTCCTCTTAATAATGACGTCAGGGGGCTTGCAATTTTTGCGTAATCGCGAATGAATCGACGATAATAGCCGGCTAGGCCCAAGAACGATCTCAGTTCTTTCAGCGTCTTTGGCGGTGGATGGTTGGAAATGGCCTCGACTTTTTTAGGGTTCGTCTTCACTCCATCTTCCGAAATAACGAAACCAAGGAACTCAACAGACGTACGCAAAAACTCGCATTTGTCGATTTGGGCTTTCATGTTCGCTTGCTCTAGTGTAGCGAAGACGCGTTCGATGTTCTGGAGATGCTCATCTTCGGTTGCACCAAAAATGACAATGTCGTCTATATAGACGTAGCATCTAGTCCCTATGTGTTCTCTCAGAATGTCATCAAGAGCACGTTGGAAGATAGATGGTGCGTTCCTTAACCCAAACGGGAGACGGGTAAACTCGTACTTCCCGTTGCTAATCGAAAATGCGGTCTTTTCTATGTCATTTTGTTTCAAGGGGATCTGGTGGAACCCACTTTTAAGGTCCACTATTGTAAAGTATTTACTTTTCCCAAGGTTTGCAAGTAGCTCGTTAATTTCCGGGATCGGATATCTATCGGGGATGGTGACGCTGTTTAACTTCCGATAATCTATGACGAGACGATATTTCTTTTCGCCAGATGCGTCCAGTTTCTTGGGTACCACCCATACTGGAGCGTTATATGGAGATCTTGAAGGTCGGATTATCCCGTCCTTCAGGAGTTTGTTTATTTCGGAATCTACTACTGGTCTGAGAGCCGTGGGGTAAGGGTATGATTTGGTGTATACCGGGGTGTTATCTTTAGTGCGGATTTCGCCCTTTACCTTTGTTGTGTACGTGAGGCTCTCGTCTGGTTCACAAAAGAGGTTAGGATGGGCTTTGATAATGGACATGAGTTTCGAAAATTGAAAGTCGGTAAGGTGGTTTTTCCTTATAGTTATATTATTGACTGCTTGCGAAATGTGCTGTTGAATGGGGATTTTGATGTTATCATTAATTAAAAGGAAATTTTCCACTGTGTGTATTATGGCTCCGAGTTCTTTTAGGGTGTCGTTGCCTATTATGCCGTCAAAGGATTTTAAAGCGGGAAGTACGAAAAATTTTAGACTGGGATTTGGGGGTCCGAATAGATCTACGATTGCATGGTGTGTTACCATAATTTTTCCAGCGACCGTATTTGCGAAAAATGGTTGTTCGTTAGGAATATGGTTGCGGACACAGGAAGGCTGAATATAATTTTTGTTGGAGCCTGTGTCTATGAGGAATTTAAAAGTTTTTCCGCTCCTTGCGGCATGTTCGAAATAAGGCAGCGAGGAGCTGGTTAATCTAAAAAATGAATGTCGGCGCAATCGAAATCTTGTTCATAGGTTTCTCCGATGGAGGTCTCCATGCCATTAGCCATCGATGGCTGTTCCGCGCCTATGTAGTCGATTAGGGTTTGATCGCCTAGTTCATTCGTTTCTTCCTGGTATAGGCTCCTTTCGTATTCTGCTACTTCTTCTTGTTGCTCAGAGTTACTTATGTGGAATGTGCGCTGTTGTTTGTTCGGGTGAAGGGCGGAAGGCTGTGTAGTTCGTTTAACAGCAGTTGGGAACCTGTTGGCGGGTCTGTTCTGGTAGTTTACGGCAGCAGAATGGATTGAACGGTCTACTTCCATGGGCTCGGGCCTAGGTTGCGGCTTTGGCGGTAGCCTATGAGGGCCCGGTGGGGGATGATATGGTTGGTAAGATTGGAGGTTAGGATTGTTTTGGAATGGTTGGTTTGCGGGAGGATTTCTCATAAAAGGAACAGGCATTTGAGAAGGCTGGAGGTTCGAAAAGCGTGGTTGGTGAGAAACTTCGGGGTAAAATATATTCCTTGGTGCTGGGGTAGGTTTTAGTCTTGGTGGAATAGGTGGAGCGTAAGAATATGTATTTATACGTTTAAGGTTATTGTTATTGGTGTGGGCGTGCTGCATACGATAATTGACATTCTCTAATTTTAAACATAGATGAAGTGCTTGCGGTAAGTCCGCTGGCTCTTTCATGCTGAGAAGTTTCGGTAGGTCCCCGTTTAGTCCTCGAATAAATGTATCGAGAGCTTTGTCTCTATAAGTCCGAACAAGTAAGTTCATAGACTCAGTGCTCATTTCCATACTGGAAAGTTTGTTTAAAATAATAGAGAGGTGCTGGTACACTGTGTGGTAGAAACCCTGAATTGTGTCTCTGCCCTGTACCAGGCAGGTTAGTTGATACTCTAGCGTGCTGATATCCCGTTTGTCAGCATAGTGCATCGACAAGCATTTTGAGATACGCCCCCAATCAAGTGGGGTATTGTAGGACTCTAATGCAGTGTCCGCCTGCCCCGTAATTTTATTCCTAATGACATTTATGATACCGTAGTACCGAGGGGTACCTTTCAGCGGTTCGTAAATTTTTAGTATGCGCTCCACACTTTTTCTCCAGGACCCAAATTCGCCTGGTTGTCCGGAGAACTCCCGAAGTCCCTTGACAACATCTGGGATTCGATCTAAGTCACCAAGGTTTCCCATTTGGTCAGCATTTATCCCTTGGTCTACTTCGTCACCATCATTTGCGTATGGGTTTAAGATAGAGTTGACTAATCTAGGACACTCCCTAGCAATCACACCCGAAATAAGTGCTTCAAGATGCGCAAGGTTAATATGAGGGAGCTCTGGCGCTGCTGCTGCGTGCTGCGCGGTTGATGAACTAGCATTCAAATTAAGGACTGGTGGTCGTATTAAATTACTCTCGTTTCGAGACATATTGGTAAGGTGTTGACGGGATAGGATTTAGACTACGAACCTTTGAATATGATTTACCCACCGAATGTAAATAAATTTCTTTTGTAAAAAATTTCGCTCTTGTAAAAAATTTCGCTTTTGTAAAAAATTTCGCTTTGTAAAAATTTCGCTTATATAAATGGAAAAACAATTTTATTGGCGCGCTGATATAGATGTGCACTGAGAGAAAAAATCAATGTACTTACATAAAGATTATTGTTTTCATATCCGCTTTTGTGGTTTAAAAACCTGCTCGACACAAGCACTTCCTTTTTTTGTTTCACAATAGCTTTTCTTTTATAGCTAGTTTCAATGCCTTTTTACACTTGCACTCAATTTGCGTTTATAAATGCACTTTATCTTTTTAAAATCGCAATTTTTCACAATAACTTGATTTTAGTAATTTGAATTCACTTAAACTAATTTTGTCGTTGGGCGGCTGCCGATTCACATCGACTCCCTTTCCTCCTGCTAGCAGGCTACTTGGGGGCCTCTTTTCCCTACGATTTCAGTTGGACAGACCAGCGGACCTTTTCCCTGTCGGCGAACACGACCAACACGACCCTTCGTTTGCCAGATGTTTCCGCTTTCGGATAAGATGGAATTGCCGCACTTTACGCGTTCTTCCTTCCCCCGTTTAGGCCTTTCGCGTAACTCTTGCTTCCGGTCGTTTGTCTAAAAAAAATTCGCGACTTAATCGAGCCTTTCGCGTTCTCGCTTTCGAATCGGTTAGAGCCTTTCGCGTTTAGCTTTCGGACTACTGAATCTTTCGCGTTTCGCTTTCGGACGATTTTTTTTTTGAGAAAAAGCCGCGGTCCCTGCTCGGGCGCCAGTTAATGAAACACTTGCGGTTTCAAGTAAAAAAATATTTTATTCAAGTCAAATGACCGAATGGTCTGCAGATCTACTTAAGACTAACAGTATTATCTTAGCTTTTCTATATGTCACCTCGGTTGCTGACGCTGCGGAACGTGCACGGCAGGAAATTCCTCAGACGTGGGAACGACTGCTTCGCTGGTCTAGGTGTCGGATGATGCCAGACAGGTGTCGTATGATGAGTTGATGTTGTTGGGTGTTAACTTATACGTATGTATTTATATAAATAGAGTTAGGCAATCGGGGAGAAATAATCTCCATGGAAAAATATATGAGGATTATCAGTTTTAATTCAGGCACTGATTGGCGTTACCTACTGGGCTTAATAGCTATCAAATTTAGTTATACCGCAGATAAGCGGATTTCGAGGAAATCCTCTTCCAGTAAGGGAGGAGTTGTTACGTTGTAACAAGAACCCGAGGCCTAACCAACGACCAATGGACAAGCATGTACGGGCGTACACCTCGCAATGCCGAGCCGTTTACATTTGAAAAAAAAACAACCCTTCCCGGGAAGGGTTGCCCATGTTTAAACCGCGAAACCACCACTCAAATTGATAGGCTAGCAAATGTTGTTTTGAACGTCGCATCCGACTTGTGTCGTATACTAGTCGGATGTCGACGATTTAGCACTAAGCTAAAGTAATGCTACATAGTATATATACATTACATGCCGTAGAGATAAGATTAAACTAAGACTTAAACTAACTAAATCTAAGCGACGCGCTGTCGACGGAGTGGCTGAAGCAGGGCCTGTACGTCCACTTGCTGGTAATCCCGGAGCTGGCTGTGCTACGGGTGAGCCGCCAACTGAAAGAGAAATATATAAATTTATCATGTTCCTCAATAATCTACTCATACATACTTACCTGCAACCTCCCACGGAGCCGCAACTTCCGACGACTCGCTAACCGCCGGTCAACGAGGCGCTCGCCAGTGACTCACGGTGGATCTCTTCACGTCGACCTGAAATAACCCAGAAACACCACAAAGAATCGGCCCGGAAACACGAAACTGAAAGGAATACTTATCTGAAGGAATGCACCACCGACCGGCAGCTGCCAAGTCGTTTTCCTCTGTCACCGTATCGCCAGCCAGCACCCAGCTACAACCCGCCGCCACCGGATTCCCAGGCCGCAACGTGACGAACCACGGTATATTAACACCCGCGAAACGGATGCATATACGCGAAACACACCAATCCACTGTACGATTCAAATCAAACTCAATTCAAAATATAAACGCGGCATCCCGAGAACTGTCACTGCGAACTAGATCACAATCACCTGCACAATTCCGAGATCAGCTGGGTTCCATGGAGTGAGACGAAGCAGCAGACTTTCACGATGGATTCGAAATTCGAATATGTTGAAGACGTCGAATAGGTCGAATATGTCGAATATTTGGCACGAGCGGCGAGAGTAGCGGTACGTGTCGGAGAACCGCTATTCGTGGGTGGAATAGAAAATGCAGCGCGGGACGCTCGGTCTTTTTACAACGTGCAGCCGAAGTGATCGGAACGTTAATCAATTTGCTCAGGTAACGAAGGCGTATGTGGAAATTTGCTTGGCTTTTTACAACGTGCAGCCGAAGTGATCGGAACGTTAATCAATTTGCTCAGGTAGCGAAGGCGTATGTGGAAATTTGCTTGTCGCTTTTTACAACGTGCAGCCGAAGTGATCGGAACGTTAATCAATTTGCTCAGGTAACGAAGGCGTATGTGGAAATTTGCTTGGCTTTTTACAACGTGCAGCCGAAGTGATCGGAAGGTTAATCAATTTGCTCAGGTAACGAAGGCGTATGTGGAAATTTGCTTGGTTTTTTACAACGTGCAGCCGAAGTGATCGGAACGTTAATCAGTTTGCTCAGGTAATGAAGGCGTATGTGGAAATTTGCTTGGCTTTTTACAACGTGCAGCTGAAGTGATCGGAAGGTTAATCAATTTGCTCAGGTAAAGAAGGCGTATGTGGAAATTTGCTTGTCGCTTTTTACAACGTGCAGCCGAAGTGATCGGAACGTTAATCAATTTGCTCAGGTAACGAAGGCGTATGTGGAAATTTGCTTGGCTTTTTACAACGTGCAGTCGAAGTGATCGGAACGTTAATCAATTTGCTCAGGTAACGAAGGCGTATGTGGAAATTTGCTTGGCTTCTTACAACGTGCAGCCGAAGTGATCGGAACGTTCATCAATTTGCTCAGTTTGCTCAGGTAACGAAGGCGTATGTGGAAATTTGCTTGGCTTTTTACAACGTGCAGCCGAAGTGATCGGAACGTTAAACAATTTGCTCAGGTAACGAAGGCGTATGTGGAAATTTGCTTGTCGCTTTTTACAACGTGCAGCCGAAGTGATCGGAAGGTTAATCAATTTGCTCAGGTAACGAAGGCGTATGTGGAAATTTGCTTGCCTTTTTACAACGTGCAGCCGAAGTGATCGGAACGTTAATCAATTTGCTCAGGTAACGAAGGCGTATGTGGAAATTTGCTTGGCTTTTTACAACGTGCAGCCGAAGTGATCGGAAGGTTAATCAATTTGCTCAGGTAACGAAGGCGTATGTGGAAATTGGCTTGGCTTTTTACAACGTGCAGCCGAAGTGATCGGAACGTTAATCAATTTGCTCAGGTAACGAAGGCGTATGTGGAAATTTGCTTGGCTTTTTACAACGTGCAGCCGAAGTGATCGGAACGTTAATCAATTTGCTCAGGTAACGAAGGCGTATGTGGAAATTTGTTTGGCTTTTTACAACGTGCAGCCGAAGTGATCGGAAGGTTAATCAATTTGCTCAGGTAACGAAGGCGTATGTGGAAATTTTCTTGTTGCTTTTTACAACGTGCAGCCGAAGTGATCGGAAGGTTAATCAATTTGCTCAGGTAACGAAGGCGTATGTAGGAATTTGCTTGGCTTTTTACAACGTGCAGTCGAAGTGATCGGAACGTTAATCAATTTGCTCAGGTAACGAAGGCGTATGTGGAAATTTGCTTGGCTTCTTACAACGTGCAGCCGAAGTGATCGGAACGTTAATCAATTTGCTCAGGTAACGAAGGCGTATGTGGAAATTTGCTTGGCTTCTTACAACGTGCAGCCGAAGTGATCGGAACGTTAATCAATTTGCTCAGGTAACGAAGGCGTATGTGGAAATTTGCTTGGCTTTTTACAACGTGCAGTCGAAGTGATCGGAACGTTAATCAATTTGCTCAAGTAACGAAGGCGTATGTGGAAATTTGCTTGGCTTCTTACAACGTGCAGCCGAAGTGATCGGAACGTTCATCAATTTGCTCAGTTTGCTCAGGTAACGAAGGCGTATGTGGAAAATTTGCTTGCTTTTGTACAACGTGCAGCCGAAATAACGAAGCCGTATGTGAAAATTTGCTTGCTTTTGTGCAACGTGCAGCCGAAATAACGAAGGCGTAACGAAGGCGTATGTGGAAAATTTGCTTGTTTTTGTACAACGTGCAGCCGAAATAACGAAGGCGTATGTGAAAATTTTCTTGCTTTTGTTCAACGTGCAGCCGAAATAACGAAGGCGTATGTGGAAATTTGCTTGTTTTTGTGCAACGTGCAGCCGAAGTGGTCAGAGCGTTCATCAATTTGCTCAGTGATAAGAACGTTCATCAATTTGCTCAACCGAAGTGGTCAGAACGTTCATCAATTTGCCCAGCCGAAGTGGACCGAACGTTCATCAATTTGTTCAGCCGAAGTGGTCAGAACATTCATCAATCTGCTCAGCCGAATTGATCAGAACATTCATCAATTTGCTCAGCCGAAGTGGTCAGCACATTTATCAATTTGCTCAGCCGGAATCGCAGAACTTTTTGGCTAAGGTAAGCCATAACTCTGTTCAATAGAATTATATGCAAAGAATAAGTTTTATTTTAAGTAATTTCCATAAGAAATATTTGATTGTGAAGTTTTAAAAGTTACTTTAGTTTTAAAAATCAAATTATATGCTATAAACACGTTCAGTTTATATTTACATTCATTTTGGCTAAGAAAAATTTGAGTGGTGGTCGCTGAGGTAGGCAGCTTTTGACAGGTGCTCGCTGGTTCGGCTTGCATATATATATATATATATGTGTGTAGGTGTATCGCCCCATAGCGGAGGGGTGATTGATTGCGTAGGAGTATCCGGTGAGCCGAACCTCACTCAGCGGCTCTCGGCTCAATATTGGGTGAGTGAGTGGCGCCCACGACCCGTCTCCGACGAGTTACACCCGGGGCCCAAACGAGCCGAACCGGAACTCGCCCCCCTAGACCGGGAATATTTATCTTATTGAGTAAAGATTGTAGTGTCAGTGCAGAAAGTTGTTTGGAGTTTAAGCATGTAGTAGTGTTATCTGAAATAATGCTAGGAACATTGGGACAAGTGTTTGAAATTTTATTTCCTAGCATTTGTAAGTAATTAAGGTGGTTTTTTTTGTCCCAACTGGATGGATTTTGGTTGAGGTATCCTTTTTTGATACAGCTGTTGAATTTCCAAAACTCTTTAATGTTTCCTTTATTCAGAATCTCACACATTTTGTTCTCCCATGCTTTATTTTTTGCTTTTTTGACTTCTATCTTCCATTTACCACACGCCTCAGTCCATAACTGAACATTTTTTGGGGAACCTCTTTTTAAGTCGCACTTTATTCCACCAAAGTTTTTTAAGCTCTCCATTCCACCAGTAAACTGGATCGAATTTCTTTTGATTTGTCTTTTTTGTATTACACTTAATTAGCTTATCAAAATCAGAAATAATCTCAGATATATTATTTGTTATGTTTAAATCTTTAATAGAATTAAGAATATTTTTATAGCAAATTATATTATTATTTTTAATACAATGGAAATCCCAAATTATCTCTATCAATTTGTATCCGCTGTTACTAATGTTGTTAACATGGGTGCTCTACTTTCCAGTTTCCTTTATATTAGTGATCGAAAGATCAAGCACCGATTTACCTTGAATCATATTGTTTCCACTTTTAAACGTGAAGTCTCCATTATTCATAACAATGAGATCAAAGTTTTTTACAATATTTTCAACTTTCCTTCCTCTCGCGTTAAAAACATGGTCTCCCCACTTAACATTACGTGCATTCAAGTCACCTCTTATAAGAAAGGCTTCACCATTGTCAAACATTTTGATTAAATCCCTGAAATCTTCATTAAATTTTTTATTATTATATCTAGGCGGGATGTATATTGATGCAAAATTCAAATTTTTTTCAAGATTTAAAGTTAAAATAAACTATTACTTCAATATCAACCAGTGCCGGCTTGTCAGGGTGGGCTCGGCCCGCCTGGCCCACCCTGACGAGCCGCCACTGGGCCCGCTCGACACAAAAACACTATTATAAGGTATACGCGGATACCAACAAGAAATATCTACTTTACTTTAACTCAGTGGCGGCTCGTTAGGGTGGGCCAGGCGGGCCGGGCCCACCCTGACGAGCCGCCACTGATCAACATTACACTTTTTTATCCCAAACGGAATACCCTTTATGATACCATATCTATATACAAAGTTATTTGGTATTAACAGCCTGAAATTCACTAGAGTCTTTGAAAAATTATCCACGAAATTATTAGCATCCACAGCCTTGATAAAGAAAATACTGACTTTGTTATACCCTACGTTTTTGCAATCTGCAATTGAATTAATGTTGAGTTCTTTTTTTATTTTGGATATGCTTATGGGATCAAGTCTGACCCTTCTCTCATTTACATCATTCGCAATCATAAGAACCCTATAAGATTTCCTAGAATTCTCCTTAAATCTATTTAAAATTTTGTTGGGTTTTTCAGCCTCATTGAGTTGTCCTGGTGTCAGTTCGAGATTCATGTCATGACATGTGCTCTCTTCCTTGTACCATGGCCCCTCACCTAACTGTAACTCATTTACCGCACTTTCCGCTAGAACTACTGTATTCGCCTCATCAGTTATTTTTTCCTTTTAATACCACTTAAACTTCTCTCTAGGCTTCTGCCCTCCTTATCTGGGGGATTCGCCCCCATAACCTTCGAATAATGTACCTAACCTGATAAAATCAGTAAGCAGACCTAACAAAGAGAATAAATAAGGAGTTATCTTTAAAAACCGCAATAAATAGACAACAGACAAACAATTACATAAATCATAATTTAAAAGAGGCACACTTACTGCGTGAAAGATTTTACATTCGTAGAACACAATAGTACCACTTCACAACTTTAAACTTTGAAATCAAAATGGCCAACACCACTCTATACTTAATAACACTATTAACAGTAACTATCACTTATAAGCAGGAACTTCTAAACTCGACGGAAGCTGGAGAATTAATGACTTTTTTGATGCCGGTGTCTATCTACTACCTCACTGACGTCTAAACAAAGGTGAGATCAGACTCTCATTAACTGTTATACAGTGGAGAAATGTCAAGCCGTAGATAAACTATTCGGACAGGCTAAACTTGATGTGACATCACATTCTGTTATAACAAGCAGAAGACCAAGGCGAAGACGACAATTTGGAAAGGCCCTAAGAGTCGCAATAAAGCCAGCAGACTGTCTTCATTTTCCCAAGATTTTACCCATACTAAGAAAATTTACGCACATTCGGACAAATTGTTCGGGCCGTAGATGAATTTGTTTTGGGTAAAGGGGCTTGGCGCAGAAACTTGAATATATACAAATGTTGTGCGTAATGAATATGATATGAATATTCAAGTTTCAATATTCTTTTGCCGAAACTGAATAGTTGGTATACGAAGTAAAACGTGAAATAAATAATTCACAAATATATATATACATATACATATATATATATATATCTATATATATATATATATATATATATATATATATATATATATATATATATATATATATATATATATATATATATATATATATATATATATATAAAATATATATATATATATATATATATATATATATATATATATATATATATATATATATATATATATTGTATCGTTTATAAGTGACCTTAAGTCAAGTATAATGATAAACTGATCTAACCTTAGGTTGGATCTGAAAGCACTTACGCCAAATTTCTCACCGATCCTTGAGAAGGGTGAACTGAATTTTGTGCAAAAATGAGTTTCTTTATTCCCGTAATGCGTCTTAAATAGTAAATCATATCAATGAAAAAATTGTCCCTGTAAGCATATCTTCAGCATGTATCAATTTCCTCTAAGAACTTAATTCAACAAATGATCATACATTGTAAGCGATTTTGAATGCTTGCACATGAAGAATTTCAAACGCAAACATATTTCTATCGTGCACGACTCATGCAACGAAGACCGCAACGTAAACAATCGCAGATGCTTGTGTACGTAGAATAGTATACGCAAGCATATTTTATGTCGCTATCCAACACGCTGAATAATGTGCAACAAAGACTGGTGATTTTTGCCGATGAAACAATATTGCTTTGTATACATATGAAATTTACGTTATAGAATTGAATGTGATGAAACTTTACATTATCGAATGGAATTGAGTTTAGGTTTATGGCATATAATAAGACTTAACGTTATTGAGTTTAGGTTTGTTGAATGTGACTTTACTTTATCGAGTAAAAAATGTATTTTATGCTATTGAACTCTTACATACCGCCCACCAAGTACCACATTTTTTATTCTTTTACAGTGTGGTTTCTGAGCTATACCATCTTGTTTTTTCCTAACTATTGATTGTATTGTTTTGTCTCTTATTGTAATAAATGCACAAACTAATCATTAAACTAAAAGTAATTATAAGTGAAATAGATGTCGACGCAATGTGACGACGTAGCGGCTTCCAGTATGGCGTTAAGATATGTTTCACCGCGCTGTATCATCCCCAGGCCAATCCAGCGGAGCGCCGTAATCAGGACATAAAATGCATGCTGAGGTGTTACGCATCAGAAAACCATCGCTCGTGGGACCAATACCTGAGTAAAATTACGTGTGCGTTGAGAACGTATAAACATGAAATTACGGGTTCCACTCCTTACTTTCTAAATTTTGGGAGAGAAATGGTCACGTTTAGGGAAGAAGTGGAGTTGCCAGCAGGAGCGCAAGAGGCGTTTTCAGCGACAAAGTGCATTAACACTGCACGCAAGAAATGCAACAATTGCATTAAGCGGTACAAGTACCGCTGAAGCGGGTAGATACGAGGCTTGATAGCCGGGGGCGAGCAGGCCCCAGATCTCTTTTTAAACCGACAGCGGTTAGGATCGAACATTTTGGAGATTGATCGGCGAAGTAATTAGTTACATTTATTTTTCATTTTCTGGGATTCTGGATATCAACGAACATTATGTACAACGACGTGCTTACCCTAAAATTACCAAGAGGGGTAACAATAATCGGATTCGCGGACGACATAGGTGTGTTGGTATCTGCTGCAAATCTGGAAGGAATTGAACTGCTGGCGGACGAGGCGGTGTACCAAGTCAGGGAATGGCTAGAAAGTGCTGGTCTAGAGCTTGCAGGGCACAAGACTGAGGCGGCGAAAAACCGAGTGCTTTGAAGTCA